>CM061142.1:401183805-401233805 GCA_030789695.1 Scilla litardierei | reverse complement strand
TGTGAGATATACGGCCTTCGGGGTCCGAACAATATGCCGTCTGATATAGATAATGGCTTTCGCCTTATCTATATCAGACATTTTATCTCCTTCAGCAATGGCTTGACTCAAGCCCTGTGAGCGAAGATGGAATTTAATATCCAACTGCCATCTCAAGTAATTCTTACATGTAGCTTCCAATACATCGAAGTCGACACTCACTATCTTTGACATTTTATCTAAGCATGTTAAACAAGTAATAATTTAATATTTGAAGAGAAGTAAATAATCATGCAATCCAGGCATAGATAACTGTTATGTGGATCGGCTAGTCATCATTTACAAATTACAAATAAATGTCCATATACAGTCCCATTAAAAAGAAATACAACTTGGGAACTCTCATAGGGCCCATATTCTTCTGGAAATATGTCTTCTTCTCTATGGGATGTGTGCCAGTCTTAGAATTTTACAATTTAATCCTAACTACAATTTCTCTCAAAAAGAAATAAAATGCGAAGAAAATAAATGGTGACAAATAGCCGATCCAAAACCACAACAAAATATCAAACATTCGTCACAGAACATCAACAATGCAACCGGCATTTGGTTATTCATCACAGGCATGTAGTATATTTAATCGCAAATAAATTCATCCTACAAGCAATTAAAAAAATTAATTGCAGATAAATAAATTCATGCGACAGTCATTAAAAAAATTTGAATAGACCAAAACTATGTTGAAATAAAAACGGGATCAAGAGATAATATACCCCGATAATTTTTCGTAATAGTCCACCGTTCGTAATTTTTTCCAAGAGCCCTAATTAGGGTTTTGCGGCGATAGACCGTGTGCGGGGGATGCACGATGCCGACGGCATGGCTTTAGGCCGCGGTGGTGGGGCACGGCGCCTACAGCGCGGTGACAGGTCGCGGTGCCTACAGCGCGGCGACAGGCCGCGGGGAGGGCTCGCAATAGCGAAATGCCGAGGGGAGGGGCACATAGTATCGACTGAGCGGCGACCGGTCACGGGGATTGAGGGGCACGGCACCGACTACGGGCGGCGGGGCCTCATGGAGACGGGGGGCGTGGTGGCACCGCTGCAGGCGACGATGGCCCCACAGCAGTAGGGGGTGCGGGGGCGTCGCTACGGGTGGCAGGGGCGTCGTCCTTGCGGGGGTTTCACAGCGAGAGGAGGGGTGCGGGGGCACCGCTACAGACGACAGGGGTCCCTCTGCAGCAGGGGCGCGGGGGCGCCACTGCGGGCGGCGAGTGCGCCATTGCGGGCGGCGGGGTCCCACGACAGCAGGGGCACTGGGGCACCGCTGCAGGTGTGGGTGCACCGATACGGGTGACGCAGGCACCTTTGCAGGTGCCGAGTGCACTGCTGCGGGCGGCGCGGGTACCGCTGCAGGCGCTGGGGGTGGGGGGGGCCTTTCCCTGCGGGGGTTTCACGAATTCTAGCGGTTGTTCCTGTCTACATCCACAAATCTCTCTCTCTCTCTCTCTCTCTCTCTCTCTCTCTCTCTCTCTCTCTCTCTCTCTCTCTCTCTCTAGATCCAGAAATTTCAAAGGAAGATTCGATTTTCTGTGTAAAACTACAATTTTTAATCTTTTAATCAACGTTTTTATCATAAAATTTTGATTTTTACCATTTAAACGTTGAATTTTGGTCCAAAATGTGCAGATCTAAATGTATTCTACGAAAGAAATGAGCTTAAATCTGGTTTTAAATGATTTAATTTTTTTTTGATAGAGATCTATGTCTAAAAAACGAATTTTTCTGTAAAGATCTAAGCAGAAAAATAGATTTCTTATAGATCAAAGAGAAAAAAATTTGACACACATCCAACATCATGCGCATGAAATATTAATTTAGGGAACAAAAATGATTACCTCTAGATCTTACCCGCCGGATCTAGCAAAGTTCGGAGAAGAAATTCCAATCTGTGTCCTCGCGATTTGTCCGTCGGCAGAGGTTCGGCTCAGCTGACGAGCGTGCTGATAACGTGTTATGAAGGTGACGGCTACTCAAAACGTAGCCATATATTTATAGTAAAAAGATTACATAATGGGTGAATACCCTAAACACAAGTGTGCTCCACATGGGCCTACAAAAGCCCATTCATAACAATATTAACATTCACATCTAATTATGAAATATGGAAGATTCAAGCCAATCCTTATAGAGTAGAGCATTTAAGCCAATCTCTATAAAGTGGGGCGTCTTTATAATTAAGCTAATCTCTATGGGGTAGAGCATTAATTCTAATCTTTTATAGAGTAGAGGCAGTATAATTCCTTATTACTTATAAATCCAATCACTTTGAAATTTTTTTAATGATATTATGAAATCAATTAGCAAATGAAATTTTAAAAATGGCTCCGATACCAATTGTTAGAAATTTTCACAATATTTAAATTCAAAACTTTATTTTGAAAGACTTAAAAGCATGATTATCAAAACTTAAAACTTGTACACATGCTAATTACAAGATACACTCAAGTAATATCAAATATTAGAAGATGGAATAGATTAGAATAGCATACCTTCTTCCATTGCATGTAAGTAATACTGTTAGAAATCGGGATGAACACATCACCTTGATTTGCAGCAGAATAGAGGAGGAGCAATGGATCGTGTTTGGAATCACCGAAGAAAACCGAACGAGTTTTCACCACCAAGATACCGTGTCTTCTTCTTCTTTGTTGTGTATGCGTTGGGAGAGGGGAGAGAGTTTGCTTTTGATTGAATGATTGTTCTCTCTGCCTATGGGAATTATTTATAGTGATTAAGAAAAGCAGTTTTCTACCATTGAAAACTTAACGTTAACAAAATAACGTAAAGTTGTTACAAAACAAATTTGCATTGGAACCCCTGAACTTCTGTAAATTGCAATTATCCACCAAGGCTAATTCAATTTACATAAAACCCCTTAATTAATATTATAACTACGATTTACCCCTGGGTTAAAACCCGTCATGGGCGTATCCAATTTCCAACATCTTCCACTCGCGCATGATGGGATTTGTTGTTACAAAAAACAACACGTGAAGAAGACTTCATACTTGGTAACTTGGTCGTGCGACCCATAAGCGAATACATGCAATCTTGTTATGCATTGGTTAGAGATACAAACCTGCCCTCTTTGTAATCAATCCTCTAATGTATATCTGTCGCTTATAATACCCCAGGTTTAGTTTGTTATATCAGTGTAAGTATTCCTGATCCCTCTTTTAATATATTCATAAGGAATACTTAAACACAACCACATTGATATTTCTAAATCGAACAGATTGATCGGTCAATGAGATCATCAAACTTGATATTAACAAACTTAGCCTTTCCTTTTGCACTCAATATTCTAAGTCACAACTCAGTCGCTTTCCTAGACATACCTTTTTAGACCAAATCACTCGTGGTCATAAGGAATATGCTAAAGTAGCTATCACCAAGACTGCGAATTTGAATATTAGTCAATAATCAAATGGTATATGGAGGAACTCAATCCTCCAGGGACGCATACGGTGGAGAGGCAGGGACCCACTTTCTCACTTCCCATTATGGTCGACTCCAGCACATGTGGTATGAATCACATGCAACGGTGTATGGCGTATGTCTTTGGAGTAATTCAAGCCAACACCATTCAGACTCCAAGGTAAATGTACTCATACATTTAACACTGAATTCTACAGCAATCAATTTCTCTAAGAATTCGTGTCTGGCTCATGAATAGGCTTAGATGAACTGTGAGTAATCTGTTCATCTCGGTCATTATTTGTATATATAAAATGACCTCATCTCGAAAATTATTCAAGGAGACTTTTATAGAGGATTAAGTCGCATCCCTACCCGTTCACCTAGAACGTCAGAGGCGATTGCCTGTGTGAGAAGGCCAATCTCTATGCCTATTTGACATACTTTTTCTTATGTACTCTTTTTATGTGTTAATAAATAATACTATTGGGCAACCACATATCATCCAACACAATGAATGAAATAAATATTTTATTGAACAATATCAATATATATAACAGAGTACATTCACAAGTATATTTCAATTTCTACGCAATTCTAGAGCTTTTACATGTCTCAAAAAAGCATCTCTAGGAATGGGCTTAATAAGAGGATCAGCAACCATTTTGTACGTAGATATATACTTGATAGAAACTATCTTCTCAGTAACAATGTCTCTCACAAAATGATATCGTATGTCGATATGTTTGGTACGACTATGATACTTTGGGTCATTGGTGTAAGCTATAGCAGCTTGGTTGTCACAGTAGACAATTACTGGTTCTTGTTTTATACCCAAATTTTGTAAGAATCATCGTAACCAAATAGCTTCCTGAACTCCTAGTTAAGCAGCAACTAATTCTGCTTCTATGGTGGATAGAGCTACACAAGTTTGTTTCTTGCTGCACCATGATATGGCCCCATTCCAAGCAAGAAAAAATATCCTGATGTAGATTTCCTCTCATCTACATCTCCCCCATAGTCTGCATCAGTGTAGCCTTCCAGTTTGGTGGACGAACCTTTGTAGCACAAACTGTAGTTGGTTGTGCCCTTTAAATATCTCATAATCCTCTTTACAGCCTTCCAATGCTCATGTCCAGGATTTGATTGATATCGACTTCCCAATCCTACTGCATGACATATGTCTGGCCTTGTACATAACATGGCATACATTAAGCTACCCACTGCACTTGCATATGGCACTCTTGCTATTTTGTTCCTTGCATCTGTTGTACTAGGACAATCATCTAGACTTAGGTTATCACCTTTTAATGTTGAATTTTCAACTGAATTACAGTTAGACATATTGCATCGTTCTAACACTTTGTTAATATATGTTTCTTGCGACAATGCAAGAAATCTCTTAGAACGATCTCTTCGGATTTTTACACCAAGTATAAAATCTGCCTCTTCCATGTCTTTCATTTCAAAGTTAGATGATAACCATTCTTTTATGGTTATCAAAAATTCCATATCGTTACTAGCTAACAAAATGTCATCTACGTATAATGTCAAGATGACAAATTTGTTTTTTATGTTGCTTCACATAAACACAATGATCTTCTTCGATCATCTCGAAACCAAATTAGCTGACAACTCTATGAAACCTCTGGTTCCATTGCCTAGATGCTTGTTTAAGGACATATATAGATTTCTGTAATTTACAGACTTTATTTTCTTGGCCTTTAATAATGAAACCTACTGGCTGATCCATGTAGATTTCCTCATCTTGTTCACCATTTAGGAATGCCATCTTGACATCCATTTGGCGAAGTTCTAAATTCATGTGAGCAACTAAAGCTAGTATTAGGTGAATAGAGGCAAATTTAACAACTGGTGAAAAGGTTTCTTCGTAATCTATACCTTCCTTTTGGGTATATCCCTTTGCCACCAGCCGAGCCTTATGTCTTTCAATGGATTCATCCGCCTTTCTCTTTATTTTGAGAATCCACTTATTCCCAATTGTTTTTCGATTAGGCGGTAAGTTAACCAGTTCCCAAACTTGGTTAACTTTCATGGAATCCATTTCTTCCTCCATAGCTTTCTTCCAATAATCTCGATCATGACGAGATAAAGCTTCTTCTACACTTTGAGGTTCTTCGTCATCTTGAGGTTCAACAATTAAGGCTTCCCTTTCGATTTCAAATCTTCGTCGGGAAACCTTAACCCTTTTGCCTCTCCCAACTGACTCATCAAGCTGAGAATTCTGAATTACTTCTCTTTCGGACACACCACTCCTACTAATCTCAGGCACATGAGAAGTATTCTCTTGTGCCTCAAATGACCTAATACTCACGAAGTCTGGATCTTCCAACTCATGGAGATCATCTTTATTTCTGACTTCGCCTCGCTTAGGGAACATATCCTCTATAAATGTGGCCTCCCTTGATTCATATTCTGTGACAGTGCCGTCTTCTTGCTCACCCAAGAAAACATAATCTTTTGAGTGTTGAGAGTATCTAATGAATATACTCTTCTTTCCTCTGGGACCCAACTTCCCATGCTGATGAGAAGTGGTATGTACATAAGCTGCACATCTCCATGGATTTAAGAAACTCAAATTTGGACTTCTACCAGTCCAGAGTTCATATGGTGTTTTATGAATCGATTTGGAGGGTACTTGGTTCAAAACATGCTGCTATCAATAATGCATCTCTCCAATACTTAATTGATAAGTTTACTTGTGACATCATACATCCAACCATTTCTAAGAGAGTTCTATTCCTTCTCTCAGCAACACCATTTTGCTGAGGTGTATAAGGAGTAGTAAGCTGTCTTAGAATTCCTTTTTCATTATATAGATCTTTAAACTGATCTGACAGATATTCCCTCCCTCGGTTTGTCCTCATGGTTTTAACCTTTTTATCCAATTGATTCTCAACTTCGTTGAGCAACAATCTGAGCACTCTAATGCTTTAGATTTATAGGATATGAGGTATACCTTTCCAAACCGAGAATAGTCATCTATAAATATAATGAAATATGAGGTACCATGCCAGCCCTCACACTCATGGGTCCACAGATGTCAGAGTGTATTAGTTGTAATGGAGTTTCAGCTTGTATTGCCTTTCCAAATGGTTTCCTAGTTAATTTGCCTGCTAAACATGGTTTACAAGTAGGAATTTCTATTTTGGTGAGAGATCCCAAAAGACCCTCTTTAGCCAAGCGTTCTATCATGGCTTTTCCTATGTGACCTAGTCTAGCATGCCATAATAATGTTGCATTATCAGATGTAGCAGATGAAGATGAGGTTAACATATAACCAGAAGAACAATTATTTGTTTAAGAATTGCCAAACCATTAACATAAGAACCAGATCCATAATATTCGTTACACAAACTTATATTCAGTCCATGCTGTTCAAATAACAAATTAAATCCAAATCAAGCTAAAGATATTATAGAAACTATGTTCCGCCTTATTTCTGGAGTATGCAAGACATCATATAATAGTAAGATCCGTCCTCCGTACAATTCCAATTTGCACGTACAGACTCCATTTGCTTCCATCTTGTTGTTGTTGCCAACATACACCCATCTTGTCCCCCCAGGAACACGACGGTACTCCACTTAGTAGTCTATGTCTCTTACTATGTGGTCTGACACTCCTAAATCAACAATCCACCAAGGATCAGGTTCTATGAGCATAACGGAGCTCGACACATATGCATTATGACAAGGAATAGAAGAAGAAGAATCAGAAGTTACCTTCCTTGGCTCAGGACATTCCCGAGCGAAGTGTCCCCTTTGACGACAGTTGAAGCACATCAACTTATCGACATTCATTTTCTTCTTCTTCTTCTTATCAAATTTCCTCAGCCCCTTGGATTTGTCTTTCATAGTTTCATCTTTGCCATGGTTCTTCTTCCAAAACCTCTTCCGCTTGAAGTTTCCTTTCCTGGAACTTGACTCCGTCACGTAGGAATGAGATTGTAGTTTTAGGGAAGATAACCTTTCATCTTCCAATTCCACGTGACAAGCCACATCATCGAAAGTTTTGACACTTTCATTATGTGTCAAATTAACTTTTATATGTTTCCAGGAACTGGGCAAGGAGCGAATTACAGCATGTACTTGTTGTTCGTCAGTGAGGTTGCACCCAGCAGCAGCTAGTTCCTTAATCATTCTGGACATCTCCTGGAGATGTTGCTTAATGGTCTGATTGGAACCCATCTTATAAGTATCAAACTTTATAGTGAGCTGCCGTAACTTCGACACGGAAGTTCCTCCCAGCCTTTCAGATAAGGCTTTCCACAAGTCATATGTAGTAGGATAATTCTTGTTTTCACAAGCAAAGTCATCCTTCATTGAGCTTACAAGAATACCACGCACAGTGGCATCTTTTTTCTTCCACTCATTGTAAGTCTCAACTGCACTCCAGTGTTGGGCAGTGTTAAACCTTCACCAAGATCTTCCAATTTACGATTTATGGTTTCAATGACCTCTTTTTTCTCCAAGACATACTTGATACGGAAACTCCAGATATTGAAATTGTCTACATTGAGACGATCTCCCTTGTTGAGGTCAGCAATGTTGTTCTTGACAGCAGCCATAATTATAGGATAGTCTAAGTAATAATTGAAATATAGAGAGACATTTAGAAGATACGTAACTTTGCCCAAAAAAATATTTTTGTCAAGTATTTAAATATAACGATACAGTTAATAGCACAAAGTCGAAAGTCCATTAAATTCTCAATCATCATCCATGACTAAAAACTATATCGTTAAATTTAAATACTCTTTCGAAAATATACTTATAATTTGTTTACTATTCGAACAAATATAAGTCCCCCACATATATTATCAGAATATCTATTGCTCCTACTAAATAAGAAGAACAATTCAAAAATTGTTGTTTAATCATCATATAGGAAACATGATAGCAACAAATCAAATTTCACTAAATAATTAAATACTTATCATCATTCATACACTATGCATACACTTTAATTTGATTTGTGTCATTGATGCAGGAAACTCCAAAGCCATTACATGAGGTTGGTGCACTTGAATGCTCCAAGAAAATCCTCAGTCTAATTTAATAGGTCATGCGTAATTTGAGTTAAGGATAATGAGCCTTTATAAAACACTGTTAAGGCCCACATAAATATCTGGAGTGCCCACATGACTTCATAACAAATTTAGAAAAAATAATAATAAGACAAACATTATAATTAAACCGTGCACAACCCCTTACTAATAATGCCAGGCTTAATTAAGGGGTTAACTTGATGCTTGACAGCCATTCATCCCCAAAATGGCATGCACTACCGAGCCCTTCGCCCAAGCCACCAAAAGAAAAATAAATTGCTACCCCACGACAAAAAAATTCAGCGGCAAAGACTGTAACTCACAGCCAAGCCCTACGGCAAGGACTCACAACTACATGGCCAAGCGAGCAGCATGGTAGGGATCGGTAGAGTATCATAGTACGATCTTCGCCTGTGGACGAGTCTCATGGCCACCTAATAGAGGGGGCGAACTCCCACGGCCGATCGGCAAACCGACCAACAAACAGGGGAACTGCCAATCCGCGGCAGCCCCATACACACGGGTGTTTTCCCCCTTTTCCAAGCCACATCAGGTAGCGAATAGGGGGGCGCACAAACGGCACCAAACCAGCAGTCCATCGAACAGCGATCTCTCCAACGACCAAACGCAGGGAGACGGACCCAAACTGCTGATCAACAGAGGAGAGGGGTAGCCCCTGGCCGCCAATCGCCAAGCGCAACGGAAGGGAAAGTCCTCGTGGCAAAGCATCGAGGGAACGAACCCCATGGCCGATCGGTCAGTGGGCGTAGTGGAGACCGAAGCCCCATCGCCAGGCGAGGGGGTTGAATCCCGATCGTCAGGCGAACTCCATGGCCGCATGCATCGCCTCGCTTCAGAATCCTCTCATGGCCGAGCCAATTCGCTGTGAATCCTCACATCATCCGAGAGGAAATCGGAATACCTACGGCCGAACAGATCGGGCGATTCCCCTAGCGCCAAACGTAGTCACTGGGCGACGTAGGGAGAGGGGATGTCTCCGGTGGACCCCCCCTTCAGGCCAAGGGACAGGAGGGGTGGACGCCCTGTGGCGAAGAAGGGTAAAGCCTCCGCCTCCGGAAGACACCGAATGTCAGAGGATCGATATCCTTAAAGTCGATCAATGGTCAGGGGAGATCCACAACCCGAGTGTAGACATCCAAAGCCCTAGGCCGACGAACGACGACGGGCGAGGGCATGAAGCCCCTTTCTGCTCACCATTAATCGGCGTTTAATGCCTTAATTCCGATCGTCGAGGCATTTTTTCGGGGCACGGAGCCTCGACGACAAAGCGCGGTGGTGCCCTCCATCGTCATCTGAGTGCAATGGCGTAGGCGATGTACCTCCAAGCACCGGGGCTGAGCCCTTTCTCACTCTGATCGGTAAGACGGCGGCGAAAGCCAGAGGGGCGGAGCCCGCGACTGATGGCAGAGGGCGGAGCCCATTTTGCACACGCGCAAAGACGCCTGTAGGGCGGTGGTGAGGGGGAAGCCCTCGGCCGGCGACCCCGAGCTCCATCGTCTCCGATCCACAGTAAACAACAAAAAATGAATTTTTTTAAGAATTCATCATTCAAACAGCTCTGATACCAATGTTAGAAGTCGGGATGAACACATTACCTTGATTTGCAGCGGAATAGAAGAGGAGCGATGGATCGTGTTTGGAATCACCGAAGAAAACCAAACGAGTTTTCACCACCAAGATACCGGTCTTCTTCTTCTTTGTTTTATATGCGTTGGGAGAGTGGAGAGAGTTTGCTTTTTGATTGAATGTGTAACGGCCTGTTTTTCTAGTCGTATTTTGACTATTGTGTGCGTGTATTTTTACTTCGTTGATCCGGTTATTTTCATCCGAGTGGTTATTCGTCCGCACGTCGACGCGAGCGCGTTGTCGTTTTCAGGTTACCGGAGCGTAATTTCGTAATTTGTATCTGTAAATCATGATTATTTTTAATTAAGAAGTTAATTATTAATTACCTTTAACTAAATTACTTTTACTAATTACTTTTTCTAAAACTACCTTTACCCTATTACTTTTACCCTAAACCCTAACATACCCAATTGAATCCCACCGAAAGAATCGGTAAGATCCAACATCTGTTTTCATTCCTCCCCTACCATCAACCACCCCCATTCAAAGAGCTGTCCCCTCCATCCCCCGTTGTTAAACCAACCTACAGGAACCGAACACACAGTAGCAAGCATCATCAGCCACCCCACTCCCCCATACAACGACGATAAGCCACCACAAAGAGACCAGCAACAGCATCATCATCGTCACAACAACCATCAGCCACCACAACGACAACCCAACATCTTCTCCTCCACAATTCAGCCATCCAACTCCTTACAAGCCAAAATCAAACCAAAAATCCCCATTCAAACCAGAAATCAAAACAAACTAGATCTGTAACCAAAAACCCAAAATCAACCAATTGCAACCCAATTTCAGAAATCAAAACTCCCCTCCGACAGCCGCCGTGCCCAGCCCCCTACCCACCGTCGCCCCGACCGCCCTCTTCGTCGCCTGGGAATCATCGACGCCGCGCCCCGAGCTTGGATCTGAGCCGCCGTGCCTCGGAACCCGCCCCCGCCGTGATCCCGCCTCCGATCCGACCGTCCCCGCCTTGATCGCCGCCGCCGCTCCGGAGAACCGCCCCCGCCGCCGCTTCAAAACCGCCCCGCCGCCGCTCCAGAGAACCGCCCCGCCGCCGCCTTGGCCCGTGCCCGCCCCGATCCGCCGCCTGAGCCCCCTTGCCGGCCGTTCCCCCCTTGCGCCGCCGAACCCCCTCGGACGCCGCCTCTTGCCCTTTCGCCTGCAACAAAAAAAAGGAAAAGAACGAAAGAAGAGAAACGGGAAGGGACAGAGAGAGAGAGAGAGGGTGAGTAATTATAGAGTTAGGTAAATATATTGAGTATATTATTTAAGTTAGGTTTTTATAAGTTTAAATATTGAGTTACAGTATAATTTATTTTATAAGTTAGTTTAAGTTAAATTAGCATTAAGTTATTATTAAAGTTAAGTTAATTTTTATTAAGATTAAGTTATTGATATTAAGTAAGCTTAAGTTTAAGTTTCTAATATAAAGCTATTATTTTCATAACCCTATATAAGAAAATATGTTAGTAGTTAATGTAATTAATCACTTATAACAACAAGTTAAGTTCTAATAACATGATTTAAGTAATTAATTATAATTTAGTTAGTGTAACGTTCACTCTTAGCATGTTAACAATTTGTGTAGCTAACTCATTTGTAACATGTGGACCAGGTACACCGACCGTCTTTCAAAACGCGCCTTTCACGACAAGGCGAAGGGTAACTCATCGTACCCTTGACATGGGTCTTAAAAACAAAAACAAATGCATGCCAACCTACTTTTATTTCATTAACACAGTGTTTCCATTTTTGTAACGACTGGTTTTCATGTATCTGGATTTATTATATTATATTATATGATTTGGTGGATTTTCTCATCTTGTGTGGTTTTCGTCTCCGTAACTTTCATTTTCGATCGTATCGTCGTGTTTTCTTATCTTCTTCCTTAGAATCGTCGATTTCGGAGTAATTCATTCGTGACGGGCTTCATATCGGTCATATCTTATTGTTAGATCAAGCCTAGGAGTCTTAGGAATCGATCCCGGAGCTTCGCGCTCCATTTCGGAACTTTTGGTGCACGTTAGCCGGTGTAAGAAGGGGAACCGACCGACTAGATGACGATTTAGTCGGTCGGCAAGCCTTCATGGACCGACTAGCGGGCTTTCTAAATTATTCAGGAGTTACTGTTTGTCGTTAGTCGGTCTAAGAACGTTGGTTGACCGACTAGGTTGCAAACTAGTCGGTCGGCAATGCTTCTTTAACCGACTAACTCATCAACTATTTTTGGTATCAGTTACTGTTCCTTCTTAGTCGGTCTAAGTTCATCTTTCGACCGACTAGTTGTTAAACTAGTCGGTTAAGTTTTGTACTCAGACCGACTAATTCTTGATCCTTCTGTACAGTCTAGTTACTGTTTACTCTTAGTCGGTCTGTGTTGGTCAACCGACCGACTAGTTCCCAAACTAGTCGGTCAGTGGTTGCTCTTTGACCGACTAATCTGTGTTAAACCCCTAATTTCTGGGCAGCCGCCAGCCCATCCTATTTAAACCCCTCCCAAACGTTTTCTTCTTCCTCCTCTCGAACCAAAACCATAGTTTCTCCCCCATTGAGCCCCCTTCTACCTCAAACCCTTATTCCTTCATTCCAAGCTCAAAATCCATCATCCAAACTCTCCCTCAACACATTCTACCTCTCATCTTCCACCAAATCTCATCAAATCCCCCAAAACCCTATTTCTCCAAACTTCTCCATCCATTTCCAGATCTGAACCCTAGGTTCCCAGGAGCGTTTCTTCCGTCGCCGTGGTTGCTCGGCATCCTTCTTCCGTTTCCTATACGGTAATACTCGATTCTTTAGTTTTAGCATAACCCATTTGTGTTCTTATGAAACCCTAATGAAATGAATATTGTTTGTTGATTGTTTCTCCATAGCAGCGATTTCCCCGTAGATTAGCGTCCGTGGGACGAACCCTCGTTGATTTTCATCCTCGGTGCTAGGCAAGTGAAACTTGCCACTTAGGGTTTAGGCCATGTTTTAGGCCATTTGCTTGTTGTAGGCGTAAAAGAGACTAGGCGACGAAATGATACTCGCCTAGGCGCAAATTGAGGAACTAGCTTGACAACGAAGCTAGATCCGACATTTATCATGTTGCACAATTACCATGCCATGTTTAATTTCCATTAACGGTACGCAAATTAATTGTCATGTTATTGCATTCTTTAAGTGTTTCCGTGATTGCGTAGCTTCGCTACAATGCTTGTGTTTCCTGGCTCGTGTTCCAGAAGCGGGCCATGTGTTGGTTGATAGCCAATGCCCGAATTGCTTGTTTCCGGCTAGGTGCACCCCTATGCCAAATGCTTATGAATCGTGAACTAGAATGCGAGCTCCTGTGCGGGGCAACCCTGGCTCATTTACTGAGCTCGTGTGCAGGGACCCTGGCTCGTTTACATGTGGGTATTGGGGGTAAGAGTTAAGCGGCCAATCAACTGGGAGTCTGCCTGATCAGCAACTGCAGTGGTAAGGCGTAAACTCTGGGTTCTGGGGTAGTGTTAAGAGGCCAATCAGCGTGAATGCCGAACCATTCAGCTGTAAGGCGTAAACATCAACAAACAACTTGAAACGTGACTAGTGAATTGATTGAGATTGTTAGTAGCTTGGCTACTCTTGTCTTGTCCCGATAATTGTTCCCTTGTACTTGTTGTTTCACCATGTCTTGCTCGTGCACTCATGTTATAACTGTTGGATATTGACTCCCCGGATTTGGTTTTGGATGATGAACAAACATAAATATAATGTGAACTAACACTTTGTGAGCGCAGTTATGGAGATCGTCACCAAATTCACATGAATATCAATTACGACGTCTCAAGACTTCTCAAAGCACGTGATCGTATGCCTAAAGCTTCGTTGAAGCTTATGGACCAATTTAGAAGTCATGAAGATTCGATTGAAGCTATTGAAGACGGTATCGTCAAGTTTTATTTATAGTCTTTAGCTTCTTTCGTAGAATGTTAAGCCTTGAGTAGGTCTTACGTTTTAATTCTTCATAACGCTCATATCTTAACTCTAGGATCTTAGTAGAAGTCCATACAATTCTTCCCGAAGCTTCGCGCTTCGATTCGGGACTTCTTGTGCATGTTAGTTGGTTCAAGAAGAAGAACTGACCGACTAGATGGTGATCTAGTCGGTCAGCCAAACTTCTTGGACCGACTAGTTCTTCTCAGTTAATTCATAGCTCTTTACTGTTTACAGTTAGTCGGTCTAAGTTGACTCACCGACCGACTAGTTTGTGAACTAGTCGGTCAGTGATGCTTCTGTGACCGACTAGTTGAGCTTTCCCTGTTCATGCACATTTGAGCTTGAGCTACTGTTTATCATTAGTCGGTCTGTGTTCATTGATCGACCGACTAGTTGATGAACTAGTCGGTCAACTTTCCTTCTTAGACCGACTAGTTTAGTTTACTGTACATGCCAAATTTTTCACCATACTTACTGTTTATTGTTAGTCGGTCTATGTTCATTTGGTGACCGACTAGTTGGTGAATTAGTCGGTCAACATTTTTTCTTGGACCGACTAAGTCTAATTCTTCTCAGACTTCAGTTTTATCTGTTAGTCGGTCTCAGTTGAGTAACCGACCGACTAGTTGTAAAACTAGTCGGTCAGCTATTCTTCTTGGACCGACTAGTTCCTTAGTCTGTACTTTGATCTTTTCTCAGTTTACCCATTAGTCGGTTTACGTTAATTGACCAACCGACTAGTTGATGAACTAGTCGGTCGGTGGTTGTTCTTTGACCGACTAGTTGGGTTCAGAAAAGAGCCGTTGGAGCTTTAATTGAAACATTTTTCTCTCTCTCTCTCTCTCTCCTCTATCCTATATATACTTGATGGGCTGCATTCATTGCTGCCAAGGCTGATATTATTGCAAGTTTAGAGATCAAGAGAATTCATTCCAAGTTCATTCAAAGCTCATTCATTCCATTCAATAATCTCTCCTCACTCTTACTTCCAAAGAGAGATTCATTGAGTGTGAAGCCTTCCAAGCCAAGTGCTTGATTCTAGGTCACCAACATCCCCAAAGCTCTCCATCACTGATCTACATCTTGGAGCTAGGGTTTGGTGCCACTTCTTCCCCAAAATCATCATTGCCCTAATTCGTAAGCAATACTCAAGGCATAGGTATTTTGTTCGGTAAGAAGTTTTCTTATTTCATTTCATATTTGATTTGTAAGTTTCACTCTCGGTTGTGAGAGTGTGGTTGTGATCCCGGGTTGTGGGAGTCACAAATTGCATTTTGTATGATTTGACTTGTGGAGGATTTTCACAAGTATTTCATAGTGGAAATCTTGAGTTAGGGTTTCTAACTCAATTATCCGGAGGGGATCCTGGTGGTTGGGACGTAGGATCACCGGGAACAAGTCGGGGAGACTTGGGTGGATCCGAACCCAGTAACATCTCTTGTTAGCATTGTTAATTTTGTTGTTGTCATTCAATTTAAGCTTCCGTAAATTGATTTGGTAGTTGTTTGCATTATAATTAGGAATTATACTCCTTGTTATTTTTAAAGTACTATTCACCCCCCCCTCTAGTACTTGTGCAGTAGCTTGTAGGGCATTACATTTGGTATCAGAGCCAGATACTTAGCTATGTCTGTCAACGACAACAAGACCGTGCGTCCACCTTCCAACTATGACACCTTCAGGAACCGTGAAGGAGCGTCTTCGGTGATGGAAGGACATTCCTCTACGAGGCCTCCATTCTTCAACGGTACCAACTACGGGTACTGGAAATGCCGGATGGAAACCTTCCTCCGGAGTGCATCTCTATGGAGGACCACAATGAAGGAATACATCGAGCCCGAAGAAGAAGACTTTGAGAAATGGACAACCGTGGAGGTCGCCGCGGAGGTAAGCAATGCCAAGGCAATGAACGCCTTGCAATGCGCATTGGAGCCCGAGGACTTCAATAAGATATGTACATGTAAGAGTGCATATCAAATTTGGAACTCCCTCCTCATTCTTCATGAAGGGACGAGTAGGGTAAGAGACTCTAAACTCGTAGTTGTAAACAAAGATTTTGAAATGTTTAATATGCAACAGGGCGAGAAGATGAAGGAATATTACGCTCGATTCGTTGACATCATAAACGAGTTAGAGGCCCTCGGCAAATCCTACACCCAAAAGGAGAAGTGCTCGAAGCTCATCGAATGACTTCCTTCTTCTTGGGAGAAACGTACCTTCGCCATCGAGGAAGATAATGACATGAATAAGTACACCGTAGTTCAACTAATGGGTACTTTAATGTCGTACGAGGTACGCAAGGATAGCAAGCTCAAATTGCAGGAAAAGATGAAGTCCTACCTAAAGCAAGACGAGCCAAAGAAGAAGGCTATTGCTTTCAAGGCCGCTCCATCCACATCCACATCAACCGATGATGAAGACTCGGAAAACGAGTTGGACTTGGAGTCCATGGCACTCATGGCCAAGAAGTTCAACCGTTTCTTCCGAAAAGGTAACTATAAGAACAAAGCTAAACTTGGTTCTTCTAACGCCTCTTCCTCTCCTTTGTGTTTCAAGTGCAATAAGCCAGGACACATGAAAGCGGAGTGTCCTCTCAACAAGCAAAAGGAGAAGTGGAAGGCGCCAAAATTTGATAAGTCCAAGAAGTACAAGAAAGGAAACAAGAAGGGACTTGTCGGAGCAACATTCACCGACTCCGAGGATTCTTCAAGCGGAGAGTCGGACGATGAGCAAGTGGAGCAAGCGCACATGTGCTTCATGGCAAGAGAGGAGCATGATCAAGGATCTTCCTCCTCCGATGATAGCGACGACGAATGCGATGAGGTAACTATGGATGATCTTAGGGATGCTAACTCTCATTTATGGTCTAAATACACTAAATTAGTAAATAGATATACTAAAGTAAAAGATGACCTAGCTAGCATTCAAACCTCGCCTAAGACTATCATCACCAACAACGACACCGTTGTTGAAGAGTTAAGAAATGAGATTGTTAATCTCAAATCTAAACTTGAACATGTTAGCATTGAGGATCCGGAAGAACATAAGATAGAGGATTTAACTTCTCAAAACTCGACTTTGAGTATTGAGAATGAAAGTCTTAAATCTCGTGTTTATGTGCTCACATCATAAGTATCCACTTTAGATACTTCTTTGCGTTCTCTCACCGAGAAATATGAGAACACATTAGGCCGAATCAATGAATTCAATAAGGGTAAGGGCCATTTGGATAATATCCTAAGTGTCTTACTCCCGGCCAAACACCATGTTGGTTTGGGGTATACTTTGGGAAACTCATCCAAGTCGGTCACTACTTTTGTTAGGCCAACTTCCGATGCCTCAACGAGTGGTAGCAAACACTCTATTGGTAGTTCATCTACCAATGGTGCTTTCACCTCGTCCACACCCTCTTTCGGAAAGAAACCCACTTTGGGTGGACCTCCAAAGAAGGGGCATGCTTATATGTACACAAATATCATGCCACGTAGGAACACATGTCCTACTCCACCGGCTCACACATATGATGATTTTTATGCAACACATTCTCGAGCACGTGCACACCATGTGAGACACCCTCACGCACGTGTTCCTACACATGCATATGTTCACCCACAACATCATATGAATAATTCTCGTCGTGCACCATTCCATCATGTTCCTTATGCCTATCCACAACATGCATCACGTAGAAATCAACGTCGCATGCATGCACCCAATAGGATGAGGGCTCCCAAGATTTTCACAATTTGGAGCCCAAAGGACACAAGCATGGATGAAAAACAAGTGTATATGAATGCTTATTTTTCGGATGTTGTGCATAGTAGGAATTATGTGGGGAAGTCTAAGTCCAATTGGACTTGGCTTCCAAAGGTCTAATCTTTTGGACCCAATGACCTTGGGTACCATGATATGAAATTTTCTATCTTTAGGTACTCAAGGAAAAGAAAAAGAAAAGGAGCAACAAATTTAAATTTAGCTCCAAGGGGAATTGGATACTCGATAGCGGGTGTTCAAAACACATGACGGGTGACGCTCGATTGCTCTCCGGAGTGGTTCCCATCGCAAATGGAAACTGCGTCGTATTTGGAGGCAACGAGAGCGGAACCATCATAGGTGTTGGTAAAGTGGGTAACCCATCTAAACCCTTAATTAGTGATGTTTATCTTGTTAATGGTTTAAATCATAATCTTATTTCAATAAGCCAACTTTGTGACAAAGGTTACAAAGTTAGCTTTGCGAAAGGATTGTGTCATATTTTAAGAAAAGATAATGATAAATTATTATTTTCCGGCACTCGTCATAAAGATATTTATATTTTGGATCTTTCTAAGTCCTATGAACAATGTCTTGTTGCCAACACAAGTGAACAACACTTATGGCATCGACGCTTTGGACATGTGAACTTTGGAACACTTTATAAGCTTTCAAAACTAAATTCCATTAAAGGTTTTCCGAAGCTTGTTTTTGAAAAGAAAAGTTTTTATGATTGTTGTCAACGTGGCAAGCTTCCTAAATCTTCATTTAAACCTAAGAAAAGCATTTCTACTAAACGGCCACTAGAGCTATTACATCTAGACTTATTTGGGCCAACTAGAGTTGCTTCCTTAGGAAATGCAAGATATGGACTTGTCATCGTAGATGATTATTCGAGATTTACATGGGTATTTTCATTATGTAATAAAAATGAAGCTTTTGAAAACTTCACAATTTTTGTTAAGAAAGTACAAAATCTCTTAGGAACCACCATTGTCACTATTCGTAGTGATCATGGAGGTGAATTTGAGAATGAGTCTTTTGAAACATTTTGTGATGAAGTTGGTATTACTCACACCTTCTCTTTCCCTCGTGCACCTCCTCAAAATGGTGTAGTTGAGAGAAAGAATAGGACGCTAGTGGAGTGTGCTCGCACTATGCTTGATGATAGCCAACTTGGCCATCAATTTTGGACGGAAGCGGTACACACCGCTTGCTATGTGTTTAATAGAATACTTTTGAGGCCCGGCACTAAACAAACTTGTTATGAATTGTTGTTTGGTAGGTTGCCTCAAGTTAAACATTTTCGTGTTTTTGGTTCGAAATGTTTTATTAAGAACACGTATGGTAGTTTGGACAAATTCGATCCAAGATCCGATGAGGGGATTTTTGTTGGATATTCTTCGCGTAGCAAAGCCTACCGGATATTCAACAAACGAACCTCAACGATCGAGGAGTCGCTTCATGTCTCATTTAATGAAGGATTTGTTCCAACTAGAATTTCAAATGATAATGATTCTATGGATGTTTTATGTGATTCGTTTGATAATTCTAAGTCTAATGATTCTATTGATTCTATTGAGACTACCCCATCTAATGAAGTTGTTGAGAATGTTCCTAGTGATCAAGGTATTCCCAAACGGCTTCATACCGTTCGTGACCATCCTCATGAGCAAGTCATTGGCAATATCTATGATAGTGTCAAGACGAGATCGCAAGTAATCTACTTCGCTCATTGTGCCTTTGCCTCCTCGATAGAGCCAAAGAATGTTAATGAAGCATGCGAAGATAGCGCTTGGATCTTAGCCATGGAGGAGGAACTCATTCAATTCGAGAGGAATGAAGTTTGGGAGCTTGTTTCATTGCCATCGAAGAACCACACCGTCATAGGGACAAAGTGGATCTTCAAGAACAAAACCGACGAAAACCAAGTCGTCGTCCGGAACAAAGCTCGGTTAGTTGCTCAAGGCTACCGTCAAGAGGAAGGTATTGATTTCGAAGAATCCTTCGCTCCGGTAGCTAGATTAGAATCAATTAGATTATTATTGTCTTTTGCATGCCATAAGGATTTTAAATTATTTCAAATGGATGTTAAAAGTGCATTTTTAAACGGAGATGTCGTTGAGGAAGTTTACGTTTCTCAACCTCCGGGCTTCATAAATGAAAAATTTCCAAATCATGTTTTTAAACTAAAGAAAGCACTTTACGGTTTGAGACAAGCTCCTCGAGCTTGGTATGATCGCCTAAAGAATTTTCTTTTGGATTTGAATTTTAAAATGGGAGAAGCCGATTCTACACTTTTTGTTAAGCATGCGAATAATGATATAATTTTAGTTCAAATATATGTTGATGATATCATTTTCGGTGCTACTAACTTTGCTCTTTGCGAAGAGTTTTCTAATGTTATGAAGGAACAATTTGAGATGAGCCACATGGGTGAGCTCAAGTATTTCTTAGGTCTCCAAATTCGCCAAATGGACGATTCAATCTTCATCCACCAAACGAAGTACACGGTGGAGTTGCTAAAGCGATTTGGAATGGAGAGTGCTTCCGGGAAGAAAACTCCAATGAGCACGACTACGCATCTTGATAAGGATACGGGCAGTAAGGATGTAGACATTCGTCTATATCGAGGTATGATAGGTAGTTTGCTTTATCTTACCGCAAGTAGGCCCGATATTATGTTTGCCGTATGCGTATGTGCTCGTTATCAGTCTCAACCTAAGGAGTCTCACTTAGTTGCGGTAAAACGTATTTTCCGTTATCTAAGTTATACACTTGATTTTGGATTACTTTATCCAAAATCTAGCACGTATGAGTTAATCTCATATAGTGATGCCGATTATGCGGGATGCAAATCCGACAGGAAAAGTACTAGTGGCACTTGCCATTTTATAGGAAATTCCCTTGTCTCTTGGTTTTCCAAGAAGCAAAATTCCGTATCACTTTCAACCACCGAGGCGGAATATATTGCCGCCGGTGCCGCGTGTGCTCAAGTTCTTTGGATGAGACACACACTTAAAGACTTTGGTATAAATTGTGATACTTGCCCTATCATGGTTGACAACCAAAGTGCAATATGTCTTTCCAAGAACCCGGTACACCATTCCCGTTCGAAACACATAGATGTCCGACACCATTTTTTAGATGATACATGTTGCTAAAAAGGACATCATTTTAGTGTACGTTGAAACCCAAAAGCAAATCGCCGATATTTTCACGAAACCCCTAAAGGAGGACTCCTTTGTGCGGTTGCGTCGAGAATTGGGGATTATGGGTGAATCCGAGATATAGGATTCATGTTTCATTCAATAATCTTGCATGCTATTATATTTCGAAATATTTCGTTCATGCTAGACTTATTGGATTTTTCGAGAATTTATGTGATATTTTGAATTTTTTTTGCTCGAATTCATGTTTTGAATGTCGTATTTAAGATTTCGATGTTTAATGGGGTAGTTTAGATGATTATTGAGAGTATACGATATATCGTCCAAGTGTATTGAGGAGAGAACTTGATTATCAACTTTTGGACTCTTTTAGTCGGTTTCAGTTCAACCACCAACCGACTAGATGTATGCCTAGTCGGTTAGTAGAAGAACTTGGACTGACTAACTCAAGCTTTTTGAGTTTCCTCTTCATTTTAACTCTTTAGTCGGTTCATGTTCAGTGACCGACCGACTAGATTGAGATCTAGTCGGTCAGTAAAGGAACGCAGACCGCCTAAATCTTGTCAGTAAATCTTGGATTCAGCCACTGTTTGCAACTAGTCGGTTCAAGCTCATTGACCGACCGACTAGATCGTGATCTAGTCGGTCAGTGCTTGAACTGTGACCGACTAGTTGTGCCAGAGACTGTTTGGTCATTTGCGATCTCGACCGACTTAAACTCAGTTTAGTCGGTTTGTTTTCATTCTAATCGATTCAAACCCCTTCTCCCTCAACTCAAAACCCCGATCTCTCTCGCAGCCCCTTCGAATTCCGATCGATCTCCGGCCGTTTTCCGGCCATCTCCGTCGATCTCCACCGTCGGCCCCTCGTTCTAGGTGATTTCCTCTCCTTCTAGGGTTAGTTTTCCATTCCTAGTGCTAGGGTTAGTTTGATTTCTAGGGTATCTAGGGTTTCTAGGGTGTAATTCATTTTCGGCTAGGGTTCTTTTGTTCGATCTCTTGTGTCGTGTTGTGCCGAGATTATGGCCCGAACACGAATCCCGATCACTCCGTCTAGCCCCTCGCCGATGACTGTAGAACAAAACCCTTCGGATCCCGAGCATCCAACCCCTCTGAAACGTCGTGCCAAGACCACCCAACCTTCGTCGTCTTCGCCTCCTCTCAAGAAGAAGAGGACGACGACCGCCAAGCCTAGAGGTCAACCCAAGCCCAAGCCTAAGCCCAAGGCCAAAGATCTTGCCTCTCGTTCTTCATTCCATACTCCTACCGATTCCGATACGGAGTATATCCCTGAGACAGAAACTCATAGGGAACCCACTCCTCCTACCCATCCCGAGTCTAGCACCCACCCTCGTACGTCTACCCGTAAGCCTAAGGGAAAGGCTCCGATGCCGGTGGGCGGTGTCGATATCTCGTTGTGTCGCGACGACCCGTTTTGTCTCGCGGCTTACAACCGTATCAAACATTGCCCGCTGCTTCTGGAGCATTTCGTCCAGTTCAGTGACTTCATAGGGTTAGCTGATCTTCTTTCGTCGTCGGGTCTTCTCGATTATCTTCGATATGACCCGAAGGCGAACCCTTACCCGTACCCTCGTTTAGTGAAGCTTTTCTATGCGAATAGGATACGGGGTCAGTACGATCAGACCCACTCTGTTGAGACGACCGTTTTGGGGACTCCTATAGTCCTCACAGCGGAAATCTTAGGAGAGATTTTGGGTATCTCTTCGTCTGGCCTCCTCCCCTCTGATATCTCTGTTGACGATATTTCTACCCTCGATCAGACCATCCTTTCAGAGATTTTCCATCAGATCCCTCCCGCCATGATTGGCATGCCATCTAAATCTTTTAAGCCGAATGCTTGGGTCCTAAATCTGATTCTGAAGTCGTGCTTGCTTCCCAAGTACGGCTCCTCATCTCTCCCGTCCCAGCCCTTTCTGAAGCTTATCTATGCTATCTTCATGAGGAGCTCGATTAATTGGGCTCGCATTATACTCGATAAGATTGATTCTTTCGAGTGTATTCACAAGTCCTCTAAATCGGCTCATATCCCATTTCCTTGCTTATTGACCCTCGTGTTTTGTCACTTCCGTGTCACGTTGCCTCGTGACGATGAGCGTCCCCTTGGTCCTCCCCTGAACGCGACTGCCGTCAAGAAATCTCTTACGGGGCTTCGTCACGTTCAGAGGACGACACCTTCAGCGTCTGCCTCTACCCCTGCCTCTGCCTCTGGTGCTCCTTCTGCCACCCTGGATGAGGTCGTACGGTTACTTCGTCGTCACGAGTCTCGCTTGGCTCGTACCGAGGAGGTAGTTTGCCGTATGGCTCGTCTGATGGGTGTTGAGCTTCATCCTTCCGTTTCTGAGGATGAGGAGTTAGATGAGTTGGCTGAGGAGGACGTTGAGGAGCTTTGTCGTGCTTCGACTCGTGCCCCCGAGGGCACTTCTGCTGGTACTGTTGCTGCTGGTGCTACCACTTCCAGTGATGTTGTTGCTGCTTCGTCTGCTGGTGCCCCCGAGAGCACACCTGTTGCCGCCACTCCTGTGGTGGATACTCCGACTGGTGCTCCCGAGGCCACTACGGTTGCTGCTTCAGAGGTTGCCACTTCAGCCGTCGCTCCTGCTGATCTTCCGGACGTTCCTGCTGATCCAGTCACCTCCTCTGCTTCTGCTGAGCCTGCAGTTGCCTCTGATCCTACCGCTGCCTCTTGAGTTTCTTTGAGGCCTCTCCCGATACTCATTGGATGATATATCTAGTTGTGAGAGATGTTGGGTAGGATAGTGTGGGTGGCTATGTATTTTGGGTCATTTTGATGTCTTTTTGATCTTTTTGATGATGATGTATTTTTGTGCCCCGATCAGTCGATCGATGTTTTGTATGTCGGTGATGTACTCTGCTTCATATTTTATATATATATATATATATATACATCGCAGTTGAAATTTCATTATATTGTGCAAAATTTATAAATTTTTAATGTCTCTGATGATCAATTTCGTCGATCGACAACAATAACTTGGTTTAATAGAAATTTCTTCTATGGAAACATAGAATTGTTTTCCATGCACTAAATTAACCAAGAAATGTTGATATTGGAGAGTATATTCCATAACTCAATCCGTTAAATTGATTTGAGTTTTGATGATTTCGTTTTACGATTTTTCGACTTTGGTATCATTGTCACGCCTTGATTCTATTCGTAGTTTTCTCTTTGGTGTCACTTGAACCGTCATCGTATTCTACGACTCCCGTGCTTTTAATTTGAGGCCATTGTTGTTGTCGTTGTTATCCTCCCGCTCTTTTTGCTTATGCCAAAGGGGGAGATATATAATAATAACGATGTGCCAAATGAAAATTTAAAGCATTCTCCAAGAATCTAACTTGATGTGTTAAATTCAGGGGGAGTTAAGATATATAAATGGATTTTCAAATCCGATATTTCAATAATCTACGTTTGGTATTTCAATAATTCAATAATCGATTCTCATTTAATATACTTCACTCGTCTGCTTGATGCGTATTATTTTTGTTTAAATTGGAATTAACGTGTCATCAATGCAGGGAGAGTAAGTAAATTTCATTTGAATTATTATTTTTGATTATTATTTATGTTGATTTGTCATCACCAAAAAGGGGGAGAATGTTGGATATTGGACTCCCCGGATTTGGTTTTGGATGATGAACAAACATAAATATAATGTGAACTAACACTTTGTGAGCGCAGTTATGGAGATCGTCGCCAAATTCACATGAATATCAATTACGACATCTCAAGACTTCTCAAAGCACGTGATCGTATGCCTAAAGCTTCGTTGAAGCTTATGGACCAATTTAGAAGTCATGAAGATTCGATTGAAGCTATTGAAGACGGTATCGTCAAGTTTTATTTATAGTCTTTAGCTTCTTTCGTAGAATGTTAAGCCTTGAGTAGGTCTTACGTTTTAATTCTTCATAACGCTCATATCTTAGCTCTAGGATCTTAGTAGAAGTCCATACAATTCTTCCCGAAGCTTCGCGCTTCGATTCGGGACTTCTTGTGCATGTTAGTTGGTTCAAGAAGAAGAACTGACCGACTAGATGGTGATCTAGTCGGTCAGCCAAGCTTCTTGGACCGACTAGTTCTTCTCAGTTAATTCATAGCTCTTTACTGTTTACAGTTAGTCGGTCTAAGTTGACTCACCGACCGACTAGTTTGTGAACTAGTCGGTCAGTGATGCTTCTGTGACCGACTAGTTGAGCTTTCCCTGTTCATGCACATTTGAGCTTGAGCTACTGTTTATCATTAGTCGGTCTGTGTTCATTGATCGACCGACTAGTTGATGAACTAGTCGGTCAACTTTCCTTCTTAGACCGACTAGTTTAGTTTACTGTACATGCCAAATTTTTCACCATACTTACTGTTTATTGTTAGTCGGTCTATGTTCATTTGGTGACCGACTAGTTGGTGAATTAGTCGGTCAACATTTTTTCTTGGACCGACTAAGTCTAATTCTTCTCAGACTTCAGTTTTATCTGTTAGTCGGTCTCAGTTGAGTAACCGACCGACTAGTTGTAAAACTAGTCGGTCAGCTATTCTTCTTGGACCGACTAGTTCCTTAGTCTGTACTTTGATCTTTTCTCAGTTTACCCATTAGTCGGTTTACGTTAATTGACCGACCGACTAGTTGATGAACTAGTCGGTCGGTGGTTGTTCTTTGACCGACTAGTTGGGTTCAGAAAAGAGCCGTTGGAGCTTTAATTGAAACGTTTTTTTTTCTCTCTCTCTCTCCTCTATCATATATATACTTGATGGGCTGCATTCATTGCTGCCAAGGCTGATATTATTGCAAGTTTAGAGATCAAGAGAATTCATTCCAAGTTCATTCAAAGCTCATTCATTCCATTCAATAATCTCTCCTCACTCTTACTTCCAAAGAGAGATTCATTGAGTGTGAAGCCTTCCAAGCCAAGTGCTTGATTCTAGGTCACCAACATCCCCAAAGCTCTCTATCGCTGATCTACATCTTGGAGCTAGGGTTTGGTGCCACTTCTTCCCCAAAATCATCCTTGCCCTAATTCGTAAGCAATACTCAAGGCATAGGTATTTTGTTCGGTAAGAAGTTTTCTTATTTCATTTCATATTTGATTTGTAAGTTTCACTCTCGGTTGTGAGAGTGTGGTTGTGATCCCGGGTTGTGGGAGTCACAAATTGCATTTTGTATGATTTGACTTGTGGAGGATTTTCACAAGTATTTCATAGTGGAAATCTTGAGTTAGGGTTTCTAACTCAAGTATCCGGAGGGGATCCGGGTGGTTGGGACGTAGGATCACCGGGAACAAGTCGGGGAGACTTGGGTGGATCCGAACCCAGTAACATCTCTTGTTAGCATTGTTAATTTTGTTGTTGTCATTCAATTTAAGCTTCCGCAAATTGATTTGGTAGTTGTTTGCATTATAATTAGGAATTATACTCCTTGTTATTTTTAAAGTACTATTCACCCCCCCCCCCTAGTACTTGTGCAGTAGCTTGTAGGGCATTACAATAACTGTCATGTCATGCATGCTAAAACTGCTAGGTTGCTAGTTGCCTTACTTTCAGTTTCCTTGCCCAAGTCTTTTAGACTTGTTGACATGTGCCCCTTTACTCTTTTGGGTGACACATGTTAGATCCCGAGCCTGAGTACCTTGTTGAGGACGAGGTGTTTGCTGACGCCGAGCCCGAGCTTGTGTTTGACGGGGAGTACGTGGACACTGGGGACCAGTCCTAGTGTCTTCGTTGTGTTTTCCTTTTGTTTAGACTGCTGTTTGTTGTCGGTGCATAGCACCTATACTTTGTTGCGTTGTGCTTTTGTCGGCCTTGTTCTGGGCCTTTAGACTCTTTCTTTTAGCCTGGTGGCTTTTCTGGATGTTGAACTTATTTTCGTGTTGGACAAATTATGAGATGTGAGAATTTTATTTCTGTCTCTCCTTGTGTTATTATTGTTGTTCCGTTTGTGGTTACAGGGACCTGCTTATGTTTTATTGACGCTTATCGAGTTTGGGGATTCACAGCTCCACTCTCGTGCGGACCTTTTCACGTCTCGCCTCCATTTTAGGGAAGCGGGTCATGACAATTTTTGAACTGTTAGCTAAAATTGCATGGTACCGTATCGTAAATTGCACAGTATCGTAAAGGAAGAAAAATTGGGCAACTTGACATGATTGACAAAAAGTTGTAACTGGAAATGTGACATGCTAGAAAATTGCACCGACACTGGGTTTTGGGGTAACTTATAATAGCGAGGGTGCGGGAGCGACTAGTCCAGCCTTTGTTGTCACCGTGCGGGTTCTAGCAACCCATCATAGTAGCCGGTGACAACCATCACAGATCACAGAGTATTGCATAGTATTCATAGTATTCATAGCATAGTTCGCCCGGGTAGCACCCGTGGTAAGAGGTGGCCTCTTGGTTGCTCATTGCACCCCGCATTGTAAGTCACGGTCTAGGTATATGCACAAATAGACTCTTGTTACATAGTCACTTTTAATATTGCACTTTTAACTGCTAGAAATTGATGATAGATGTACAACTGCAAAGTTACTTTTCTGCTCTTTTTCCCTTACCAGTATTGTTTGCACTTTACCTCTTTACTTTTAAATTGTCATGCTTGTACATTTGTTTCAATACCCATGTATAAAGATACTTTGAGTTGCGTCTGATCCTGGCGACCCTTCTCTTTGTGGTGGACTCGCCAGATGTCGCCCAAGTCGAGGAGTTTGCACCAGAGGCCGCAGATGCTGATTTTGTGGTTGAGTTCGACCAGCAGAACCAGCAGGACCCTGAGTATTGAGAGTGAGTGTGGGAGATTTGTTGTGTTGTTTCGAGAGTGGTTTGATGTATCTTTTGTATTTTCGGTTGTATTTTCCTTTCCTGTTAGCTGCTGGGTTGTAATAAGGTAGTGTACCACTTTCATTATCAGTATTTTGGCGTATTTCTGCAACATAGCCTGTGTTGACTTCATTGGTGCCTAGCAGGACTTGTGCATGTTCCAAGCAGTAACGGGCCCCGTAAGTGGGTCGTTACAAGTTTGGTGGCCCATGCAGGTCCGCGCTAAAAGCCACATGAACAATACAGGAAGTTCAGAATATGTCGTATAAAATACTCAATGGAACTGATCAAACCTTATGAAATGCAGATAAGCCATGGAAAGGAACACTTCGGGAAGCGGTGACAGTGCTTTTGGATCAGGGATCAACCACCAGAATGGGGGTCCCAACCAGAATGATGCTGGCAATGGAGCCAACAACGGTTCGGGCGCAACAACATTCCCGACTGCACCGTTGTCTGTAGAAGATTGCATGCGGGGCATGTATGCCCTTCATCAGCAGCTTGGACAGGCCTTGGAACAGGCTTTGCACAGAGAGCAACGAGCTGACCCGAGTGCTTATCACTTTCGAGGGATGAGCCCGAAGACCTTCGCAGGGACTGAGAACCATCTTCAGGCGAAAGAATGGCTCAAGCGCATCACTGATGATCTGAGAGCATCTCAGATTCGAGAAGAAGCCTGGGTGGCTGTCGTCAAGAGGCAACTGACGGATGGTGCTAGAGACTGGTGGTAGGCGGTTGAAGACCGCTTGGGATTGCCGATTTCGTGGGATGTATTTACAAGTACATTCAACGCTCAGTACTTTCCCCTACACGCAACGATCAAGATGAGGAAGAAGTTCATCAACCTGAAGCAGGGTTCGATGACGGTGGATCAGTATGACGCTGAGTTCTCCAGGCTCAGCAGGTTTGCTCCAGAGATGGTTACAAATGCTTTGACTCGAGCCCAGCAGTTCCAGCAGGGGCTCAATATTGAGATTCGAAGGATGATGGTCGGTGCTAGCTGTAATGCCCTACAAGCTACTGCACAAGTACTAGAGGGGGGGTGAATAGTACTTTAAAAATAACAAGGAGTATAATTCCTAATTATAATGCAAACAACTACCAAATCAATTTGCGGAAGCTTAAATTGATTGACAACAACAATAATAACAAAGCAAACACAATATGTTACTGGGTTCGGATCCACCCAAGTCTCCCCGACTTGTTCCCGGTGATCCTACGTCCCAACCACCCGGATCCCCTCCGGATACTTGAGTTAGAAACCCTAACTCAAGATTTCCACTATGAAATACTTGTGAAAAACCTCCACAGGTCAAATCATACAAAATGTAATTTGTGACTCCCACAACCCGGGATCACAACCACACTCTCACAACCGAGAGTGAATCTTACAAATCAAATATGAAATGAAATAAGAAACTTCTTACCGAACAAAATACCTATGCCTTGAGTATTGCTTACGAATTAGGGCAAGGATGATTTTGAGGAAGAAGTGGCACCAAACCCTAGCTCCAAGATGTAGGACAGCGATGGAGAGCTTTGGGGATGTTGGTGACCTAGAATCAAGCACTTGGCTTGGAAGGCTTCACACTCAATGAATCTCTCTTTGGAAGTAAGAGTTTGGAGAGATTAATGAATGGAGGGAATGAGCTTTGAATGAGCTTGGATTGATTTCTCTTGAACTCTAAACTTGCATAAATATCAGCCTTAGCAGCAATGAATGCAGCCCAACAAGTATTTATAGGTTAGAGGAGAGAGAGAGAGAGAGAGAGAGAGAAAAACGTTTCAATTAGGGCTCCAACGGCTCTTTTCTGAACCCAACTAGTCGGTCAAAGAACAATCACCGACCGACTAGTTCATCAACTAGTCGGTCGGTCAATTAACGTAAACCGACTAATGGGTGAACAGAGAAAAGATCAAAGCACAGACACAAGGAACTAGTCGGTCTAAGAAGAGTCACTGACCGACTAGTTTCACAACTAGTCGGTCGGTTACTCAACGTGGACCGACTAACAGATAAAACTGAAGTCTGAGAAGAATTAGACTTAGTCGGTCCAAGAACAAATGTTGACCGACTAATTCACCAAATAGTCGGTCACCAAATGAACATAGACCGACTAACAAAAAACAGTAAGTATGGTGAAAAATTTGGCATGAACAGTAAACAAAACTAGTCGGTCTAAGAAGAAAAGTTGACCGACTAGTTCATCAACTAGTCGGTCGATCAATGAGCACAGACCGACTAATGATAAACAGTAGCTCAAGTGAAAATGTGCATGTTCAGGGAAAGCTCAACTAGTCGGTCACAGAAGCATCACTGACCGACTAGTTCACAAACTAGTCGGTCGGTGAGTCAACTTAGACCGACTAACTGTAAACAGTAAAGAGCAATGATTTAACTGAGAAGAACTAGTCGGTCCAAGAAGCTTGGCTGACCGACTAGATCACCATCTAGTCGGTCAGTTCTTCTTCTTGAACCAACTAACATGCACAAAAAGTCCCGAATCGAAGCGCGAAGCTTCGGGAAGAATTGTATGGACTTCTACTACGATCCTAGAGCTAAGATATGAGCGTTATGAAGATTTAAAACGTAAGACCTACTCAAGGCTTAACATTCTACGAAAGAAGCTTAAAGACTATAAATTAAACTTGACGATACCGTCTTCAATAGCTTCAATCGAATCTTCATGACTTCTAAATAGGTCCATAAGCTTCAACGAAGCTTTAGGCATACGATCACGTGCTTTGAGAAGTCTTGAGACGTCGTAATTGTTATTCATGTGAATTTGGCGACGATCTCCATAACTGCGCTCACAAAGTGTTAGTACATATTATATTTATGTTTGTTCATCATCCAAAACCAAATCCGGGGAGTCCAATATCCAACATTCTCCCCCTTTTTGGTGATGACAAACTAACATAAATAATAATCAAAAATAATAATTCAAATGAAATTTACTTACTCCCCCTGCATTGATGACACGTTAATTCCAATTTAAACAAAAAATGATACGCATCAAGCAGACGAGTGAAGTATATTAAATGAGAATCGATTGTTGAATTATTGAAATACCAAAAGAAGGTTATTGAAATATCGGATTTGAAAATCCATTTATATATCTTAACTCCCCCTGAATCTAACATATCAAGTTAGATTCTTGGAAAATTGCTCTAAATTTTCATTTAGCACATCGTTATTATTATATCTCTCCCCCTTTGGCATAAGCAAAAAGAGCGGGAGGATAACAACGACAACAACAATGGCCTCAAATTATAAAGCACGGGAGTCGTAGAATACGACGAAGGTTCAAGTGACACCAAAGAGAAAAATAAGAATAGAATCAAGGCGTGTCAAAGTTACCAACGTCGAAAAATCGTAAAACGAAATCATCAAAACTCAAATCAATATTACGGATTGAGTTATGGAATATACTCTCCAATATCAACATTTCTTGGTTAATTTAGTGCATGGAAAACAATTCTATGTTTCCATAGAAGAAATTTCTATAAAACCAAGTGAATATCGTCGAGCGACGAAATCGAACATTAGAGACATAACAAAAATTATAAATTTTGAATGGTATAATGAAATGTCAACTGCGACGCATATATATATATATATATATGAAATGAAGCAAAGTACATCACCGACATACAACAAAAATATCATGATATGACAAAAATATCGGAGTGCCCACAAAAAAAAATACATCATCATCACACATATCAAAATACATCATCACAAATATCAAAAAGACATCAAAAAAGATCCAAAAGACACAGCCACCCACACTATCCTACCCAACAACTCTCTCAACATGATATATCATCCAATGAGCATCAGGAGAGGCCTCGGAGAAACTCAAGAGGCAGCGGGAGGACCGGAAGCAACTGTAGGCTCAGCAGAAGCAGAAGAGGTGACTGGATCAGCAGAGACGTCCGGAAGATCAGCAGGAGGAACGGCTGAAGTGGCAACATCTGAAGCAGCAACCGTAGTGGCCTCGGGAGCACCAGTCGGAGTATCCACCACAGGAGTAGCGGCAACAGGTGTGCTCTCGGGTGCACCAGCAGAAGAAGCAGCAACAGCATCACCGGAAGTGGAAGCACCAGCAGCAGTGCCCTCGGGGGCACGAGTCGAAGCACGACAGAGCTCCTCAACGTCCTCCTCAGCCATGTCAGCTAACTCCTCATCCTCAGAAACAGATGGAGGAACATCAACACCCAGCAGACGAGCAATACGGTCGACTACCTCATCGGTACGAGCCAAGCGAGACTCGTGACGACGAAGCAACCGAACGACCTCATCGAGGGTGGCAGAGGGAGCAGTAGAAGCACTGGCAGAGGCAGGGGCAGACGCTGAAGATGTCGTCCTCTGAACGTGACGAAGAGCCGCAAGAGATTTCTTGACGGCCGTCGCATTCAGGGGAGGACCAAGGGGACGCTCATCGTCACGGGGCAACGTGACACGAAAATGACGAAAGACGAGGGTCAACATGCAAGGAAATGGGATATGAGCCGATTTATTGGACTTTCGAATACACTCGAAAGAATCAATCTTATCGAGTATAATTCGAGCCCAATTAATCGAGCTCCCCATGAAGATCGCATAGATAAGCTTCAAAAATGGCTGGGATGGTAAAGATGAGGAGCCGTACTTGGGAAGCAAGCACGACTTCAGAATCAGATTGAGGACCCACGCATTAGGCTTGAATGATTTAGATGGCACGCCAATCATGGCAGGAGGGACCTGATGGAAAATCTCTGAAAGGATGGTCTGATCAAGAGAAGAAATATCATCTACCGATATATCAGAGGGAAGAAGGCCAGACGAAGAGATACCCAAAATCTCTCCTAAGATTTCCGCAGTGAGGACTATAGGAGTCCCCAAAACGGTCGTCTCAACAGAGTGGGTCTGAACGTACTGACCCCGGATCCTATTCGCATAGAAAAGCTTAACTAATCTAGGGTAGGGGTGAGGATTCGCCTTCGGGTCATATCGAAGGTAATCGAGAAGACCCGACGACGACAGAAGATCAGGTAACCCTATAAAATCGCTAAACTGGACGAAATGCTCCAGAAGCAGCGGGCAATGTTCGATACGATTATACGCCGCGAGACACAAAGGGTCATCGCGACATAAGGAAATATCGACACCGCCCACCGGCATCGGACCCTTTCCCTTAGGCTTATGGGTAGACGTACGAGGGTGGGTGCTAGACTCGGGATGAGTAGGAGGAGTGGGTTCCCTATGAGTCTCGGTCTCGGGGTGATACTCCGAATCGGAATCGGTCGGAGTATGGAACGTAGAGGCAGAGACAAGAATTTTGGCCTTAGGGTTAGGCTTGGGTTTGGGTTGACCTCTAGGTTTAGCGGTCGTCGTCCTCTTCCTCTTGAGAGGAGGCGAAGACGACGAAGGAAGGGTGGACTTGGCTCTACGCTTCGGAGGGGTTGGATGCTCGGGATCCGAAGGGTTTTGCTCTACGGTCATCGGAGAGGGGCTAGACGGAGTGATCGGAATACGAGTTCTTGCCATAATCGAAGCAAGACACGGGACAAGGAGATCAAACGAAGAAGCCCTAGCCGAAAAATATTAGATAAACCCTAAGAACCCTAGAAACCGAGCAAGCCATAGCTCTAGGAAAGGAAATCTAACCCTAGAAGGAGAGGAGATCACCTAGAACGAGGGGCCGACGGCAGAGATCGACGGAGACGGCCGGAAAATGGCCGGAGAACGATCGGAAGTCGAAGGGTTTTGAGGGGAATCGGGGGTTCGAGCTGAGGGAGAGGGACAGTGGATCGATTAGAATGAAAATCGATCGACTAAACTGAGTTTAAGTCGGTCGATTTCGCAAATGACCAAACAGCCCCTGGCACAACTAGTCGGTCACAGTTCAAGCACTGACCGACTAGATCACGATCTAGTCGGTCGGTCAATGAGCTTGAACCGACTAGTTGTAAACAGTGGCTGAATCCAAGTTAACTGACAACAATTAGTCGGTCTGTGTTCATTTACTGACCGACTAGATATCAATCTAGTCGGTCGGTCACTGAACATGAACCGACTAAAGAGTTTAAGATGGAAAGGAAACTCAATAAGATTGAGTTAGTCGGTCTAAGTTCTTCTACTAACCGACTAGATGAATATCTAGTCGGTTGGTGGTTGAGCCTATACCGACTAACAGAGTCCAAACAATGATAATCAAGTTCTCTCCTTAAAACGCTTGAACGATATATCTCAAAACTTCTCAATAATCATCTAAACTACCCCATTAAACATCGAAAACTTAAAATTTGACGATTACGCACAAATCGAACGAAAAATCAAAAAGATCACATAAATTCCGAAAAATCCAATAATTCTAGCATGAAAGAGATATTGCCAAATATAATAGCATGCAAAATTATTGAATGAAACATGAATCCTATATCTCGGATTCACCCATAATCCCCAATTCTCGACGTAACCGCACAAAGGAGTCCTCCTTTAGGGGTTTCGTGAAAATATCGGCGATTTGCTTTTGGGTTTCAACGTACACTAAAATGATGTCCTTTTTAGCAACATGATCATCTAAAAAATGGTGTCGGACATCTATGTGTTTCGAACGGGAGTGGTGTACCGGGTTCTTGGAAAGACATATTGCACTTTGGTTGTCAACCATGATAGGGCAAGTATCACAATTAATACCAAAATCTTTAAGTGTGTGTCTCATCCAAAGAACTTGAGCACACGCGGCACCGGCGGCAATATATTCCGCCTCGGTGGTTGAAAGTGATACGGAATTTTGCTTCTTGGAAAACCAAGAGACAAGAGAATTTCCTATAAAATGGCAAGTGCCACTAGTACTTTTCCTGTCGGATTTGCATCCCGCATAATCGGCATCACTATATGAGATTAACTCATATGTGCTAGATTTCGGATAAAGTAATCCAAAATCTAAAGTGTAACTTAGATAGCGAAAAATACGCTTTACCGCTACTAAGTGAGATTCCTTAGGTTGAGATTGATAACGAGCACATACGCATACGGCGAACATAATATCGGGCCTACTTGCGGTAAGATATAGCAAACTACCTATCATACCTCGATATAGACGAATGTCTACATCCTTACCGCCCGTATCCTTATCGAGATGCGTTGTCGTGCTCATTGGAGTCTTTTTCCCGGAAGCACTCTCCATTCCAAATCGCTTTAGCAACTCCACCGTATACTTCGTTTGGTGGATGAAGATTGCATCGTCCATTTGGCGAATTTGGAGACCTAAGAAAAACTTGAGCTCACCCATGTGGCTCATCTCAAATTGTTCCTTCATAACATTAGAAAACTCTTCGCAAAGAGCAAAGTTAGTAGCACCGAAAATGATATCATCAACATATATTTGAACTAAAATTATATCATTATTCGCATGCTTAACAAAAAGTGTAGAATCGGCTTCTCCCATTTTAAAATTTAAATCCAAAAGAAAATTCTTTAGGCGATCATACCAAGCTCGAGGAGCTTGTCTTAAGCCGTAAAGCGCTTTCTTTAGTTTAAAAACATGATTTGGAAATTTTTCATTTATGAAGCCCGGAGGTTGAGAAACGTAAACTTCCTCAACGACATCTCCGTTTAAAAATGCACTTTTAACATCCATTTGAAATAATTTAAAATCCTTATGACATGCAAAAGACAATAATAATCTAATTGATTCTAATCTAGCTACCGGAGCGAAGGATTCTTCGAAATCAATACCTTCCTCTTGTCGATAGCCTTGAGCAACTAACCGAGCTTTGTTCCGGACGACGACTTGGTTTTCGTCGGTTTTGTTCTTGAAGATCCACTTTGTCCCTATGACGGTGTGGTTCTTCGATGGCAATGGAACAAGCTCCCAAACTTCATTTCTCTCGAATTGAATGAGCTCCTCCTCCATGGCTAAGATCCAAGCGCTATCTTCGCATGCTTCATTAATATTCTTTGGCTCTATCGAGGAGGCAAAGGCACAATGAGCGAAGTAGTTCACTTGCGATCTCGTCTTGACACTATCATGGATATTGCCAATGACTTGCTCATGAGGATGGTCACGAACGGTATGAAGCCGTTTGGGAATACCTTGATCACTAGGAACATTCTCAACAACTTCATTAGTTGGGTTAGTCTCAATAGAATCAATAGAATCAGTAGACTTAGAATTATCAAGTGAATCACATAAAACATCCATAGAATCATTTTCATTTGAAATTCTAGTTGGAACAAATCCTTCATTAAATGATACATGAAGCGACTCCTCGATCGTTGAGGTTCGTTTGTTGAATATCCGATAGGCTTTGCTACGCGAAGAATATCCAACAAAAATCCCCTCATCGGATCTTGGATCGAATTTGTCCAAACTACCATACGTGTTCTTAATAAAACATTTCGAACCAAAAACACGAAAATGTTTAACTTGAGGCAACCTACCAAACAACAATTCATAACAAGTTTGTTTAGTGCCGGGCCTCAAAAGTATTCTATTAAACACATAACAAGCGGTGTGTACCGCTTCCGCCCAAAATTGATGGCCAAGTTGGCTATCATCAAGCATAGTGCGAGCACACTCCACTAGCGTCCTATTCTTTCTCTCAACTACACCATTTTGAGGAGGTGCACGAGGGAAAGAGAAGGTGTGAGTAATACCAACTTCATCACAAAATGTCTCAAAAGACTCATTCTCAAATTCACCTCCATGATCACTACGAATAGTGACAATGGTGGTTACTAAGAGATTTTGTACTTTCTTAACAAAAATTGTGAAGTTTTCAAAAGCTTCATTTTTATTACATAATGAAAATACCCATGTAAATCTCGAATAGTCATCTACGATGACAAGTCCATATCTAGCATTTCCTAATGAAGCAACTCTAGTTGGCCCAAATAAGTCTAGATGTAATAGCTCTAGTGGCCGTTTAGTAGAAATGCTTTTCTTAGGTTTAAATGAAGATTTAGGAAGCTTGCCACGTTGACAACAATCACAAAAGCTTTTCTTTTCAAAAACAAGCTTCGGAAAACCTTTAATGGAATTTAATTTTGAAAGTTTATAAAGTGTTCCAAAGTTCACATGTCCAAAGCGTCGATGCCATAAGTGTTGTTCACTTGTGTTGGCAACGAGGCATTGTTCATATGACTTAGGAAGATCCAAAATATAAATGTCTTTATGACGAGTTCCGGAAAATAATAATTTATTATTATCTTTTCTTAAAATATGACACAATCCTTTCGCAAAGCTAACTTTGTAACCTTTGTCACAAAGTTGGCTTATTGAAATAAGATTGTGATTTAAACCACTAACAAGATAAACATCACTAATTAGGGGTTTAGAAGGGTTACCCACTTTACCAACACCTATGATGGTTCCGCTCTCGTTGCCTCCAAATACGACGCGGTTTCCATTTGCTATGGGAACCACTCCGGAGAGCAAACTAGCGTCACCCGTCATGTGTTTTGAACACCCGCTATCGAGTATCCAATTTCCCTTGGAGCCAAATTTAAACTTATTGCTCCTTGTCTTTTTCTTTTCCTTGAGTACCTAAAGATAGAGAATTTCATATCATGGTACCCAAGGTCATTGGGTCCAAAAGATTAGACCTTTGGAAGCCAAGTCCAATTGGACTTAGACTTCCCCACATAATTTCTACTATGCACAACATCCGAAAAATAAGCATTCATATACATTTGTTTTTCGTCCATGCTTGTGTCCTTTGGGCTCCAAATTGTGAAAATCTTGGGAGCCCTCATCCTATTGGGTGCATGCATGCTACGTTGATTTCTACGTGATGCATGTTGTGGATAGGCATACGGAACATGATGGAATGGTGCACGATGAGAATTATTCATATGATGTTGTGGGTGAACATATGCATGTGAGGGAATACGTGCATGAGGGTGTCTCACATTGTGTGCACGTGCCCGAGAATGTGTTGCATAGAAATCATCATATGTGTGAGCCGGTGGAGTAGGACGTGTGTTCCTACGTGGCATGGTATTGGTGTACATATAAGCATGCCCCTTCTTTGGAGGTCCACCCAAAGTGGGTTTCTTTCCAAAAGAGGGTGTGGACGAGGTGGAAGCACCATTGGTAGATGAACTACCAATAGAGTGTTTGCTCCCACTCGTTGAGGCTTCGGAAGTTGGCCTTACAAAAGTAGTGACCGACTTGGATGAATTTCCCATCATATACCCCAAGCCAATGTGGTGTTTGGCCGGAAGTAAGTCTTTTAGGATATTATCCAAGTGGCCCTTACCCTTGTTGAATTTGTTGATTCGGCCCAATGTGTCCTCATATTTCCCTTTGAGAGAACGCAAAGAAATATCCAAAGTGGATATTTGCGATGTGAGCACATAAACACGAGATTTAAGATTCTCGTTCTCAATACTCAAAGTCGAGTTTTGAGAAGTCAAATCCTCTATCCTATGTTCTTCCGTATCCTCAATGCTAACATGTTCGAGTTTAGATTTGAGATTATCAATCTCATTTCTTAACTCTTCAACAACGGTGTCGTTGTTGGTGATGATAGTCTTAGGCGATGTTTGAATGCTAGCTAAGTCATCTTTTACCTTAGTATATCTATTTACCAATTTAGTGTATTTTGACCATAATTGAGAGTTAGCATTCCTAAGGTCATCCATGGTTACCTCATCGCTTTCTTCATCACTATCATCGGAAGAGGAGGATCCTTGATCGTGCTCCTCTCTTGCCATGAAACACATGTGCGCTTGCTCCACGTGCTCATCGTCCGACTCTCCGCTTGAAGAATCATCGGAGTCGGTGAAGGTAGCTCCGACAAGTCCCTTCTTGTTTCCTTTCGTGTACTTCTTGGACTTGTCATACTTCGGCGCCTTCCACTTTTCCTTGTGCTTATTGAGGGGACACTCCGCTTTCATGTGTCCCGGCTTATTGCACTTGAAACACAAAGGAGAGGAAGAGGCGTTAGTAGAACCAAATTTAGCTTTGTTCTTGAAGTTACCTTTTCGGAAGAAACGATTGAACTTCTTGGCCATGAGTGCCATGGACTCCAAGTCCAACTCGTTTTCCGAGTCTTCATCATCGGTTGATGTGGATGTGGATGGAGCGGCCTTGAAAGCAATGGCCTTCTTCTTTGGCTCGTCTTGCTTTAGGTAGGACTTCATCTTTTCCTGCAATTTGAGCTTGCTATCCTTGCGTACCTCGTATGACATTAAAGTACCCATTAGTTGAACTACGGTGTACTTGTTCATGTCATTACCTTCCTCGATGGCGAAGGTGCGCTTTTCCCAAGAAGAAGGAAGTCCTTCGATAAGCTTCGAACACTTCTCCTTTTGGGTGTAGGATTTGCCAAGAGCCTCTAACTCGTTTATGATGTCGACGAAGCGAGCGTAATACTCCTTCATCTTCTCGCCCTGTTGCATATGATAGAGTCTCTTACCCGACTCGTCCCTTCATGAAGTATGAGGAGGGAGTTCCAAATTTGATATGCACTCTTACATGTGCATATCTTATTGAAGTCCTCGGGCTCCAATGCGCATTGCAAGGCGTTCATTGCCTTGGCATTGCTTACCTCCGCGGCGACCTCCGCGGTTGTCCATTTCTCGAAGTCTTCTTCTTCGGGCTCGATGTACTCCTTCATTGTAGTCCTCCATAAAGATGCACTTCAGAGGAAGGTTTCCATCCTACATTTCCAGTACCCGTAGTTGGTACCGTTGAAGAATGGAGGCCTCGTAGAGGAATGTCCTTCCATCACCGAATATGCTCCTTCACGGTTCCTGAAGGTGTCATAGTTGGAAGGTGGACACACGGTCTTGTTGTCGTTGGCAGACATAGCTGTGTATCTGGCTCTGATACCAAATGTAATGCCCTACAAGCTACTGCACAAGTACTAGAGGGGGGGTGAATAATACTTTAAAAATAACAAGGAGTATAATTCCTAATTATAATGCAAACAACTACCAAATCAATTTGCGGAAGCTTAAATTGATTGACAACAACAATAATAACAAAGCAAACACAATATGTTACTGGGTTCGGATCCACCCAAGTCTCCCCGACTTGTTCACGGTGATCCTACGTCCCAACCACCCGGATCCCCTCCGGATACTTGAGTTAGAAACCCTAACTCAAGATTTTCACTATGAAATACTTGTGAAAAACCTCCACAAGTCAAATCATACAAAATGTAATTTGTGACTCCCACAACCCGGGATCACAACCACACTCTCACAACCGAGAGTGAATCTTACAAATCAAATATGAAATGAAATAAGAAACTTCTTACCGAACAAAATACCTATGCCTTGAGTATTGCTTACGAATTAGGGCAAGGATGATTTTGAGGAAGAATTGGCACCAAACCCTAGCTCCAAGATGTAGGACAGCGATGGAGAGCTTTGGGGATGTTGGTGACCTAGAATCAAGCACTTGGCTTGGAAGGCTTCACACTCAATGAATCTCTCTTTGGAAGTAAGAGTTAGGAGAGATTAATGAATGGAGGGAATGAGCTTTGAATGAGCTTGGATTGATTTCTCTTGAACTCTAAACTTGCATAAATATCAGCCTTAGCAGCAATGAATGCAGCCCAACAAGTATTTATAGGTTAGAGGAGAGAGAGAGAGAAAAACGTTTCAATTAGGGCTCCAACGGCTCTTTTCTGAACCCAACTAGTCGGTCAAAGAACAATCACCGACCGACTAGTTCATCAACTAGTCGGTCGGTCAATTAACGTAAACCGACTAATGGGTGAACAGAGAAAAGATCAAAGCACAGACACAAGGAACTAGTCGGTCTAAGAAGAGTCACTGACCGACTAGTTTCACAACTAGTCGGTCGGTTACTCAACGTGGACCGACTAACAGATAAAACTGAAGTCTGAGAAGAATTAGACTTAGTCGGTCCAAGAACAAATGTTGACCGACTAATTCACCAAATAGTCGGTCACCAAATGAACTTAGACCGACTAACAAAAAACAGTAAGTATGGTGAAAAATTTGGCATGAACAGTAAACAAAACTAGTCGGTCTAAGAAGAAAAGTTGACCGACTAGTTCATCAACTAGTCGGTCGATGAATGAGCACAGACCGACTAATGATAAACAGTAGCTCAAGTGAAAATGTGCATGTTCAGGGAAAGCTCAACTAGTCGGTCACAGAAGCATCACTGACCGACTAGTTCACAAACTAGTCGGTCGGTGAGTCAACTTAGACCGACTAACTGTAAACAGTAAAGAGCAATGATTTAACTGAGAAGAACTAGTCGGTCCAAGAAGCTTGGCTGACCGACTAGATCACCATCTAGTCGGTCAGTTCTTCTTCTTGAACCAACTAACATGCACAAAAAGTCCCGAATCGAAGCGCGAAGCTTCGGGAAGAATTGTATGGACTTCTACTACGATCCTAGAGCTAAGATATGAGCGTTATGAAGATTTAAAACGTAAGACCTACTCAAGGCTTAACATTCTACGAAAGAAGCTTAAAGACTATAATTTAAACTTGACGATACCGTCTTCAATAGCTTCAATCGAATCTTCATGACTTCTAAATAGGTCCATAAGCTTCAACGAAGCTTTAGGCATACGATCACGTGCTTTGAGAAGTCTTGAGACGTCGTAATTGTTATTCATGTGAATTTGGCGACGATCTCCATAACTGCGCTCACAAAGTGTTAGTACATATTATATTTATGTTTGTTCATCATCCAAAACCAAATCCGGGGAGTCCAATATCCAACACTAGCCCGACCACACATGCTGAAGTTCTGGCCATTGCTCGTAACCATGAGATGGTCGAAGAGGAGGAAAAGGAAGAACGCATGCTGGCAGCATCTGCGAGGCCCCCACCGACCCATGCTGGGCCAAGCAGATGGCCACAGATGCACCTCCCTATTCAGCAGGTTCAGTTTAAGAGGCCAGGACCACAGCAGCAGGCCCTCCCGGTCTGCCACTTTTGCGGAAAGTCTGGACACTTCAAATCTGAGTGTCGAGTTTTTCTGGGCCTTTGTCTGGTTTGTGGAGAGTCTGGACACGTGGCTAGGAATTGCCCGCATCATAGGTCACGTGCTCCAGTTCCAGCTCCAGCTCCAGTTCCAGCTCCAGCTCCTCGTGCTGCCCCGACTGGGATCGCCCCACAGCGTCCACCACTACCTCCATAGCAGAGGGTGTTCCAGCAGGCCAGGCAGCCACCACCGAGACGTCAGGCTTACACCATGACTGTCGAAGAGGCCAAGGCCACCGGTGAAGTGATCACAGGTATAATTCTTGCATTATTATCTTTTCTTTCATTAGCATTGGTTGCTTAGATTAGTGTTTGAACCTAGGTGTCGTGCTAGTAGCTGGGAATCCCGCCCTCTCCTTGTTCGACTTGGGAGCATCACACTGCTTTCTAGCGATTCGATTCGTTCGCACCCATACCATTCCTGTCAAAACTTTAACTACCGGTTGGAATGTCAATACGGGTGGCGGAGTGATAAAGGCGACCAGTGGGTATCCTCAATGCCCTGTGGTGATTTGTGGGCGAGCTTTGTTCGCCGACTTCATGATGATTGATATCCCAAACTTTGATGCTGTGTTCGGGATGGATTGGTTGGGAACTTTCCATGCCACCATCGACTGTTGTCAAAGGAGGGTAGCCTTCGACATTCCTGATCATCCGAAGTTCGAGTTCATTAGTGGGAGCAGATCTGTAGGCCCGGTGAAGTACAAGGCCAGGTCGACCGAAGCAGTAGCAGCCGCGATGGACGCTGAGCCCGAGATACCAGAAGTGGTTCGAGAGTTCTTGGATGTGTTTCCAGACGACCTTACAGGTTTGCCTCCGGATCGCACCCTTAAATTTGCCATCGAACTAATACCAGGAGCCCAGCCGATGTCCAAGGGACCGTATCGTCTAGCACCATCTGAGCTAGAAGAATTGCATGTCCAACTTGATGAGCTACTGAAGAAGGGATGGATACGACCCAGTGTATCTCCCTGGGGATCTCCTATATTGCTGGTGAAGAAGAAAGACGGATCCATTCGTATGTGCGTTGACTACCGCGAGCTGAACAAAGTCACCGTGAAGAACAAGTACCCTCTACCGCGCATCAACGATCTTTTCGACCAGCTCGGTGGGTCAAGCGTCTATTCGAAGCTGGATCTGAGAACAGGGTACCATCAAGTGAAGGTGAAGGATGAAGATGTTCCCAAGACTGCATTCAGGACTAGATACGGACATTATGAGTACTTAGTGATGCCGTTTGGTGTGACCAATGCACCCGCGGTATTTATGAGTCTCATGAACCAAGTATTGTATGAATACTTGGACAAGTTTGTTGTAGTCTACATCGACGACATTCTAATCTACTCAAAGAATGTAGTGGGGCATGCAGAGCATCTCAGGAAGGTTCTCGAGACCCTGAGAAGACACAATCTTTATGCCAAACTTAGCAAGTGCGAGTTCTGGTTAAACGAGGTGGCATTTCTAGGCCACGTGGTGTCCGGAACAGGGATTGCTGTTGATCCTGAAAAAGTAGCCGCTGTTCAAAACTGGCCAGTCCCCCGAACGGTGACCGATATTCGAAGCTTCTTGGGACTAGCTGGCTACTACCGGAGGTTCATCAAAGATTTCTCGAAGATCGCGGGAGCCATGACGCGATTAACGAGAAAGGATGTGATGTTTGTTTGGTCGAAAGCATGTGAGGATGCTTTCCAGGAGCTGAAGAAGAGATTGACGACTGCACCCATCTTGATCATTCCAGACCGATCAGGAGGATTCGAAGTCTTCTGCGATGCATCTGGCAAAGGACTCGGATGTGTGCTACATCAGCATGGTCGAGTCGTAGCATATGCATCCAGGCAGTTGAAGATCCATGAGAAGAACTACCCCACTCATGATCTTGAGTTGGCGGCAGTGATTTTTGCATTGAAGATTTGGAGGCACTTCCTATTGGGTGAGCACGTGAAGGTATTCTCGGATCATAAGAGTCTGAAGTATCTCTTCACACAGAAAGAGCTCAACATGCGTCAGAGACGATGGGTCGAGCTCATGGCAGATTATGACATTGACCTTCAGTACCATCCTGGGAAAGTCAATGTTGTACCGGATGCATTGAGTCGTCTTCCAGCAGTGATGACCCTTACGACTCAGTGGAGGTTGCAGCAAGAGATCCGAGACATGGGTATAGAAGTGATTCTACCAGGGATGACTGCATCTTTTATGGGCATGCATATCCAGTCGACCTTGGTAGAGAGGATCAAGTCTACTCAGATGGAGGATGAGAAGCTACGGAAGATTAGAGATCTGGTGATAGCAGGCCAGAGACCAGAGTTCAAGATTCATGCAGACGGGTCCTTGAGGTTTGAGGACAGGATATGTGTACCGTCTGGTGCCATTAGAGAGGAGCTATTGGAGGAAGCTCACAGCTCTCCTTACTCTATACATCCTGGAGGTATCAAGATGTATCAGGATCTGTGACATCATTACTGGTGGCATGGCATGAAGAGAAGCGTCGCTCGGAGCGTAGCGAAGTGTATTGTGTGCCAACAGGGGAAGGCTGAACACCAGAGGACTGCCGGCTTGTTGTAGCCATTGCCCATTCCGGAGTGGAAATGGCAGCACATCACGATGGACTTCGTGACTGGTCTACCCAAGAGTACGAAGCAGAATGACGCTGTCTGGGTGATCGCAGACTGATTAACCAAGACAGCACACTTCATTCCTTTCAGAGTGGGCCAGTCTACAGAAGTATTGGCCAAGAAGTACATGGATGAGATTGTGAAGCTACATGGAGTTCCTATCAGCATTGTCTCGGACAGAGACACCAGGTTCACATCCCGTTTTTTGGAGGAGTCTTCAGGAGAGCTTGGGGACTCACTTGAGTTTTAGTACGGCTTACCATCTGCAGACAGATGGTCAGTCAGAGCGTACTATACAGATACTGAAAGACATGCTGTGGGCATGTATGCTGGACTGCAAAGGATCATGGGAAGATCATCTTCATTTGGTAGAGTTTGCATACAACAAAGGCTACCAATCTAGTATTGGTATGGCACCTTTTGCGGCACTGTATGGGAGGAAGTGCCGATCCCCTTGAGCTGGGATGATGTAGGAGATCGAGAGTTGGTTGGTCCTGAGCTAATCACAGAAGCCGTGGATGTGGTTCGGACCATCAGAGAGAAGCTGCAGCTGGCTCAGGACAGGTACAAGCATTGGGCAGATGCAAAGCGTCAACACCTGGAGTTCCAGCCCGGTGATCATGTATTTTTGAAGATCTCGCCCAACTGAGGATTGATTCATTTTGGTCGGAGAGGAAAGCTCAGTCCCCGATTCATTGGGCCTTTTGATATTCTGGAACGAGTAGGAGAGGTGGCATACAAGCTCGCATTGCCTCCTGCCTTGGAGGGAGTGCATAATGTATTCCACATCTCGCAGATACGTCGCTATGTGAGCGACCCGAGTCATGTCGTGGACTACTCAGAGATCGCAGTTCGTCCAGACTTGACGTACGAGCAGCAACCCGTAGAGATCCTTGATCGACGCCAGAAAGTCTTCAGGAACAGGACTATTGAGCTAGTCAGAGTGATGTGGCGTCGCGACTCGCCAGGGGAGTCAACCTGGGAGCGAGAGGATGAGATGCAAGGACGTTACCCCTACCTTTTCCCTGCCCTACAGAGAATTCCGAGGATGGAATTATTCTAAGGAGGGTAGGATGTAACGGCCTTTTTTCTAGTCGTATTTTGACTATTGTGTGCGTGTATTTTTACTTCGTTGATCCGGTTATTTTCATCCGAGTGGTTATTCGTCCGCACGTCGACGCGAGCGCGTCGTCGTTTTCAGGTTACCGGAGCGTAATTTCGTAATTTGTATCTGTAAATCATGATTATTTTTAATTAAGAAGTTAATTATTAATTACCTTTAACTAAATTACTTTTACTAATAACTTTTTCTAAAACTACCTTTACCCTATTACTTTTACCCTAAACTCTAACCTACCCAATTGAATCCCACCGAAAGAATCGGTGAGATCCAACATCTGTTTTCATTCCTCCCCTACCATCAACCACCCCCATTCAAAGAGCTGTCCCCTCCATCCCCCGTTGTTAAACCAACCTACAGGAACCGAACACACAGTAGCAAGCATCATCAGCCACCCCACTCCCCATACAACGACGATAAGCCACCACAAAGAGACCAGCAACAACATCATCATCGTCACAACAACCATCAGCCACCACAACGACAACCCAACATCTTCTCCTCCACAATTCAGCCATCCAACTCCTTACAAGCCAAAATCAAACCAAAAATCCCCATTCAAACCAGAAATCAAAACAAACTAGATCTGTAACCAAAAACCCAAAATCAACCAATTGCAACCCAATTTCAGAAATCAAAACTCCCCTCCGACAGCCGCCGTGCCCAGCCCCCTACCCACCGTCGCCCCGACCGCCCTCTTCGTCGCCTGGGAATCATCGACGCCGCGCCCCGAGCTCGGATCTGAGCCGCCGTGCCTCGGAACCCGCCCCCGCCGTGATCCCGCCTCCGATCCGACCGTCCCCGCCTTGATCGCCGCCGCCGCTCCGGAGAACCGCCCCCGCCGCCGCTTCAAACCCGCCCCGCCGCCGCTCCAGAGAACCGCCCCGCCGCCGCCTTGGCCCGTGCCCGCCCCGATCCGCCGCCTGAGCCCCCCTGCCGGCCGTTCCCCCCTTGCGCCGCCGAACCCCCTCGGACGCCGCCTCTTGCCCTTTCGCCTGCAACAAAAAAAGGAAAAGAACGAAAGAAGAGAAACGGGAAGGGACAGAGAGAGAGAGAGAGAGGGTGAGTAATTATAGAGTTAGGTAAATATATTGAGTATATTATTTAAGTTAGGTTTTTATAAGTTTAAATATTGAGTTACAGTATAATTTATTTTATAAGTAAGTTTAAGTTAAATTAGCATTAAGTTATTATTAAAGTTAAGTTAATTTTTATTAAGATTAAGTTATTGATATTAAGTAAGCTTAAGTTTAAGTTTCTAATATAAAGCTATTATTTTCATAACCCTATATAAGAAAATATGTTAGTAGTTAATGTAATTAATCACTTATAACAACAAGTTAAGTTCTAATAACATGATTTAAGTAATTAATTATAATTTAGTTAGTGTAACGTTCACTCTTAGCATGTTAACAATTTGTGTAGCTAACTCATTTGTAACATGTGGACCAGGTACACCGACCGCCTTTCAAAACGCGCCTTTCACGACAAGGCGAAGGGTAACTCATCGTACTCTTGACATGGGTCTTAAAAACAAAAACAAATTCATGCCACCCTAACTTTATTTCATTAACACAGTGTTTCCATTTTTGAACTGTTAGCTAAAATTGCATGGTACCGTATCGTAAATTGCACAGTATCGTAAAGGAAGCAAAATTGGGCAACTTGACATGATTGACAGAAAGTTGTAACTGGAAATGTGACATGCTAGAAAATTGCACCGACACTGGGTTTTGGGGTAACTTATAATAGCGAGGGTGCGGGAGCGACTAGTCCAGCCTTTGTTGTCACCCGTGCGGGGTCTAGCAACCCATCATAGTAGCCGGTGACAACCATCACAGGTCACAGAGTATTGCATAGTATTCATAGTATTCATAGCATAGTTCGCCCGGATAGTACCCGTGGTAAGAGGTGGCCTCTTGGTTGCTCATTGCACCCCGCATTGTAAGTCACGGTCTAGGTATATGCACAAATAGACTCTTGTTACATAGTCACTTTTAATATTGTACTTTTAACTGCTAGAAATTGATGATAGATGTACAACTACAAAGTTACTTTTCTGCTCTTTTCCCCTTACCAGTATTGTTTGCACTTTACCTCTTTACTTTTAAATTGCCATGCTTGTACATTTGTTTCAATACCCATGTATAGAGATACTTTGAGTTACGTTTGATCCTGGCGACCCTTCTCTTTGTGTTGGACTAGCCAGATATCACCCAGGTCGAGGAGTTTGCACCAGAGGCCGCAGACACTGATTTTGTGGTTGAGTTCGACCAGCAGAACCAGCAGGACCCTGAGTATTGAGAGTGAGTGTGGGAGATTTGCTTTGTTGTTTCGAGAGTGGTTTGATGTATCTTTTGTATTTTCAGTTGTATTTTCCTTTCCTGTTAGCTGCTGGGTTGTAATAAGGTAGTGTACCACTTTCATTATCAGTATTTTGGCGTATTTCTGCAACATAGCCTGTGTTGACTTCATTGGTGTCTAGCAGAACTTGTGCATGTTCCAAGCAGTAACAGGCCCCGTAAGTGGGTCGTTACAGAATGATTTTTCTCTCTGCCTATGAGCAAAATAACGTTACAAAACAAATTTGCATTGGGAACTCTGAACTTCTGTAAATTGCAATTATCCACCAAGGCTAATTCAATTTACATAAAACCCCTTAATTAATATTATAACTGCGATTTACCCCCTGGGTTAAACCCCGTCATGGGCGTACTCAATTTCCAACAAATATTAAAGTGTTAAAAACTTAATTTACTATACTTTCTTGCCCACTCGACACGCTCTTGAATGAATGATGGAAAGAAAGAAAATCACGAGCATCGTCTGTGTGTGTGGGCAAGACCGCCTTTTATAACTCCAACCATCATGAAGTTATGACAACAACCACCCCCATGTAGTTACTCCAACCATCTTGGAGATTTAATTAAATAAAATATTTTGTCATAATTAATGTCACATTAATTATGTTGAGGCACAATGTCGTATACCAAATGCTATCATTCTTCTATCTAAAAGGCTGAATGCCAATTCTACTTTCAAATTCTGTTCTTGCTGCAGGTACCAAAATTGACGTACATCAACATGAAAGGGGGATATCGAGGACTACAATGAGACTATCAACCTCTTCCTCAACACGGCAGCGCTACCTTGACCCTTTAATTGAGTTGAATTTGGATTTGAGCGGGCGTTCGGGCTTCGGCTCAAAATACATTCAGATCAACCTTTTGGATTTAGGCTAATCGGACACCCATCTAACAAGTAGAAACTACTATTCACCCTGGTCTAATTGTTATACACACAAACCACTTTATACACGTTCAATAATATTTAAAATTCAATTTTTTACTTTACATATCTCCAAATTATTCCTATCTTCTTCCTCCCTTCTACTCTTCCCCACCTTCGTTTCCGCCGTCTTCATTGCTCGCCTCAGTCGCCTCCTCTCCTCTCTCCTCTTCTTCATCCTCGTCTTTTACACACACACACACACACACAAACCCCCCCAAGTTTTATTTCTATTTCTGCGTCTGTTCTTCTTTTTCCTTGTCAACAAGCTTGGAATCTCTCTGTGCAAAACCAGAGACGGATGAAGTTGTATGAGGAAGGCAGAGGAGGCGGACAGCGACGCTCGGTGACGTCGAGTAATGGGAGGAAACCCGGAGGGTTTAATGGGAAAACATTTGCCAGGCAAACTTATAAATATTGAATGGCACGCATGTAAATTAATGATTTGTGTGTGAAGCAATTAGGCCTGTATGTATAGCAACTCTCGTAAAAAGTGCTTTAGTCTAGATTTTTCGGACAGGCTAAATAGACAGACCCATTCGCATGCCTCCTTATGTAAATTTTGTTTTTGGTGGCTTTGGTTTTATCGTACATTTTTGCTTGCCTTGTTGTGACTAATTGGTCTGGTTTTGTGAACATAACTTGTCGAGCCAATAAGCCGCTCCATTGACACAGTCTCCCCCCTTTGTGGGAGGGAGGCAAGGTATAAAGGCCTAGCACGCTTAAATGCTTTCCGATGTATTAAAAAAACACAACCTTCCGACCCTTCAAACAGACAGCAACTGTAAATAAATGCTTTCCGATGTATCAAAAAAAAAAAAACAATAAGTTGAACCCACCAATATACTAATCGAGATTAACATAACTTTTCGAGACAACCCATTACATGTGGTCTGTAGATAACTTTCGGACATAGACTGCATATACTTATAATCAGAACAAAATACTGCTCCAAATTACATAGTAACACAACCTCATAATAACTTTCAGACATAGACTGCATATACTTAAACTCAGAACAAAATACTGCTCCAAATTGCATAGTAACACAACCTCATAATAACCACTACCATGACCGACACTTTACCATCAGACAT
>CM061142.1:400894224-401183305 GCA_030789695.1 Scilla litardierei | reverse complement strand
CAGACAGTCGACTGTATATCCTTCAGCAGGCGACTGCAGCAGGGATGGACAAGAAACAGAGAGCTGCACTCTTTCTCCAGTTTACGTACAGGCGACTGATATCAATAATACAGTCGACTGTCTTATAGTCAGGCGACTGTAATAACATCATCAGTCGACTTCTGTATAAGATGGAGAAAAGATAGAGATAGATGCATATTTCGCACTTACGCCTTTCAGACGACTGAAGGCCATTTCACATGCGACTGTAAATATACAGGCGACTGTAAAAACAGCAACAGGCGACTGTCTTGCAACATGGGAAAACGCCCAGAAAATGCAAGAAGCGCACATGCGACTGTCGACCAATTCACAGGCGACTGTAAGAGTACAGGCGACTGTAAATTGAACATCAGTCGACTGATGCAAAAAGCTCAAGATGAGTCAATAGAAAATTTGACTTGAGCCATGCATCACAGTCGACTGTAGAAGGCTCGACAGGCGACTGGAAATCACCCAGTCGACTGTTAAACCTTCAGCAGGCGACTGCAGGAGAGCCAGAGACTCCAATTGAGTCTTTGGGCAAGATGAACCTATTGGGTTGGATTCTATGATAATCCTAAGGCTCACTAAGATGGTTAAAAGCATATGCAAGAGAGTATGACCATCTATCAAGACATTACAATAATCCTAGACTCAAAAAGAGAAATGCAAGTAAATGAAATTACATGGATTACAAATTGCATCTCCTAGAGTATAAGTCTTCAAGCTCATAATGCCTTGATGCTCTCCATCATCTCCAAGCTTTGGCACACCTTGATGAGCTTCCCTTCATCAAGCTTGAGCACACAATCACTCTTGGAGGTCTTTAAGATATCTCTTGAAATATCCTCCAAGCCTTATGCTTTGTCTCATCAACATATAATCATTAAGATAAACTGAGACTAAAACATAAGATTGATTAGCACACTAACATAATGTATTGATCATCATCAAAATAACATTAGTCTTGAAACCAAGAACTAACAAGAGGTCCCCCAAGTGATTCTGGAAAAGGTGCCAGAGTTCTATCATGATCTGGTTGCTAGGGTTTGGTTGGATTGCCTATGTCCCCCTAATAGGGTTAGGTTGCCAGGACTTGACAAGAGAGTTTGCTTTCCTTGGAGGAGCGAAGTTGGAGTGTACCCCAGAGCTTTCCGTCTCGGGCTTTGTTTTCCTATTCACTCCTTTATTATAGAGATCTTATGCTCTTCGGGGCTTTCTCTCTGTCAACTTGCACCTCAAGCCATTCTTCCCATGGTCTGTTTCGTCGTGCTTTGTTAGCTTTGTGGGTTTCAACCATCTATTTGGTTGTTTAAGTATTTCTTCTGGATAATAGTCGACCCTCGCAAGGTGTGGTATCACATCGTCGCTCGCCCGATGAAGAGGCTCATCTACGATCTCCCTCTCTCTGACCCTAGTTGGGAAGACACTTTCGTATTTTTTGTTCTCCCCAACTTAGGGCCGATGCTTAATGGTTGGTGTTCTCCGAGACTTGATATCACTGAGGAGTCTAGGTTAGCACCAGAAGAGGTCGAGGCTAGGTTAACACCAGGAGAGGTCGAGGCGGCTAAACTTCTTTTGAGCCGACCGAAGCAGGAGAGGTCGACTTCGTATTTATTATATGGCCATCAACTGTAGACCATTTTGTGGAGTCCTGGTAATGCACACTGCTTCTGTGTCCTCATTGCAACCACTTACGATAATTATATTCGTTGTGTATAGATATGACTGGTGGAGCTCACAGAAGCGTGGACCCTGGACTGGGTCAAATCTGGAAAGAATAGCGCAGGAAGAAGAAAAGCACTGGGGGATCGAATACTTAGTCCACACTTCCCCTTATTCAGATCTCTTTATCCAAGGGAGGTGAAGTCAGGCAGACCTTAAGGTCATCCTCTTGTGCCTCACCGAGGGAGGTTTCGAGTCGAGCTATCGCTCGCTCTGTCCCACCCATTGCCTCCATCATTGTTTTAGGGTCTCCGGTGGTGGAGGGTATTGACGATGTTGCATCAATAGGGTCTATCGAAGTTGTCATCAAGAAACGGGGTCCTCCCTCCAAGAAGGTAGGACCCGGAAAAAAGAAGGAGGGTCGTGGAAGAGGACCCTCCCCTTCAACTCATGGAGAAGGGTCGGGTGGTGGCCCCCCTCGATCATCAGGGGACGGTTGAGACCCCTGTGGCTCCTCCTCTAGATAAATGGCCATGGGGCGGTATCGACCCACCTATTCCCTTGGTTGGCCCCATCCCCTTAGAGTTCGATCGAGTTCTGATGCTGAATCAGCTCTCATCTCGTTCCTCGGGACATGTTTGAGACGAACCGCATTAGCCTCCATTTATCGTCGGGAATGAAGAGTCGGCTCTGTTGGACTTTGGGACGACTGCTCGACTGGTGAAAAACTCCATTCTCCCTTGGGATTATGAGATCCTTCAAGGTTTGGACATTAAGGGGGTGACCAACTTCTTTGTGGGATGTGGTTATCAGGTTAGTTGTTAGCTATTTGTCTCTCGACTTGTTATTTGGCAGTTTCTGATCGATGCTTTCCTAAGATGTCCATCCTTGGTGTCATATTACGCTGCCAGGTCATCGACATAATTGAGGGAGGATGAAGGGTGGAGATTGCTGTGCGCAAGGCCTCCGAGCTCGAAGCCCAGATGAAGAGGATGGAAAGGACTTGGGGAGAGTGCTTACGGCCAAGGCCGAGACCGAGTGGGCATCCTCGGAGGCCAAGACTAGTCTCTCGTCCATGTTTGTGGTCAAAAAAGCGACTGAGATCTAATGGGGGAAGGAGAGGTCTCGACTCCAGGCTGACCTGAAGCCTTGAAGAGGGAAATAGTTGAGCTTCGAGCCAATGCTACCGAAACGGAGAAGTCAGTGGAGGCTTACAAAGCAGAGGTAGCCAAGCTTCAGGTCAAAGGTGCTGAATCAGAGAAGGTAGCCAAGATTCATAAGGAGGAGCTTACGACGAGGTTTACCGCGGCGATGGAAGCCTTCCAGAATGTCTTTATGTCGAAGAGTGTTCTCCCTCTTAGGCTGATAGAATTTTGATGCAGGTTTTATGTCATCGTTTTGAAATGAATAAAAATAACTTTTGAGTTTCTTCTATCTTCAAGTTTCATTTGAGTGTGTGAATGTGCGTGTATGGCCCCTCAACGACTCGATTTTCACTTTTCTAAAAATCAATTGTAAGTTGGGTCGTTGATTAGTCAGGTATTCTCACCTGATAAATATGATCTTTAGATCATGGACCATAGGGGCATGCTATTGAAGGGCCATTCAGTGGCAAAGGTTGGTCCCTCGGCTTACTACTGACGCCGAGGGTCATTCGGTGGCAAGGGGTGGCCCCTCGGCTTACGGCTGACGACGGGGGGTCGTTCAGTGGCGAGGGGTGGCCCCCTGGCTTATGGATGACGATGAGGGTCGTTCGGTTGCAAGGGACAAGGCCTCTTTAACTTACGACCGATGACGGTTGAGGGTCATTCAGTAGCGAGGGATGGCCCCTTGGATTACGGCTGACGACAAGGGTCGTTCAGTGGTGAGGAGTGGCCCCTCGGCTTACAGCTGACGATGAGGGTCGCTCGGTAGCAAGGGGCAAGACCCCTTTGACTTATGGCCAACGACGTTTGAGGGTCGTTCAGTGGCAAGGGGTGGCCACTCGGCTTATGGCTAACGACGAGGGTCGTTCGGTTGCGAGGGGCGAGGCCCCTTCGACTTACGACTGACGACGTTTGAGGGCAGTTCATTAGCGAGGGGTGGCCCCTTGGCTTATGTCTGACGATGAGGGTCGTTCGGTTGCGAGGGGCGAGGCTCCTTCGACTTACGACTGACCACGTTTGAGGGTCGTTCAATGGCGAGGGGTGGCCCCTCGGCTTACGGCTGATGATGATTGTTTTAAAAATTAAGTAGATAGGAGAAATGATCTACTTTGTATTTATCATAAGTTTGCATAAAGTAAAAACAATGGCAAGATTTGATCACCACAATGTATCTCTTATTGCTGGTACAATCCTTGATAGTACTTCTGCAACTGCTCAGCATTCCAAGGATGGATAAGCTTCCTGTCATCCAGTGTAGCGAGTCGATAGATGGCTGGGCCAAGAACATCGATCACCTTGTAGGGGGACCTTCCTATTTTGTATCAAGCTTTCCTTGTTTTAGGATCTCAGGAATGAAGGCAGCCTTTCGTAACACCAGGTCGGCTATACGGAAACTGTGCCCTAGAACTTTGGAGTTAAAATATCGAGCCATATGTCCATTTTGTTCAATGAGGGTTGTCAGGGCTCGTTCGCAAACCTCGTCAATCAACTGTAGGTTGAGCTCGAGTCCCTCTGATTTTCTCTCCTCATCGTATTATTGGAGGCGAAGCGGTCGCTCGTTAACCTCCACTGGGACAACAGCTTCACAACCATAGGTAAGCATAAATGGTGTTTCGCCTGTCGAGATCTAATGGGTCATTCTGTACGACCACAGTATGCCATGGATCTATTTTGGCCATGTTCACTCGAGCCCAGCTATCCTCTTTCGCAGGGGTCCGAGGATGCATTTATTAGCAGCCTCTACTAGTTCGTTGGATTGGTAATGGGCGACAGAGGCAAAATGCAATTTGATCTTCAACTCAGAACAGAAATCCCTGAAGCCGGTGCTGTCGAATTGCGTCCTATTGTCTGTCACAATGGACTGAGTGATGCCAAAATGACAGAAAATGGACTTCCATATGAAGCTTCTGACCTCCTTCCACGTAATTTGGGCAAGGGGCTCTGCCTCGATCCACTTAGTGAAGTAGTCGATAGCCACGATCAGGAATTTTTGCTGTCTTCTTGCTTGCTTGAACGGGCCAAGGATGTCCAATCCCCACTTTGATAAGGGCACTGGACTGATGATTGGGATCAAATCAGTTGGGGGCTGAGCTGATCCTCGAGATCTTCTGGCAAGTCGGACACTTTCGCATATACTCGACTGCTTCCTTGAACATGGTCAGCCAGAAGTAACCTTGCCTCAGGGCTTTCAAGGATATGGATTTTCCTCCGCAATGGTTCCTGCAAACCCCCGCATGGTTTCCTGGATCACATAAATTGCTTCCTGCGGGGTTAAGCATTTGAAGTAAGGAAAAACGGCATAATTGGTCCATCGTCTTTTATACAATGAACCGTCCAGTAGAACAAATTGGTACACCTTTCGGTCTAGCTTTCGTGCCTCCACCATGTCGGTTGCCTTCTCCCCGTGTTTAGATAATGGATTAAGGGATCCATCCAAGTGACCCCATGGTCGATGATCATCAACTCCTTCTCAAGCACGTTGGGGTGTGACAGATGCTCTATGTACACTGTACGACGGAGTCCTGCTAGTGAGGATGATGCGAGCTTTGAAAGGGCATCGACTCGGTGTTTCTCTGACCTTGGTACATGGTGGATCTCCACCTGTTTGAACTTGACGAGCTCCGCTTTACCAAATTGCATGTAGTTCTGCATTGTGTCTTCGCAGGTCTCGAAACCTCCATTCAATTAGTGGACTATCAAATTGGAGTCGCTGAGCAGCTGGACCACCTTTGCTCCTAGGGCTCGAGCCAACCAGCGCCCGTTGATGGAAGCTTCATACTCCGCTTCATCATTTGTGGTTTGGAAGTTGAAGCGAAAAGCATACTCGAATATATTGCCCACTGAGGTTTGGACAATTATTTCTGCCCTGCTTTCGGTTTGAGTGGCAGAACCATCCACTTGCACAATCCACGTTCCCTCTTCCTCAGTCGTGACGGTTGGAGAATCGAGATCTATCGAGGGAGAAAAGGAAGTATTGATTCGCATGTTAGTAACATGTACTTCTTCTGGCGGTTGTCGTCATAAGTTAGTTTGACTATGAATTCGGCTAGGGCTTGCCCTTTGATGGCAGTCCTTGGCTTGTACTGGATGTCTAATTCACTTAGTTCGAATCCTCACTTCGTCATTCTCCCCGATCGATCAAGCCTTTTCAGGGTTTGCTCCAAGGGGGTGTCGGTGAGGACCAAAATGGTGTGCGCTTGGAAGTAGGGTCATAGCCTCCTAGCGGATTGGATCAGTGCAAATGCCATCTTTTCTATCCTTGAGTAATTTATTTTTGCACCTCTGAGAACTTGACTGACGTAGTAGATAGGTCGTTGCACTCCCGAATCCTCTTTGACGTGTGCCGAGCTCACAGCTTCCATAGTAGCGGCGAAATAAATGATGAGTTGGTAATCCTTATCTGGCTTAGTCAGGAGCGGCGGGCTGCGGAGGTACTCTTTCAGCTCGGAGAAAGCTTTCTTGCAGTTTGTGTCCCACTCGATGATCTACTTGCCATTCGCGGTGGATGCTATCGCCTTTCTCAGTACTTTGAAGAAAGGTAAAGATATCTCGACCAACTTGGACAAGAATTGGCCCAAAGCCGCTATTCTTCCATTCAGTCTTTGAAGTTCTCTGATGGATGAGGGCTCCTTCATCACCACGATCGCCGCGATTTTGTCGGGGTTAGCCTCAAATCCTCTGTTCGTTAGCATGAATCTGAGGAACTTCCCCGATCGAACCCCAAAAGTACACTTGGCAGGGTTCGACCGAAGGTTGTAGCGTCGGACTTGTGCAAATGTCTTTTGGAGATATGTGATGTGGTCCGCCGGTTTCTTCGACTTGACCAGCATGTCATCAACATAGACTTCCAAGTTTTGCCCGATTTGAGCCTCGAAGACCCCCGTTTATCATATGCTGGTACGTAGCTCCTGCATTCTTTAAACTAAATGGTATGTTCATATAACAGAAAATACCTCGATCTGTGATGAAAGAAGTCTTTTTTCATCTTTCGGGGCCATTTGGATCTGGTTATAGCCTGAAAAAGCATCCATGAAGCTTAAGAGTTCATAGCCCGAGGCATTGTAGACCAGATGGTCGATTTGGAGCAAGGGGTAGCTATCTTTCGGACATGCTTTGTTGAGATCGGTGAAGTCGACGCACATCCTCCATTTACCGTTCGCCTTTTTCACCATTACGACATTCGAGAACTATTCGGGGTATTTGACCTTCCGAATGAAGCCCGCCTCCAGAAGTCAATCCACTTCCTCGACTGCGGCCTTCATCTCTTCGCCCCCCATGTTCCTCTTCTTCTGCTTCATGGGTTTGGAAGTCGGGTCGACTTCCAGTTTATGGGATATTACCTGGGAGTCGTTGCCGGGCATGTCCCTCGGGGACCTGGCAAAGATGTCAGCATGTTCTCTCAAGAGAGCGATCAACTGCTCCTTTAGGTCGAAGGAGAGGCATCGATCCGATGGAGATGGTCTTTCCTTCTTCTTCAGAGATATGGATGCTCTCCGTCTTTTCGACTGCTGCGGGTCGTTGATCTTCGTATTTACTTTCACCCTTGGGATCGACTGGATCTGTCTGCCCCACCCTTCTCAAAGTGGTGGACAGAAGGTAACATGACTGAGCTTTCTTCTGATTCCCTCTCGTCTTCCCAACTCCCTCAGGAATTTGGAATTTGATGATTTGATGGAAGGTTAAGACCACTGCTACTATTACGTTAAGCAGCGGTCTGTTAATGATCCCATTGTACGCTGAGTTGATTTTCACCACTATGAAGTGGTCAGGTGAGTGATCTATCGTGGACATGTACCAAGGGTCACCGGCAGGGTAATGATGCTTGCCACAGGCGCAGAATGTCCAGTGAACCCTACGAGAGGTCCTGGACAGGGCCTCAACTCCGATGAAGACAGCCTCATTCTCTCCAACGTGGTGAGGAAAAGCACATCGCAAGAACTCTCTGTGTCGATGAGCAATCTCTTCACAGTAACCTCGTTGATGATGGCAGAGATAACGATGACATCATCATGCGGCAGCTCTACACCATCTAGATCTTCGTCTGAAAAGGATAAAGGAGGTGTAAAGTTTCTAGGGCGCTTTCTACCCACGGATATTGTCATCAACCTTTCGGCGTAAGAGTTTTGGAGTGAGTTGGATAGCTCCGGGTGTGGTGGGCCTTCCATTATCTTGTTGAAGGTATTGATGATGGGAGGTGTCAAGGCATCTCTGGAGAGTGTTGATGGGTGAGTCGACATGGTCGAAGTGTTTTATTGACTGGGATGTCGACTCGTGGTTTCCCAAAGACGACGCAAACTGTTAAGACCAAAAATGACCGAAACAATGATGATGCTGATGTGGGCCCTTTCCTGTTGAGTTAGAGCTCCGTCAGCCGGTTGAGTGTGACCTAAGGTTAGTAAGAACAGGGTCGTTGACGGTTTGTAATCGACTTGTGATGCTTGTTCGACCCTCGAATGGATCGTACCTTTGTCGATTGGTATCAAGAAGCAACGTCACAACCTTCCGCTGGATCGGGCTTCGATGATTTGCACCACAAGGAAGCGTCGGGGGAGGGGGGTCGGATCTGGGTCCCGACCCATATCCCCTCCGATGCTTAAGTTAGAACGGGACTTAAGGGAGGGAGCTTGGAGCTTTGAGATCGACCCACAGAGGCTCGTCTCAGATCTGGAGTCGCAAGCTCTTTTGTGGAAGAAATATATGTTTGAATATGTGATATCCGAATATTAGATCTTGTACATTGGGAGTTGGAACCCTTTTTACCTTGTCCTTTCGGGTAGTTATAGATATTGATCTGACGATTGCGAGTAACCGTCCCTCAATGATTTGGACGGGATCTTCTCCGGAAACGATGATAACGGCCGCCTATTTACTCGGTCACATTAACTCCTCCCCGAGTAGCGGGAGTTCAACGGTCGAATGAGTCATTCCTTTGACTGAGCATTATTCAGCTTTAATGACGGGTTTCGGTTGTGGGCTCTAACTGGCCGTGTATCTTGACATTGCTTCGTGGGCCGTACCCCTGCACCAACAGAATTCTAATTAGATTGGTTTTATACCTAATATGATTGAACACTTAATTCTAAAACTCCACTATGATAGGAATCTTCTTTAACGTTAAACAACATAATACTTATGTTACTATCTAATGAGCTTTCTTTCTAATTTCATTAAACTCTTCATTATAGAATTCTGTCATTGTGGAAATATTTTTTAATCTGATTACTTTTATGAAAACTTTAATAACTGAATAGTAGTTCATTAATTCCAACTAATAAGAATCATACCTAGATCCTTATTTGATGTGTTTCCTTTTTAATTTGATCAAAACTATTGATTTGAAATTCCAACGTGATATGAAACTTAAGCCATAATTTTTTTTAAATATACAACCAATACTCTCTTTTATTTCTGCCTCTCGATTTAAGAAATTATAATTTAGTTATTAAATCGGTATTCTAATGACAAACAAAAATTTAAACGACAAAATTTTGGAAAAAGTCCAAAAATTAAAAATAATGATAAAAATCGACTAAGTTTATTTTGATAGGGATGAGAATGGGCATGCTCAAAATCCGATTGGGCTTCCAATGGGGCATGTCACATCATCATCACTACCAATTGTAGGGATGATGTGGCATGCCCAATTGGAAGCTCAATCGGGCTTTGGGCATGCACATTCTCATCCCTAACTTTTGCCATCGTCGACATGGAAGTGGCAAATTTTGGCTGATTTTAGTAACTTTTTTTAAAACTTAGTTGAATTTTGTAATTAATTTTAATTAGGCTTTTTCCCGAAAATTTAGAGAATAGAGTATATTTAGGATTTTTTTTTGCTATTTTTGGCAAAACAGTCACACTATATCACATCCAAAATAATGGACATCCAAAATAATGGATGTGACTGATTTGCCAAAATGGAAAAATATCTAAATACACCGCATTCTCTTCGGTGTATTTAGCAGGACCAATTTAAATGAAAGGAAGCAGAACTTATGTACACTTACGAGAACAAGGCATCAGTCAACCAAAAACCAACACCAAAAAGTACTGTCCTGAGGATTTCATTACAGTGTCATGCCCAAAATGATACCAGGCAGTAGTAATTCCTTCCACAATCATGTCGCAAGTACACAAAAGTCCATACAATCGTCGGTTTTATTTACCAAAAGACTCCCAAAGAACACCCAGGTCAACATTGCCACCAGAAAGAATGATCCCAATTTTGCTGCAATCCTTCAGGGCAGCATGCTGCCGGAACTGGTTGGAGAGAACAACGGCCAGGCCAATTGCTCCACTCGGTTCCACAGCCACCTTCAAAATCTCGTAGCACATCCTCATGGCATCCACAATCTCCTTGTCATCGACCGTGATGATGCCATCCACTAGATCTCGCACTACTGGCCTGATCACAAAACAACAGCCGATTATGTAATAATAATAGTTGTTGCCTAATAACGGATTATGTGAATGTAAACTATGCAAAATGTCGCGTTCAAAAACATGAATTTCCTATTAACCGTGAAAATATTAGAAGAACCCGTAAACATTATGCTTCATTACAAACGAATAGAACTTGTTCACTACAATGTAAGCCATTTGACTGATTGAAACTGAATGATTTCCACCGTTTTAGCTAGTACCATTTTAGTCTGAGAGCACAGATGGGCTGGCAGCAAGTAAATGTGCCTCCGTTTGTAAGGGATCAGATTTAATTGCTCTAGAATTTGGTTCAAGGATGGAAACAAAGCAAGACTTTCTTCACCTCAATAAAGAACTCAAATGGAATTCATGCATTTGGGTATTTACCACGTCAGATCTCCAAGGCAAGCTCGAAGTCCATCAGCAATGGTGTTGGTCTCTGATAGCCTTATTACTCTTCCTGCTACCTTGGATTGAGCAGCGTCATCAGCACCCCTTGGTTCAGCAGCAATGACTCGAATGGATGGGTTAATAGCTTTAGCTGCCAAAGTTATCCCAGAGATTAGACCACCGCCTACACTCGAAATCACAAGCCAGGATAAAATCTTAGAACCCAGTAAGTACAAATTATAGCAGAATATCAAGTAAGGGTTCAAAGATGTTTATTTGTACTCACCGCTAATAGGGACTATTATGGTATCAATATCGGGGACTTGCTCTAGAAGTTCCAAGGATATGGTACCTTGTCCACTGCAAAAGACATAATACCACTTAGTTAATATATAATCTAGTGCATCAGCTGTATCGAAACCTCAGATTTAGAAACTGTTTTGCCATACTAGGCCTTAAAGTGAATATATTTATGAGCTAATGAAACATTAAAGCAAGAAACAGCCCTAATTGATGCATCTGTTCTTGATTAAAATAAATGGAAATCAAACACATATGAGATTTGGGTAATTAATCATCCTTAAGCAATGAGCTCACAAGTTTCAGTAAAAGATAATTCAACAGAGACCTTGAAATTACCAAACTAGTAAAGATCTTAGTTTGTCCCAACCATAGATTAGTGTTTACAAGTCTTTGGAATCCTTGATCTCGTCCCTTGAAGAATCGGAGCAAAATTTCTAAGAATTGAATCGATTGCACAACTCTTTATGCTTCAAATTACATGAAGAAAGGAATTCGTGGCCAGGTTGGTGTAGGAGTTTATAGGAAATTGAAGGAAATAAGTTCAAGCATGAAACAGTTGTGTGCTTAGTAAGGAATGGAGTACAAATATGTAGAAATGATAGAGTTACAAGATTAATTTGAGATTAATATCATATGAAACAGAAGCTAGCTGTGTTTGGCATGTGTATAAGGATATTTTTGTGAAGGAAAGTAAGTATAGAACTCGATAAGACGAAGAGAATAGAAGTTGGGAATTGAAAATAGAAGGGTAGTATTTTGAAATTAGAGAGCAGCTAGAGATTTCACGCATCCGACACATTTAATATGCATCGCAGATACACGGAATCATAGGACGAAACTATCATTCTTTATCAAAAGTTCATTTAGACCATAGTTACACCACAATCTCCTTCCGTTTTATAACCAAGTTGTTACCTCAAGACTTGTCCAGAGCGAGGGATTATCTACTCTCAGGGTGGGCACCTTCGTGCATCCGCATAGGAGTTCTCTACTCTTAGAATGGACACCTTTGTGTATCCTCCTATTCTAATCCTACTATGTGCGACGGAATTAGCGTTTCGGAGAATAGAAGAGAGATGAATCCCCTCCTTACACGTTATTCATATATAGTCTAAAAACCAGGTACAACCAATACGGGTAAATATGTGTCCAATTTCGTTGAGATGATAGTTACGTGAAAGATCTCGGACATATCTATAATCTGTATTATTAGTATCATCATCATAGTTATCAAATCTCCTATATAACATTGTCCTCTGCCTCTCCATATATGACATCTATCTCAGTTTGTTCTAAACTAATCGATGTGTTTGTATTATCATCAAGTGGTTTCTCCTTGAGTTTTTGCATATTGTTGTTAGAGGGCTCAAGAATTTTGCTCATACAATGTAAAGAGCATGCTATAGGATGTCCCACTATCCGAGCTTTGATTGTTCTTATCAGTTTCTAAAACTTTACCACTACATAAAAGCATGCAAAGCAATATATAAAGACATGTGACCTAAAGATACATATATTGACACATAGTAAGAATAAAATAAAAGAATCATCCTTCAAAAGACCATAAAGTAATATATAAACTCATAAGTAAAGTAAAATAAAATAAAAGAATCATCCTTCAAAAAGGAAACTGAAAAGACCCCAAAAAGAAATAGAAAAGATTCAAATAAAATAAATATAAATGGATTCAAAGACCATAAAGTCAAAATCAACTCCAACTTTAAAAGAGTAATTTCAATTCAATCAGGATTCACATCAATTATTTCCGACTTTAAAGATCCGCCTCCCAGTGAATGGTGATAAAAAGAATACAACCGGATAGAATTAAGCAATCAGCTCTCCATTTGACGCATATGATGTACGAGAAGTCAATGATGGATGCCATTAGCTGTCATCAAGCTCTCGTGAAGCAGTCAACTCAGTCGCATCAGGATCAATACTCATTAGAGCTCGTTGATATGATGTGTGCAAAACCTCTATACGAACCCCTTCAGGCAAACTCTAGCCATCTAATCATCTTTTTGTACAAGTCATAGTAAATTTCTATTGGATTCTGTTAGCAGATTTATGAATAACTTAGTATTATCAATACTTGCAATACTTTCGTAGGTCTTGAAATGCAAAGCACTCAAATGCAAATAGGTCCAACATCAATGCCCTAATCTAATCAACTAAGGACTATAAGATGAAGGGACTTCGTTTATATCTTATTCATGACCAACCGCTCCTTTGATCTGCAACTACCTTTTTGGGTTATATTTAGGAGTAACAATTTCCTTTCCCTCAAAAATATCAAGTACAATCAAAATCTACCTAATAGTATATGTGCACCATCCATTGATAAAACATCACAAAACGTCACAGTAAATGAGATCATGATAAGTCAAAAATTGAATAGGTCCTAAAACGATTTAAATATCGACCGTATCACCACTGGTAGAAGCATCCAGTCCGATACCGGTATATTTGTCGGGGTTTAAAACCCCCTTTGTTTTTCAAAATATCGATCTATATTGACCGATACAATGGCCTGATATATATAGACTCGATATCAGCCGATACTATTCATAATGTATATTTAAACGGGTTTAGAAGGAAAATGATCCAAACTTGATTTCTTTATACTTAATTGTTGCTCACGCCCCTCCGCTAATTCTCCTCTCATCAATTCGACGAAAAAACAAGAATGTCGGTGATTTTGGAGGGTTTCGAAATTTGAGGGAAAATAAGGGTAATTTGGTAGAGAAATCAAGCGATTTGTAAGTTTTTTGATATTTCTTCTTAATTCTAAATTATTTTACATAAATTTTTTGATATTTTTCATGGTTTTTGTTTCTTCTTATTTTCATTCTTCCTCCTCCTACCACCAATGATGCTTCTTATCTTCTCCTTTTTCTTCTTCTTCTCCGACGCATACTGCTTCTTCTTTTCATCCTCCTCCTCTGACTCTGACTCCTTCTACCGCTGATGTCACTGCTTTTTCTTCTTCTCCTCCTCTTAATTTGACTTCTTCTACCACTGTTAATGCTTATGATTATTATTATTATTATTATTCTTCTTCTTCTCCGCTTCCTTCTACCGCTGACGTTCCTGTTTCTTCTTCTTCTCCAACTCCTCCTACTATGTCTTCTTCTTCTTATCCTCCTCAGGCTCCTCCTACATCTGCTTCTTCTTCTCCTTTGGCTCCTTCAGTCCTTTTACCGTTGTTGCAGCTGTTGCTTCCTACTTGAGCTATCGCTCTGTTTGCATCCCGACAGAGAGCTGTTCTGCCTTGTGCAGATGTGCTCTGGGGCTTCTGGTTGATGTGCTTTGGACCTCTGTTTTGATGATGACATTGTTCTAAATTGTTGGGTTGAGAAATATTATTTCGCTTATGACTTTGTCCTGAGAAAATATTATTGGGTTGAGAAATATTATTTCGATGATGACAATGTTCAAAGAAAATATTGTTTGGTTAAAAAAATTATTTCGATGATGACATTATTTTGAGAAAATTATGGGATGTACTTATGCGTACATATATTATTATAAATTAAAATTGATTCCAATTAATCTTTATAGTCAAGTTTTGGGATATGATATGAATATATGATTATGTTATTGGAGATATAACATTTAGGTTGGTTGGTTTCATTCATTTAGATTGTTGGATCATTGGATATTATATCAGTTTTGGATTAACATGGAGATTATTGATAATGTTGCTTACCATCTACCGCATAGGTCCTACCCTTGACTATATAAATTGATACTAGGATATTACTTTTGGGCTACACATAGAGACATTATCTCTTGATATATGATATGTATCATGTAAGTCCCACAAAACTATCAAAACTATCAAAACTAATAGTTTTTGAAATATTTTAATATCGAAAGAGATTAGTCAGGATATACTAAGAGTTCAATCCTGACATGATATGACACTCTTTCCTTCTTACAATTATGAAATAATAATTTTAAAAAAATGTAAATATTTTTGTATCTTAATTCAGTAAGTTTTCAATGTTCTTCATCTTTGATAGTAGATATAAAAATGTCTTCGCGAGCGTCTAGCAAGGCATCATCAGCCATCATAGAAACAAATTTTGGGAACATGTGGAGATGATGTGATCCAACAAACTGAAGTGCAAGTTTTGTTATCATGTCATGAGTAGCAGTATTAACCGTTTCAAGACACATCTTATAGGAAAGAAAAGAAATTGTGCTCCTTGCATAAAAGTTCATAAGGATATTAGGTTAAAGACAATTGAAGCATTAAAAGCTATACAATCATCAAAAGAGATCGAATAAGCAAAGATTCAAATTCTTAGAGATAAAGTGGTCATTGGAGATAAAGAAGTTGCAGTGGATTCTTCTCATGATACTAGTAATAGAAGTCTAAAGTTCAAAGGATATATGGACAAACGCGTGCATGTACAAGATACTATAAAGTTGAAACTAGTGAAGGATAAAAGAAAAGGTGCAAAGCACTCTCAATGAACATTGGAAGAATGAAAAAGAATGTGTGCAAGTGGACCACACGATATATTTTTGAGATAGGATCACCATTTACTATGGTGGATCAACCTTATTTTGGCCAAATATTACAGTCAGTTGGTAAATATGGACCGAATTTGAAAGATCTCACATCTTACGAGATCGCTGAGTAGTATCTTTCGAAGGAATTAGCTTCTAAAAGGAGAAGTTGGAATCGTTTCTGAAGACTTGTAGACTGTATGATTGTAGTCTTAAGACAAATTATTGGACTCATCAGAGTGGTATGAGCATTTGAACATAGTCATTCATGCTTATGCAGAAACGATGTTCAATGATTCAGAGAATACATCTAATGATATATATGATAGTATATATATATATATAACTTGCTAAATGCGGTAATTGATATGTTAGAAAAACAATCTGTCATGCAAATAGTGACCCACAATGCATCTAACAATATGACTTCAGCGAAGTTGTTAGTTACGAGACGGCCATCTATTTTTTGAACTTCTTGTGCCGCACACACAGTGAATCTCTTGTTACCGGATATTTGAAAAGATCTAGCATATTCAAAATATTGCTTTAGATTCTAGAGTTATCACGGTCTACATGTATGCTGATACGATCATTCTTGATATGATGAGGGCGAAGTTAGAGGTCGATCTTATTAGGCATGGTGTTAATCAGTTTACTACATCATTTTTATCATTGCAATACTTACAAGAGAAGAAATCCAAGTTGAAGTCTTTTGTCAATTCCATTGAATGGGAATTGAAGTTCTCCACGATTGCTCAAGCAAAAATGGTATAAATCGAATATCTAATCTAATTTGGTTCGTTTATTATTGTATTTAACCAACTAATTCATGTTTTTGATTAACTTTGTATTTTGTAGGTCTAAACATCATCAACAGACATTCATTTTAAAAGAATGTTGTACTCGTATTGAACATTTTTGAGCTAATCGTCAACGTTCTTCGAAGGACAGATAGCGACGCTTCATCGATGGGGTGATAATATGGAGGCTTGGATATGTGCAAGAATGAGATCATGTTGAATTTGAAGCATGATGAGAAAAAAATTGAAGCCAATCTCAATACTAATTGATAAAAGATGGAATGATAAGTCGAAAACTCACTTGCATATGTCGGGTCATTTGTTGAACCCATACTTTTATTACCAAAGACGAGATATTATTGATGGAGAAGGTGCTTTTGCAGATAGATTCCCAGAGTGCATGTTTAAAATATCTGCTCTTGGATATTCAGTCGTCACATGTATGATTTGCTGATGAACAAACATATTGGGTACTACTGATATTTGAGTGTAGGTATGAAATACGATGAAAATCAAAGCTGTGTAGTCAACTAAGGCTTAAGAAATGAAAGAATCAAGACAGAGAATGAACTTCATGGCTACATTAAATGAGCTTCAAAAAGTATATATATTTTGATGTTATTTTTATTTTTATCTTGGTAGAATGTTAAAGCGTAGTTGAAGCTCACAAACACTTAGGAAAGCATAATAAAAGATTTTAAAATGTTTTGAAATAGTTTTTAAAATTATTTCTTAAGTTTTAAAGCCCAAAAACCATGTTTTATAGTTCGACTAGTGGACTAAAACAGATCATAGTCAACTGGCAAATCTGGAAAACAAGGCATATCAGGATGTCAGCATTAGTCAACTAGAATACTAGAATTAGTCGACTAATCAATGGACTAGTCGACTGATCCAGTAAGCCTAGTCCACTAGAAATAACAAAGAGCAAACAGCTTCTTGACATCATGGGACTAGTTGACTTCTTTTCCTAGCCGACTAGCTGATGCCTAGTCGACTAGAAGATGTACTCTAGTCAACTAGGACTAACCGTTGGGCCTATAAGGGCACGATTTTAACTAGCCTTTTTGACCGTTTAAGGGGTACTTTGATAAACTATTTCACCCGTTTCACCTTATGTATAGAGAGAGATGTTCAAGCATTTATTTAGAACACTTAAAATTAAATTTTTCGAGACAATTTATTTTTGTGCTCAAATTCTTTCAAAAGAAACCCTCTTCTCGGCAATGGGTCTTGCTTGGCCATTTTCTTGATCTCAAAAGCTCTACTTTGCAATATCATTTAGAGATCAACCATTATAGCCACACTTCAATACAAGCTTCATCATTGACTATAAGTAAAAGAGTACTCAAAAGCTTTGTAAGTATCTCTCACCTGTGTGTGAGGTGATTTCTCTTTTAAGGAGAGGTGTTTGATCTCGAGCTTGTTCGAGGTAATTTCTCACAGCACCGAGGTGTGATGTAAAGGAGGTGTTGTAACTTTATTCCTATTAGAAGGTGTTTGTGGATTTGTCCTAGTTGGACGTGAGACTGGATGTAGGACAAGAGTGTCTGAACCATGTTAATTCTATTATGTTTGTGTTTGCCTTTCTTTGTGCTTGTTATTATACTTGCAAATATATAAGCTTCCGCAATTCATATTATTATTATCATTTGCAAGCTATATATTGTTGATTAAGGATTAACTTGGCAACTCAAGTTGAATCATTAGGCAGAAACTTTAGAGTTAAATCTAAAAATTCATAAATATTATTCACCCATCCCCCTCTAGTGTTTTTGCTTGCCATACCAAGGATCCAACAGTTAGTATCAAGCGGGTTTTGAAAATGACATCAACATCACAATTTTCAAAGAGACAATTTGTTACCCGACCTCCAATGCTCACCGGTTCCAACTATGGCACATGAAAGACAAGGATGATGATGGTCTTCCTTAAATCAATAAACATGGATCTATGGAGCGTGGTGGAAACTCCCTACGAGAAACCATTAAGCCAATTTCCAAGTGGGGCGATGAAGAGAAACCCCACATGACCTTGAATGCCAAAGCCATAACTTCATTGTTTTATGCACTTGATAGCACGGAGTACAACCGAGCATGCACATCAATGACAACGCATCAAATTTGGCACACCCTTAAGGTAACACATGAATGTAACAATAGAGTTAAAGATACTACAATGTCTAGTTATTTACTCAAATACGAGCTTTTTATGATGAATGAAGTAGAAACCATTTCCAAAATGCATACCCATTTTACGAAGATTGTTAACACTCTCACCGGGTTAGGTAAGATATATTCTCAACGGAGCTTGTAGGTAATATTCTTTGATCTCACACCCGAGTGGGAGAGAATGTCTAAGACAATATAAAAAGCTCATGATCTCTCTAAGCTTAAAATGGAAGATCTCATTGGCAACATAATAACATATGAGCTACAAATCAAGGAGAGACGAGAAAAGAAGCAACTAGGGATGAGAATGGGCATGCTCAAAGCCCGATTGGGCTCCCAATGGGACATGCCACATTCTCATCTCTACAAATCCTTCATTAATTCTTTCATACTCATTAATGAAGGATTCATAGAAATGGGAACGAGGTATGCCCATTTGGAAGCCCATTTGGAAGCCCATTTGGGCTTTGGGCATGCTCATTTCCATCCATAGGAGCAACCGACAAAGTCACTTGTTTTCACGGCCACCGCAGAAGACTTAGAAAATAGAAGATGAGGAGCAAATTGCATTGATAACAATGGAATTCAGAATATACCTAAGAAGTATGTTCAAATCTAGTAAGCACAAATTATCTAACGATTCCACCGTTTGTTTTGGATGTAACAAACTAGAGCAATACGAAAAGATTTGTCCGCTACAAAAACGCAAGATAAAGCTGCTAAAAAGTGGAAGAAGCCAAAAAGAAGGCTTTAGCGGTATGAGATCAATGAGCGGACAAGTCATCCGATGATGAATCTTCCAATGAAGAAGAAGACTGAGAAGAAAGAGTGCATATGTGCTTAATGGCGCTCACGAATGATGCGGTAAATTCAGAACATGAATCTGATGATGAAAATGATGCTTTTCATAGGTTATATAATAAATATGAGAGCCTATTAAAAGAACACTTAAACCTAAAAAGAATTCACAAAAAGTGTAATAATGATGGTGCTTTAAATAACTCAGAAATTGAAATTTTAAAAGAAGAAGAATATGAAATTGACAAGGGAAAATAGTGAATTAACCAATGAAAGCAAATCACTTAATAATGGATGTAAAAATTCAAGTGTTAGGTTAAATGAATTAGAATAAAACATAATCACTATTAAACCTCTGTATGAAGATTTATATAAAAATGTTAATAAATTTGATAGAGATAAAGAGAATTTAAATAATTTATTAAATTAACAAAAGATAACTAATAATAACTTTGGAGCAGGATACAACCAGACTAATCAAAATGTTAATAATAAGACAAAAACGCATGCATATATGTACACCAATTTTGCTAAACAAACCAAAAACAAAACCCCAAACATACCAAATATGAATTGTACTTAAAAAGATGAATTCAATAAAATTTGGATACCTAAAAAGGATCGATAAAAATAAAAGATAACTATGTAAATAACTTTATGGAAAATGTCTATTATTCTAAAATTTATAAATATGTTAATGGTGGTAAGTTAAAACCCGAATTTCCGGTTGAATGTTAAATCTTATGAAACCAAAAATAAGATACCACAAACCTAAATAACTAATTTAAATGGTATCTTATAGAATAGAGATATAACATATAATATAACATATAATAAAATGATAAGTTCAAATGTTTATCATATAATTATTTTTATTGTTATATTTGGGTTTTACCCAACTCAATAATCTTGAGTTTGGAACTTTTAAAACTAATCACATGGACCCAAAAGACAAAGTGTACCAAGTTATTTGAATCTGTTTCAGGTACTCTTACATATTGGGAATTGATGATTCCTCCTAAATTTGTAAGCTTATTTTTAATACATGGTATCACATACATACTTACATATTGACACATTCATGAAATAAAAGGATTATAACACGTGGTATCATTCTTTGTATACAACACTTCATGCACATTTCTGCCACTTAGTCCTCATTTTTGGTTATGTGCATATATTGATAATTCCATTACAAAAGTGGGAGAAATATGTTTCATAATTGTTGAAATAATCGCATTTTGAATATTGAGTCACTCTAACATAATTTTTGAATTTAATGATTTCCGCCCTTTTTGATACTGCCAAAAGGGGAGAGATAGGATGATGACATATGTCATGTGGGTGAAGGATGTAATAGACAGGGGAGTAATTATTGATATATATGCATAACATGCAACACATTGATTTTCATTAATTTTCCATATTTTATGTCATATGTTTGTTATGATAAAAAAGGGTGAGAATGTTAAATATTGGGTCACATCATGTATGTTTTGATGATGAGCAAACATATTGGGTAAAAATGATATTTGAGTATATGTATGAAATATGATGAAAATCAAAGCTATACGGACTCAACTAACGCTTAAGGAATAAAGGAACCAAGAGAACGAGGATGAACTTCATGACTACATCAAAGAAGCTTCAAATAGTATATGTATTTTGATGTAATTTTTATTTTTGTCTTGGTATAATGTTAAAGCCTAATTTAAGATCTCTCACACTTAGCAAAACATAGTTTTAAAATGTTCTGAAATAGTTTTCAAAATTATTTCTTAAGTCTTAAAGCCCAAAAACCATGTTTTATAGGCTGACTAGTCGACTAGAACAAACCCTAGTCGACTGGCAAATTTGGGAACCAATCCATGTTAGAATGTCACCATTAATCGACGAGAATATTAGGATTAGTCGACTAATCAATGGACTAGTCGACTAATCCAGTAAGCTTAGTCGATTAGAAATAACAGAGAGCAAACAGCTCATTGACATCCTAGAACTAGTCAACCAGAGCTCTTCTCCAAGTCGACTAGAAGATGTACTCAAGTCGACTATGACTAAACATTGGGCCTATAACGAGAAGATTCTACCCAGCTATTTTTAAACGTTTGTGTGGTATTTTGGTAAACTGTTTTCATCCGAATTTTACATATATATAGGGTTGTTCAAGCATGAACAGTTATGATTAAAGTTTTTAAGAGAAATTATTTTTGTGCTCAAATTCTTTCAAAAGAAAACCCTCTAATTGGCCATATTCTAAAAGGTTTTCAAAATCTTTCTTAGCTATTTTCTTGATCTCAAAAGCTCTATTTTGCAACATCATTTGGAGATCAACCACTATAGCCACACTTCATCAACACAAACTACAAGCCTTAACATTTGGCTATATGTAAAAATGTACTCAAAAGCTTTCTGAGTATCTCTTACTTGTGTGTGAGGTGATTTCTCTCTTGAGGAGATGTGTTTTTTTGAGCTTATTCGAGATGATTTCTCCTAGCACCAGTCTTTTAAATTGGCTGATTTATGGGACGAAAAATCGATATCGGATCCAATCTGATCTGATACCACGAAAATTGGAGGAAAAATCCCAATATTTATATTTATCGGCCCAATCGAAATATCCGCAGAGATACCGGGCCAATATCGGCCCAATATAGACGGTATCGGCCAATAAGGTCCATTACTGTTCATGGCAGATTTACAATTTTTTAAATGGTTTGTATAGATTCGATCCAAACACGTTTGATTAAAACCCAAATTATCAGCCGAAGAAACCCCAAAATACAGCGATCATCTCTAATCGCTCTCTTCTTGCTCCATTCGCTCGTCCAATGAAATTTATGGGTATCTTGTTTCGAATATTTCGATTCTTTGCTCGTCTAACATAAATTTAAGTGCTTGGGGTTTCAACTTAATTCTCCATTTTTTTTCATTTAAAGGAATTTTTTTCATTAATTATTCTTCTTTTTCTTCGCTTTTTTCGTCTTCGATATTCTTCTTCCTATTCGCTCTCTTCTTCTTCCTTCTTTACGCTGCAGTGCAACCGCTTCTTCTTTTTGTTCATATTATTATCTGCGACTAATGCAGCTTCTTCTTCTTCTTTGTGGCTATTGCTTCTTCTTCTTCGATGTTCCAATATTGTTGGGTTGAGACTTGAGACTTGAGACTTGGGATAATATTCTTGGATAATATTGTTAGGTTGAGTCTTGAGAACTACTTTTCGATGACAATATTGGTCTGAGAAAAAATTGTCGATTTGAGGAAAAAAAATTCTTTTGATGATGACAATGTTGATTGTTCTCAATGTCTGAGAATAATATTGTAGGGTTGAGACTTGAGAAATATTTATTTCGATGACGACATTGTTTTGATAAAATAATAAATATTGTTGGGTTGAAAATATTATTTCGATGATGATATTGTTTTGAGAAAACTGTGGGATGTACATAGATGATTATAAAATGTAATTGATTTCAATTAACGTTTGTAGTCAAGTATTGGGACATGATATTGCCTTATTGCCTTATTAAATATATAACACTTGAATCGATGGGGGTTCAAGCATTCACTTGTAGAGTTGGATAACTTAGCTTATTAGATTATTATATAATAGATATTACTTCATTTTTGGGCAGACACTTGACATGAAGATTATGGGTTGGATATTATCCCATACTAGTCACCGCATATGTCTTATTCTTGACAATGATATTGCCTTTGGGCTATTCATGATTATATGATATGTAGACATAAATCCCACAATTATTTACAGTCATGACTCGTTAGTCATGATATGTTTTAATTTTTTATGATATGTTTTATTTTTAAAAAAATTTGTATCTTAAATTTTCATTTAATAATTTTCCAATGTTTGTGCTCTTTGATAGTTTATATCGAAATGTCTTTGGAAGCATCTAGCAAGGCATCATCCGCCAGAGGAGGAACAAATTTTTGAGATCACGTGGAGAAATTGGCATATATTAAAATGATGTGCAAGTTTTGTGAGCATATCATGAGCGACTATTAACTGTTTTAAGACTTATAGAAAAGAGATGTGCATTAAAAACCACAGGATAAGAATGTTTTAGTTCCTCCCATAAAGCCAGCATGGTCCTGAAAGTCTACATGTTCAAGAAACGAATAGATGAAATGGGTGCTCCTTAATGAACACATGTGATGAGAGTGGATTGCATTTATAGGACATGATCATGGTTGATTATTCATCACAAGCTGTTGGCAAATGTGATAACTAAGAAGTACTTCCTAAGGAAATAGCTGTAGGCTGCATGGTTGCAAATTGTTGGACTGACAGAATGATGTTCTATGAGAGAACACTTCTAATGAGTGCATGATGACAACTAGATCTGATGAATACAACGACAATGCATCGAAAATTGATTGCAGCAAAGTTGATATTAAAAAGCTCAAGTCCTCAATACAATTTTATAAGCATTGTCACATTCGTATACCCACACTATCGGCATATTATGGATGATCCAACATTTTTGTCATTAGAGAGGAGTTGAAATTCGAAGGGAAAAATCAAATTATAATCTAATTTGTTAGTAATTAAGAGTTAACTGTTTTTATTAGTCGTGTCAACTTTTGATCATATCTCCATCAATGGGGTTGTGCAAGGAGATCACGCTGTCTTCATTCTAATTAATGAGAAGGAATAAGAAGCATTCGCACATGACGGGTTATTTGTATTATCAAAGATTGATAGAGATGGTGTAGATGAATTCACAGAGTGTACGCCCCTGATCTTGATGTAAAACAAAATTAGATATCAAAATCGAAGCGCTTTTGGTAAGGAAGTATAGCTAACAAATTAATATAGCATTTTTAATATTACTAAGAGAATTTTGGGAAGCTTTGAGTGGATATGATTATCCAACCATCCTATATTCATTTCTCATGATGGCTAATTGGTTATTGTATTTTTAATTAACAAATTCACATAAAAAAAGAATAGACAAAGTACTGATAAATTAACAGACTTAGTCTATGTCAAATTCAACTGAAAGAAATATTTGAGAGCAGAAACATCGATATTATAGCTGCTCATTCTATTACAGAGGGCAATGTGGTCAAGGGATGGCTCAAAAATCTATTGATGCCAAATTACTTTAGATAAAGAAGATGAAGTCTTTCCTGAAGAAAGGTTGACATGGAGGCAAGTTGCAATGGGACGGTGTTAGAATTGAGGTGCTGGTGGCAAACTTGTAATTTTGGGTTTCAGGGGTATTTTTGTAATTATGGACAAATCAGTCCAATATATAGGAGGTGTTAGGGCTATATTCTCATGTTGAGTTTGGGGAAAAGAAGAGAAGAATTTAGGAGTAGATTAGATTAGATCTTGGGAGATTTAGGCTTTTACCTCGAATCAAAAGCTAAGAGAACAGTCCTCAACTGGAATTGAGGTCAAGTTATCTTGTATTACACTTTATATCTATTAAAATCTGATTTTTAGCACTCAACCCCCTAGAATTTCCTATCATGTTGGTATTTTGATGGCGGTGATAAGAAAAATGGAAGCTTAGGAGGAGAAACTCGACACCGAGGTAGAGAGATTGAAGAAATTACATCAATCATATGAGGAAAGATTGATGTCAATCGAATCAACGGTGAAGATGTCGGGCACATGGATTAGAGTTTCAATGGATGTCCTAATGGAGACAATTTCGAAGATGGAGCTTCGTTCTTTGCCCGAGAAATCAGATATAAAGGAAGACAACGACAAAAACTCAATATCTAGGACGAAGCGAGCAATTTTTGAACAAAGTGAAGGAAACGACGTCATTTTTGAAGATCTACCACCCACGAACGACGATCCATGAAACTGTGAGCAAGAACCCCCTAAACCCCTTCGGGGTGCGTTTGGTTTCTAAAGGGGAGGGGAAGGGGCGTCGATCCCCAAAACCCTAATACATGGGGCGATGGCCCTTGTTTTCACCCCTAGGGGATCGCGGAGCTTGGGCAAGCCGCCAGGACCATGCAAGCCCTGATCGCCCAACCTGGGGCCGCGGGGGCTCTAGGAGGAGCTAGGGACATGTGAGCCAATGCAGGCCCGTAGTGGCCCTTTCCAGCAATAGGCGGGCCGCTTGGGCCCTGTTGATGGCCGGGTGGCCCAGTGACCCATCGACGGGCCGCCAGAGGCGATCCACTGGGGGGTCGCAAGCCCACGTATAACTGTTTTGCTGGTAGAGTTGATTTCAGGCATCAACTGATCTCATGCTACGGTGAACCTCCGAGAGGACTTGGCGATGGATGGATCCCTTAATATGGCTTTGATGCGTAAGGCAGTGATCCAGATGGATTCAAAGATTGGTGGGGGTATGCCAGTCGAGCTGGAGGAGCCCTGTGGAGAGACTTTGGTGCACCGCTAAATGCCTATCAGTAATTTCACTTCGGCCAGCTTAGAGGAAGAGCAAGGCAGATGATATTTGGCCATGTGAGCAGAGTCTGGAAGCTAAAGATGCCAGTATTTGAAGGAAAGATCCATATGGGTGGGTTTATCATGTCGAGAAATATTATGCAGTGAACCACCTAACGGAAGAGAAGCTGCAAGCGATTGGTATTTGCTTGGAAGGGAATGCGTTGTCCTGATTCCAGTGGAGGGAACAGAGGCAACCTATAAGTCCTTGGGAGGAGTTCAAGGACTGTATGTTGGACAGGTTCAGAGACACTCAGGTAGGTAATTTGCATAAGCGGCTTCTTGCACTCAGGCATGACAGCATCGTCAAAGACTAACAGGAGCAATGCGAGATGCACTCGGGCCGAGTATGGGGATTCCTAAAGTACTGGAGGAGAGTTTCATGAAGGGCCTTAAGGCCAGCATTAGCGCTGAGTTACGCATACCAAGGTTGAGAGGGCTTGGAGATGTTATGGAGCTAGCCCAAATAATAGAGGACCAAACTCTCGCGGAGTGGGCAGCCAAGGGAACAATGAGTGGGGTCTTCCCACGCACTAGTGCCACTACGGAAGTACAGAAGTCTTAGCCAACGACAGGTCAGACAGATCAGGAGAAGAGTAGCGAGCCTTCAACAGACAACAAGTTCAATCATCTCACAAAGAATGAAATCCTGGATAAGCACGCCAGGGGTTATGCTCCTGATGTGGCAAAAGGTTCGGACCAGGACAACATGTATTGGTCGTCGAAGAAGATGAGGGCGCAACCATAGAAGAAGAACCAAGTGGGTGCAAGCACCCTATTTGGAGTAGCGTGTCCACTGGTTTCATGACATCACCTTGAGAACGAGGTGGTTATTTGGGGACAGAGCAATGTTAGAATCGCGGCGTTGGTGGCAAACTTGTAATTTTGGGCTTCGGGAGTATTTTTGTAAATATAGACAAATCAACCCATTATATAGGTGGAGTGGTTAGGTTTATGTTCTCATATTGAGTTCGAGAAAAAGAAAAGAAGAGATTAGGAGTAGATTAGATTAGATCTTGGGAGAGTTAGGTTTTTATCTCGAATCAAAAGCTAGGAGAACAGTCCTCTTTAATTGAGGCCAAGTTATCTTGTATTCTGCTTTATATCTATAAAAATCTGATTTTTACCACTCAACCTAAGAATTTCCTATTATCTAGTCTGACGACAAGAACTAGTAAAAGATTAAAGACTTCAAAGAAAAAAGCCATCACATCATCATCAGGAAAGGAGAAGAAGCAATTGCTTGAGGAAGGTTTAGATTCACGGATCTCAGAGTCATCTTCTTCATATAGTTCTTCATCTGATCGAGAATATGCTAAAACATTCGTCCAAAGAGACATGTACAAAATAAGCTTGTTACATTATGTTGGGTAAAGTCACTCTTTCCGGTAATCTCTTAATTTATTTTCTATTCATGCAGTATTTTAAGTTTTAATATTTTGTTAAGTTGTAGACTTGTAGTATTACTAGTATATTAGTGATAGCAGTTACCTAATGCATTTATCGTAACTTTATGTTATCCTATTGATGATATTTTGATAATATGGACAAACATGTATATTTATAATATTATAATTGTATATTTATAGTGTAGGATATGAGCAACCCGATATTGACGTGTATCCCTGATTTATCCTCCAATATCCGATGTCAGATATAAAAAGTAGCAATCCAATATGATACCAACATCCAATATTTAAACCATTGCCTGCACCGAGGTGTGGTGCAAAGGATGTATAACTTTCTTCTTATAGGAAGGTGTTAGTGGATTTGTCCTAGTTGGACATGAGGCTAGATGTAGGACAAGAGTGTCTTAACTAGGGTAATTCTATTGTGTTTGTGTTTGTCTCTCTCTTTGTGCTTGTTATACTTACAAACATCTAAGCTTTTGCAATTCATATTATTATTATCATCTACAAGCTATATAGTGTAGATTAAGGATTAACATGGTAACTTAAGTTAAATTCTTAGGTAGAAACTTTAGAGCTTGATCTAAAATTTCATAAACACTATTCATGCTCTATAATGTTTCCACTTACTATCTCAGGGATCCAACATGCACACGATCATAAGATGTAGGACAAAATTAGCTTACAGTTACATTTGTATCAAAATCGAAGCAAATTTTTTGGAAAGGACGTAATGCAACGATAAGCTATAAATTCTTAACTTGATCCAGGTATAGCTAATATACTAAGCTTAATGTCATATTATAGTAGTTTGTAATATTTTAAAGTTTAAACTAACTAAAAAGAATTTGAATTTGGTTTTTAACTTTTAGTTAATCGGTGACTATTGCATGGTGGCATGGCTCTAGATTTGAAGATGGCAAATAAAATTTTTGGGATTAACCACTAGCTCGAGTGGATGTGAAAGAAATAGGAGTATTTTTAAGATAATAAAAATTAAAAAAATTATTTTTCTTTTATATCATAATATACTCATTTCTCGTGATGGCTAATTGGCTATTATATTTTCTTTAACAGATTCATACAAAAAGAAGGAATAAACTAAGTATTGATAAATTGAAAGACTTAGTTTATTTCATATTCAATGCTCAACTGAAAAAGAGTTGCTAGCAAAAATGATTCTCTTTTTGCTCGTTCTATGACGAAGAGAAAGGTGATCGACTAGATGGATCTTCCAAAATCAGTTAATACTTCTGTTTATTCAGATAATGAGAATGATGATGAAGCCTTCCTTGAAAGAAATGTTAACATGACTGCAAGTTAAAGCCGCGATGAAAACTGATCCAACATCAAGAGTTAGCAAAAGGTTAAAAACTTCATAGAAATGAAAAGTCATCACATCATCATCAAAAGGAAAGGTGAAAGGAAAGAATCAAATGCTCGAGGATGAAGATTTAGGATCTTTATCTGATCCATCCTCAAATTCATCTTCAGCGGATATTTCTGCATCAAAAGCAGAATATGTTGAAGGAAAACTACAAAAGATTAACGAAGAATGAGAATGTTACAGAATGTGGGTTAAGTCACCTTTTTGGTAATCTTTTAATTCATTTTCTATTCATGCAGCATTTTAAATTTTAATATTTTATTAATTTATAGTAGTACATAGTATGTTAGTGATAATGGCTACTTAATACGTCATTGAAACTTTATCTGATCATATTGATGATATTTTAGTAATATAAATAAACATGGATATTTATAATATTATAAATACTCTTTAGTTATTAATGTAGTGACCCTGTGCTATGAGGAACAACCACTAGAGGGGGGTGAATAGTGTTTTATAGAATTATAAGGGATTTACGCCAAATAAAACCCTACTTAACCAACAAATGCGGAATGTAAGAAGTGAACAACAACACAAGGAATAATGCAATGCTAACAAGCAATCTACCCTGGTTCGGTGCCACCCAAGTCTTCCCGACTTGTTACCGGTGCCCTAATCCAGCAACACCCGGATCCTCTCCGGATACTCTAGCAAACCGCTAGAGATTTCCTTTAGCCCACTTGTGGAAAACCTCCAACAAGTGCAATCGACCTACAATCGATGTCCGTGTATCCCACAACCCGGGAACATGCAAAAACCTTAGTCCCACAACTAGGGACTAAGCACACTCTCACAAACCAAGAGTAAAAACGAAATCTTGACTCCCACAACTTGGGATCAAGCCAATCCTCTCACCACCGTGAGTATACAACAAATATGAAGTATAAAGAATGAAATATAAAACTTCTTCCCACAAAATCATATGCCTTGAGAAATACTTACCAATATAGGGCAAGAATGGGTTTTGAGGAAGATGAGATCACCAAACCCTAGCTCCACCAAGATGAGCAGCAATAGATGGCTAGGGAGAAGTTGGTGACTTGGATTCAAGCTCTTAGCTTGAGTAGCTCACAAAGAATGTGAATCTCTCTTGAGGAATTAGGGCTCAAAGAGTAAGAGAGAGATTCTTGTGAGAAGATAGAGCTTAGAAATGAGAATGAATGGCTCTTCTCTTGGGTGTGAAAATATCTCTAAATTCAGCCTTTGAGTTCTTCAAGCCAATGCTTCACCTTTGTTGATCTACCAAGTCCTCCACTTGAATCAACACGTGGAGTCACTTTTGATCTTCTTGAATCTAATTGGTGACTTTATAGCTAACTGCAAACACATGAGTTAGTCACAATGATTTGTGTTTGATCATCATCAAAATCAAGGTGGAGAGTCCAATACTCAACATTCTCCCCCTTTTTGATGATGACAACCCAAATATAAACAAAACAAATAATTGTGCATTAAATATACTTACTCCCCCTGCAATGATGCCAATCAAGTTAATATCAATAATTAATAGCATCATTCAGCAGTTAAGAGTGTGTGTATCACATGAGGTTGTGTACATATCGCATGAATGACCAGAAATAATATGCGTACACAATACAAAGCATATAGGTGATACACATCATAAACATGAGCATGATTGCCAACATATATATAATGTAATCAATATAAACCTGCGTACACAATACAAAGCATATAGGTGATACACATCATAAACATGAGCATGATTACCAAACATATATATAATGTAATCAATATAAACCAAGGTAATCACCAATGCTCCCCCTGAATCATATACATGAATGATCATACATAAAGTCTATATGATTCAAGTTATTGTTTAACACTCAACATTTAATAAGCACATCCTTTGTTTATTTCTCTCCCCCTTTGGCATTATCCAAAAGGCATGGGGGGGAAGAAACAACAAAAGCAAGAAAAGAGTGGAAAACAAAAAGGTATATCTATAAAAGCTACCAATTTAGAACAAGATATCAAAATAAAGATATCAATTGCAAGAGCACATATCCAACAACAACTCAACTACCCTCAATTATCACAAGAAGATAAGCAAAAAGCATATGTGATAAGAGATTACAATAGATACTAATTGTAAAGAGTAGTGTGAGCAGTGTTAGAAAAGTAACAATGCAAAAAAAAACATGACATCACTTGTGAAAGAATAACAAGTGATCAAATAGTGTCAACTACACAACAAACTCAAGTATCACAAAATTTATAACATCAAGCAAAATGTGATAGATTGTGCTTGAGCAATGAGCATGACATATTATATGGGCATGATTAGATACAGAATGGTGGAATCAAAATCATCGCAATGACATAAATCATCAATTTTAGCAAATTGAGTGCATGGAAAACAATTCTATGTTTTCATACAAACAAAGCTATCAAATCAACATAATCGTCGAGCGACGAAGTAAATATCAGATACCAATTGTGGAAATATCATTTATAAACCGAGATCTAAGTCAAACATAAAAATGCAACAACCATGACTATGGAAATTTATAACCATGTGTACAAAGTTATGTTAACAGAAAATAGATTCAAATGGCATGCGATACCAATTGTAGGCATACCAAATCTAAGTGAAGTGTGCGATGTGGGCAACACAAATATCTATAACATGCAAAAGTGTTATGCCAAAATAGAGATAGTAACTTCGGACGCACCCTCAGAGGCGGGCACGGGTCCAAGCGGGTCCCAAGGCGGATGGGTCACTTACTATCGTAGGCGTCGAAGGGCAGATTAGTCTTTTGTTATGATATTTTATTCCTAGGTTTTCTCTATTTATATCTAGGGTTAGCCGTCATGAGAGTTATGCTTATTGTGTGAGAAACATCGTAAGTGTCTTTTGTGAGGGATTTAGACTTTGATCCGTTCATCAAAGTTAGGAGAGCGAGTTCCTCTCGAAAGGGCTCAAGTTATCTTGCTATTAGTAGTTGTTTCTTCCCAAAAATCCAATAAAAATCCCATCTTTCCCAATTTTTATTCCTTTTTGTCGCTGATTTTCCATTGATACGATCCAAATCGTATCAAATTGGTATCAGAGCAATAGATCCAATGGCGGAAGGCACTAGATTCAAGACGGAGATGGAGGCGCTACGAAAGGAGATCCGGGAAGAGGTTAGCAAAAAGGTGGGGGCTTTGGAAGTCACGGTCGAGATGCTTTCCAATTCCCAAAAGGAGATGGAAGTTCGTTTGATGAAGAAGCACGAGGAGTCGGACGCCACTCAAGTTCAGATCTTGAAAATTCTTCAAAAACTTGAGGGGAAGGGGAAGCATGTGGAGATCGGAGGAGAAGAATCCGCAGCGGATAATCATAATACAAAGGCGGACGATCCGAAGTTGATGGCGAACACTTCCGGGGGACCTCCGGGAACCAAAACCACGAGAGAGGAGGAGGATCTAGGGTTCCGGGAGGAGTCGTGGGTGGAGGAAGTGCAACGGGAGCGACGGCGGCGCGAAGGAGATCCCCTAGGGTTTCTTGCGGAGACAAGGGGACGCGGCGTGCAAGAGGGGAGCTGTCCGGAAGATAGGAGCGGCGGCGGCTGGGGGCAACCCTAATCCCCCCCCCCGCGCGGGCCGCCAGGACCCCGCGAGGGCTCGGGGGGCCTCACAGCCCACCCCCGAGCCCGCGCGGGTGCCCAGGAGAGCTGGGCGGGCTCGCGCGAGACCCTGGAGGGGCCGCGCGGCCCGCCAGGGAGGTTTCGCAGCCTTCCCTGGGGCCGGTTGGGCCCCGGCGAGTGATGGTGGGGCCCGGGGGGCCCAGTAAACCCCCCGGGTCAGTTTTTCGGCCCCCCGAGCACCGATCAGGGCCCCGCAAGGGGCTACCGCGGGATTTTTGGGGCTACAGAGGAGGAGCGTCTGAGGTGGCCCATGGAGGAGTACGCAGAAAATTTTGGGGGCCCGCGAGGGTTTCCCGAGGAGACCTACGGCAGGGGCAGGACCGAGTACGGAGGCCACGGAGCTCAGGGAGGAGGACACCCGACCATGTACCCAGACAGGAGGATGGAGAAGTTGAAGATGCCCATTTTTGAGGGGACAGACCCCGACGGGTGGATAGTGCGGGCGGAGCGGTATTTTCAGGTGATGCGGATATCAGAGCGGGAGGTATTGGAGAACATCATCTGCTATCTGGAGGGACAGGCGCTGAGTTGGTACCGCTGGAGGATGTCCCGAGCGCCTTTTCGGACTTGGGAGGAGTTGTCCGCTTTCCTACTTGACCGTTTCCAGGCCAAACCGGGGGCGAATTTCTACGAGCAGTTGCTGGGACTACGGCAGGAGGGGACGGTGTTGGACTTCCTGGGGAAGTTCGAGGTGCTGGCAGGCAGGGTGAAGGGGGTGTCGGAAGACGTATTCTTGGGGGCATTTATGCGAGGGCTGAAACCCTCGATACGAGCCGAGCTATGGATGCAGAGTCCCAGGGACCTGGAGCATGTGATTCGTATGGCATTGCGGGCGGAGGAGAAGCAGGCGGAGGAGCGGAGGATCAGAGGGACTTGGGGGGGCACCACAGCAGAGGGTCCCATCTACAGCCGCCGCCCCCCCGAGACTACCACCGGCCGCCTCGGCCGGAGCAGGGGAGAAGACCGGAGCAGCACGTCCTGCGGGACAAGGGCGGAGGATGACCGAGGCTGAGATGCGGGACAGGAGGGCCAGGGGGGTTGTGCTTCCGTTGCGACGAGAAGTTCACCCCGGGCCATCGGTGTGCGAGCCGGTTGCTGCAGATCACTATCGAGCCGGACGAGGAGGAGTACATCGACCCAGAGGAGGCCGAGGAGGAGGTCGTCCCCGTAGAGCAGCCGGTGGAGCTGGAGCAAGCGCAGGTGTCCCTCAACTCCGTGATGGGGTTCACACAGAACTCCACCATGAAGTTGGTGGGACAGGTCGGAGAGACAGCAGTTACGGTTTTGATTGATAGTGGGGCCACCCACAATTTTGTGTCCCTGCGAGTGGTGGAGCTGCTGGGGTTGCAGATGTCTGGTGGGAGGTTCACCGTACAGTTGGGGGATGGACGGTGCGAGGAGAGTACGGGGCTATGTCGAGGCCTCTGCCTAGTCATTCAGGGGGTGCAGATCGTTCAGGATTTTTTACCGTTCGAGTTGGGGAAGGTCGACTTCATCTTGGGAGTCCAGTGGTTGAAGACATTGGGGACCACGATGACCAACTGGAAACGGTTGAGGATGGAGTTCAAGGATGGCGAGCGGACGGTGGTGCTTCAGGGAGACCCGAGCTTGTGCTATGCCATGGTAGCATTCAGTGCCATGACTCGGGCTATTCGACGGGCAGGGCAGGGGTACTTGGTGGAGTTTCAGGGGATGACCACAGCGGCGGAGCCCGAGCCCGAGGAGGAGCCACCAGAGGTGCAGTCGGTGTTGGAGCAGTTCGCAGAGGTGTTTGAGATGCCACATGGGTTACCTCCACCCCGGGACCACGAGCATGCGATCGTACTGAGGGATGGCGCACCCCCCGTCAGTGTTCGGCCTTACCGGTATCCCCACGTGCAGAAGGATGAGATCGAGCGGCAGGTCAGAGAGATGTTGCTAGCAGGAGTGATCCAGCCCAGCGTCAGCCCCTTCTCGAGCCCAGTTTTGTTAGTGAAGAAAAAGGACGGGAGCTGGCGTTTTTGTGTGGATTACCGAGCCCTGAATAAGGAAACTGTGCCCGACAAGTTTCCTATTCCGGTGATAGATGAGTTGCTCGACGAGCTGCATGGGGCGAGGGTGTTTTCGAAGGTGGATTTAAAATCTGGGTATCATCAGATCCGGATGCGAGCAGAGGACATCCCGAAGACGGCGTTCCGTACACACGAGGGCCACTACGAGTTCTTGGTGATGCCGTTTGGATTGACAAACGCCCCGTCTACTTTTCAGGCTTTGATGAACAAGGTGTTCCGCCCTTACCTACGACAGTTCATCCTTGTGTTCTTTGACGACATCTTGGTCTATAGCCGCACATTGGAGGAGCACACAGGGCATCTGGAGGTGGTTTTCAGGAAGTTGCAGGGGCACCAGTTATTCGCCAATCGGAAGAAGTGCTCGTTCGGGAGGAGTTAGATCGAGTACTTGGGGCACATTGTCTCAGGCGCCGGGGGTAGCAGCAGACCGGGCAAAGATTGTGGCGATGTTAGAGTGGCCTCTACCACAGACACTGCGGGCATTGCGGGGTTTCTTGGGCTTGACGGGGTATTACCGCAAGTTTGTGAAGGGATACAGCACCATTGCCTGGCCACTGACAGAGCAGCTGAAGAAGGACAGTTTTCGGTGGGGGAAGAGGCGACTAAGGCTTTCGAAGCCTTGAAGACGGCGATGTCGACGGCGCCGGTCCTTGCTCTGCCAGACTTCAGCCAGCCATTCGTAGTAGAGACGGATGCTTCGGGATATGGTCTTGGGGCGGTGCTGATGCAGGAGGGGCGGCCGGTTGCATACTTCAGCCAGGTGTTGACCACGAGGGAGAGGCTGAAGTCAGTGTACGAGAGGGAGTTAATGGCTATAGTCTTCTCCATTCAGAAATGGCGACCATATCTGCTGGGACGAACTTTTGTGGTGCGGACAGATCAGCGGGCATTGAAGTATCTGTTAGAGCAGAGGTTGGTGGCAGAGGAGCACCAGAAGTTACTGTCGAAGCTGGTGGGATTTCGGTTCGATATTGAGTACCGACCGGGGCTGGAAAATAAGGCGACGGATGCATTGTCTCGGCGGGATGAGGGGAGCCAGCTGCAGGCGATGTCGATACCTGAGTGGAGAGGTTTGGACCAGTTGTCACAGGAGGCGGAGGCAGACCCGGAGCTGCAGCAGATCAGGGAGAGCTTACAAGAGGGAGGTGACGGGGTGCCAGGTTACACGCTGGAAGGGGGAAGGTTACTCTACCAGGGGAGGTTGGTGATTCCGCGGGGGTCTGCATCGATTCCGACTCTTTTTCAGGAGTTCCATGGGTCGGCGATCGGAGGGCACTCGGGCGTGCAGCAGACGTATATGCGGATGGCTCGGGAGGTATACTGGACGGGAATGCGGAAGGACATCGCGCGATTAGTGGCGGCTTGTGACGTCTGTCAACGTCACAAGTACATGGCGATGGCCCCGGCAGGACTGCTACAGCCTTTGGCATTGCCCGAGCAGGTGTGGGAGGAGGTGTCCATGGATTTCATAGACGGCTTGCCGCGTTCGGAGGGGTTCACCGTGATCTTGGTTGTGGTTGACCGGCTGAGTAAGTATGCTCACTTCATTCCCTTAAAGCATCCTTACACAGCGGTTTCGGTGGCGGGGGTTTTCGTGCGGGAGGTGGTGCGGCTGCACGGGTTTCCGAAGTCTATAGTGTCCGACCGGGACAAGGTTTTCACCAGTCACTTCTGGGAGGAGTTGTTTCGAGTCCAGGGGACAGTGCTGAAGCGGAGCACCGCCTACCATCCGCAGACGGACGGTCAGACCGAGGTGGTCAACAGGAGTGTCGAGACCTACCTCAGATGTTTTGTTTCGGAGACACCCCGACAGTGGGCCAGATGGTTGGCGTGGGCGGAGTATTGGTACAATACATCCTTTCACTCGACGGCAGGGACGACACCTTTCCGGATATTGTACGGACGAGACCCTCCTTCTTTGGTTTACTATGGGCACCGAGCGACACCGGTGTCACAGGTGGAGGAGCAGATGGAGGAGAGGGATAGGATGTTGGAGGAGCTGCGGAGGCACCTGACACGAGCACAGCAGGTGATGAAGGCCAAGGCAGACGGACATCGGCGAGATGTGACTTTTCAGGTAGGGGACATGGTCTACCTGAAGCTTCGACCTTACAGGCAGCGGTCTTTGGCCCACAGGAGGAACGAGAAGCTTGCGGCCCGTTACTATGGGCCTTTTGAGGTGGAGACTCGGATTGGAGAGGTGGCTTACAGGTTGAAGCTGCTGCCAGGGACAGCGATACATCCGGTGTTTCATGTTTCCCAGTTGCGTCGGGCGATTGGCGAGCATGCTACATCCTCCACACTTCCTCCTACGCTCACAGATGATATGGAAGTGATGCTCGAGCCAGTTGATGTCCGGGCGGTGCGGAGAGGTCCGGGGCGGCATCGGGAGGTCCTCATTTACTGGCAGGGGCTACCAGAGTGCGATGCGACTTGGGAGCAGTATGAGGCGATACAGGAGCAGTACCCTGATTTCCACCTTGAGGACAAGGTGGCTCTTTTAGGGGCGGGTATTGATGCGGACGCACCCTCAGAGGCGGGCACGGGTCCAAGCGGGTCCCAAGGCGGATGGGTCACTTACTATCGTAGGCGTCGAAGGGCAGATTAGTCTTTTGTTATGATATTTTATTCCTAGGTTTTCTCTATTTATATCTAGGGTTAGCCGTCATGAGAGTTATGCTTATTGTGTGAGAAACATCGTAAGTGTCTTTTGTGAGGGATTTAGACTTTGATCCGTTCATCAAAGTTATGAGAGCGAGTTCCTCTCGAAAGGGCTCAAGTTATCTTGCTATTAGTAGTTGTTTCTTCCCAAAAATCCAATAAAAATCACATCTTTCCCAATTTTTATTCCTTTTTGTCGCTGATTTTCCATTGATACGATCCAAATCGTATCAGTAACTTCATAAAACGTATGGCATACACAATTCTAGCACACTAGGAAACTAATTGAAACAATGTTCAAAAGAACCATAGTACTAGCATGCATTCCAGAATAGATACTCACATAATGAGTCAAAGATAAACATGGAATGCCATGAGCATAAGGAAGATAAGCACGATATCACAAGCTCAAAACAAGCATCAAGCATGTAAAGATGATATCCAATATAAATAGTCTACCAATTGTAAAGTTGATACCAATTGTAGTCTAACAAAATATGCAAATCAGGCAAATAAAGTCAAGATCAAGACATCACTTGAGAAGGAAACCAAGTGAACAAATAAAGACATGATCTCATCCTAGCTCAATTATCACAAAGGATTTAACATGAGGCATACTGTGACAAAACATCTTTTGAGCAAAGGCATGAAAATAGTCTCCGTTCAAAGTCACAAGGTAGAACATAAACAAATAAAGTTATCATGAACATCGCATGCATGCATACCAATTGTGCGAATAGAATAAAAACTTGTGAAAGCACAATATAATCGGAGGTAGCATCAAAGAAGTCATAGTGCATCAAGACATATTCATGGAAGAATATCTATGACATAATATACATATCATTAAACACAACTTATATGATCTTGTATAGCAAAAATTATCTCTAACATATCATAAAAATAAGCTTGAGATGAGAGATAATCAATGCGAAAAATATAGCATGAAGATCACTAACCAATATGCATGAGTGTTATGTCACTTGTGAAAATATCATACATGAAAGATTTAGCTATAGACATGAAAGATCTCACGAATAAAATTATAGCTAAACATCAGTCATGAAGTAATTAAAACTGACAAGTAACACACAATGATCAAATATGCATAAAGATCCTAAATCATTAATCTTATTCATGGCATGAAAAAGATATGAACATCAATAAGCAACTTAACCAATTCATTATATAAATGTTATAGCTACCATGGTACATGACTCGTAATAAGACATACAAGACATACATGAACAAGGTATTCACATAGACAAACAATCTTCATGAGGGTGTGTCAAGAATGAGCTAATGAAGAAGTATGCTATATTACACAATTCGGATATATTAAAATATCAATTGTAAACATGGTAGACAAAACCAATATATTAAAAATACCAAATTGTACAAAACACATACTTACAACCATTTAGCTCTCCCTATATGTGTGCATCTCCAATGCACCATCATTTCCTTTGAATTGATCCAAACCAAGGAATGGGTAGGGTAGGCATCTTGCACAACAATCTGTCAATTCAACAATTGGTGGTATCAAAAAACTTTTTGGATCCAATAGGTTAAGGAACAAAATCAAGTAGTCCAATAACCAATTATTTACCAATTGTAAATAACACTCATCAATAGAAATGCAATGACATGCATTAATATGAGTTATTATGAACATGAAAATCATACATATCAGAATACACACAACTAATACAATAGTGTATGCAAGAAAGATATCACGTTCAATATGCACATGTCAAACAAAATAAACATTCACGGCACATACATATTGATGGAAGGCATGAAAAGTAATACCACAAAGAGTGTGCATGAAAAGCATAAAGTATTAATTTTCATAACCAAATTTCTCTTTCCCTTTGGCATATCAACAAGATAGGAAGGTGCAAATTGATAATAAATCACCAAGGGTCAGAGAAATCAACTAATCTATATGCACAAACATAACATGAATGTAATGCAATGACATATAGAAGAACATAACATGATAGCAATTAAAACATGTCATACTCCCACACAATCATACAAACTATGCAAACTTGAGAGTAGTGGACGAACTCACATATATATATGGGTACAAAAAGTAATCATACAAGCATGGTACCCAAGCAATGAAGTGCAATGAGTCGCATGAGAATATGTCATTCCTAATATACGATTCTATATGTGTGTTCATACCATGCCTAGAAACAATATTAGGAATCCAAAAGATAGTGATTTGGGATTCTTAAGTAGAGGTTGTGTAGTGGTATGAGTATGAAGTTGGGATGCACGCTTGTGAAGTGGAACATAAATATAAGCGTGTCCCGTGCATGAAACATGCAAATGAGCATTAATTCTAACATGAAAATTTTTAAGCCACATGTTATAAATAATCCTTGAATAAACATAAGAATAAGGATTATGAATACACAATACACATGAGTCAAGAATTTGACACAAATGAAATACATAGACATGAATGACATACAAGACACACAATATGCAAACATAGGATATGCATGAGATAGTCTTAAACACAAAGTGACATCTACATGCATCTAACACACTCGGATACCAAATGTAAGAATATACTTACAACATTAAGCTCCCCCTACTTTGGTGCATCACTTAAGCACCAACAACTCCATTTGAATGAAAATCTTTGCAAATCAAGGAGTTGGTAAGGTTGGTATCCCAAAGTGAATTGTACCTAGAAAACATAATTTTGGTATCCAAAAACCTTTTTGGATCCTATGGGTTAGGCAACAAATACTAAATTCAAATAATTGTAACTCATATCCTAATGTAATCATGCACAATATTAATGAAACATGTAATCATGTTACTAGATTAATAACCATATACATACATGTGCCAAATGTACCAAAAGTAAATATGTATATTAATCCAAAAGCATGACATGCATCACATGCAACAAAACATAAATATGAACCAAAGCATGTGTTGCATAGAAATATTAAATATTTTAGACATGAAAATCATAAACACAATGATTTACTAATAATCAAACACTAGAAATCAAATTCAATATGAATTTAAGTTTCTAACACACATGAGCATTTAAGATCAATATGCCAACAAAAGAATAAACCAATTCTTATCACAAATGCTTTGGTACCCATAAAATGAATATAAGCTTATGTCATGTTTAAATTCAATTAACGGTACGCGAAATATCTGATCATGTCATTGCATACATTGATAGTTCATCGTGATTGCGTAGCACACGCTACTTTAAATTTAAGCTGCGGCGAGTAGGATCTCGACTCCTACACAGTGATCCGGCTAGGTGCACCCCTATGCCAAAAACACTTCCTGGCTCATGATCCAGAAGATGGGCGCCAGTCCATATACACGTGGAGGGGTAGGGTTAAACGTTCGCTTGAGCGTAGAAGTTAGCCCGTATAGCTACTTCAGCCAAAAGACGGAAACTCTGAGCACAAAGTGAAAATCGTGATAAGTGATTCGTGCATTAGTGATTTGGTAGCTTTTGGCTACATCGTGCGTGCTTGTCTTTTCTTTTAAACTGTTGTATCATACTTAAATGTCATGTCATTGCATAATATTATAACTGCTAGATTGTTAGTTTACTTTCAGTATCCTTGCTCAAGTCTATTTTTAGACTTGCTGACATGTGTCCCTCTCTCTTTTGGGTGTCACATGTTAGATCCAGAGCCAGAGTTTGTTGCTGGGGACGATGTGTTTGAGGACGTCGAGCCTGAGCCAGTGGTTGACGAGGACTTCGTGGACACTGGTGACCAGTCTTAGAGGCTGTTTAGAGTCGCCTGTTAGTTGCTGTTAGTTGTTGGTGCGTAGCACCATTGTTTTACCTTGTACTTTTGATTGTTGGCCGTGTTTTGGCCTTAGACTCTTTTCGTTGTAGCCTGGTGGCTTTTCTGGATGTGGAACTTATTATTTATATTTGGACAAATTTTGAGATTGAAATTTTTTTTCTGTCTCTCCTTTGGTTATTATCTTTGTTCCGTTCGTGGTTACAGGACCTGCATATGATTTAGTGACGCTTATCAGGCGTGCAGCTTCACAGCTCCATGTCTGAGCGGACCTTCTCACGTCTCGCCTCCATTTTAGGGAAGCGGGGCGTCACAGGTTTTGATGGTACCAAGCAATGAAGGGTCAACGGAAACTAACCCTTTGGAAGCCACGTCCAAGAGGACTGTGATTTCCCAACATAATCATCATTCAAAATAATATCATTAATATAAGATTGCACATACATATCCTTAGCATGAATGCTAGTGTTCTTCAGACCCCAAATAGTGTATGTTTTGGGTATCCTTTTCCTAGTGGTTGCATGCACAAAAGGTTGATTTCTACGTGGTGCATGTGGCCTAGGAACATGAGATCTAACAATAGCATGAGGAAATGTGTGTGGAACATTGTGTTGTGCAAAAGCATGATGATGAGCATTTGATCCATGGTGTGGTGTAGCATACATACGTGGATGAACATGAGGTGTGTATGCATGAAGATGATCATGAGAATAAGCATACACATGTGGATGTGATGTGTGATCATAAGCATGTGAAGGTGCATGAGCATGAGTACGTGCATGAGAGTGTCTCAAATGAGTGTTTGCACGTGCTCGTGGGTGTGGAACATAAAAACCATCATTAGTAGAAATGTGAGGAGTGGATGCATTCCTACGTGTATTGGTGTACATGAAAGCATGTCCCTTCCTTTGATGTCCACCCTTGGTGGGTTTCTTTGCAAAGGAGGGAGGAATAGGAGTGGTGGTTTCCTTAATAGTAGAACTACACAAGTTGTTATAGACACCACTCGTGGATGCACCGGAGGATATGGCCTCACAAAATCTAAAGTTACTTCACTATAGGAGGTGCGTGCATTGGATACACTTGCCTTAGAATAACCAAGGCCAACACGATGGTTTGTCGGTAATTGATTCTTTAGTAAATCATCCAAATTGTCCTTTCCCTTGTTGAATCTCTCAACAATGGAGGACATGAGCTCATATTTCTTCGAAATTGAAGAAATAGTAGCATCCAAGGTGGATGCATGTGTGGTGAGCTCGTGCACTTGGGATTTGAGATCCTCGTTCTCAATGCCCAAATAAGTGTTTTGAGATTGAAGATTTTCAATCTCAAGATCGTTAATATCCACAATGGAAACACGATCAAGTTGAGATTTGAGAGACTCCACCTCATTTCTCAACATGCCATTTTGAGTAAGCAAACTTGCTTTCTCATTAGCGAGTGTCTCAACAATGGTGTCATTGTTAGAGGTGCTACATGACGATGTGTTAGTGAGACTAGCAATCTTATCTTTAGCATCACAATATTTATGCATAAGATTTTGATATTTATCAAATAATTGTTTAAGTTCAATTTTAAGATCGTCCATTGTTACCTCTTCATCGTCGATATCACTTTCACTCGAATCACTTGATTCGTCACTAGAGTCACCCGCAGTGGCATCCTCTCGTCCCATCAAACCCATGAGTGAATCTCTTTCATCATTGGAGGAAGAACACTCCGAGGTGGACTCTGCTTGTTCCGCTAGCATGTGCCATATTTGATATGCCGTCGTTGCCTTGGACACACGCATAAGAATATCATAAGTTAAAAAATCAAGCAAGATATTCATTACCTCATCATGTTTCTTCACCAATTCTTTCTGCTCATTTGTCCACTTATGTACGGAAGTGGTAGGTGCGCGAAAGGGCTTCTCCACAAGCTTCCAATAATCCTCATCGATGGATTGAATATGGGCCTTCATCGTCACACTCCAAATTTGATAGTTGGGCCCAAGGAGATATGGTGGAAAAGGCTTTCGTGTGATGTTGTTGTTGGTTGTCATAGCTATAACCTTGCTCCGATACCAATTGTAGTGACCATGTGCTATGAGGAACAAACACTAGAGGTGGTGAATAGTGTTTTATAGAATTATAAGGAATTTACGCCAAATAAAACCTTACTTAACCAACAAATGCGGAATGTAAGAAGTGAACAACACAAGGAATAATGCAATGCTAACAAGCAATCTACCCTGATTCGGTGCCACCCAAGTCTCCCCGACTTGTTACCGGTGCCCTAATCCAGCAACACCCAGATCCTCTCCGGATACTCTAGCAAACCGCTAGAGATTTCCTTTAGCCCACTTGTGGAAAACCTCCAACAAGTGCAATCAACCTACAATCGATGTCTGTGTATCCCACAACCCGGGAACATGCAAAAACCTTAGTCCCACAACTAGGGACTAAGCACACTCTCACAAACCAAGAGTAAAAACGAAATCTTGACTCCCACAACTTGGGATCAAGCCAATCCTCTCACCACCGTGAGTATACAACAAATATGAAGTATAAAGAATGAAATATAAAACTTCTTCCCACAAAATCATATGCCTTGAGAAATACTTACCAATATAGGGCAAGAATGGATTTTGAGGAAGATGAGATCACCAAACCCTAGCTCCACCAAGATGAGCAGCAATAGATGGCTAGGGAGAAGTTGGTGACTTGGATTCAAGCTCTTAGCTTGAGTAGCTCACAAAGAATGTGAATCTCTCTTGAGGAATTAGGGCTCAAAGAGTAAGAGAGAGATTCTTGTGAGAAGAGAGAGGTTAGAAATGAGAATGAATGGCTCTTCTCTTGGGTGTGAAAATGTCTCTAATTTCAGCCTTTGAGTTCTTCAAGCCAATGCTTCACCTTTGTTGATCTACCAAGTCATCCACTTGAATCAACACGTGTAGTCACTTTTGATCTTCTTGAATCTAATTGGTGACTTTATAGCTAACTGCAAACACATGAGTTAGTCACAATGATTTGTGTTTGATCATCATCAAAATCAAGGTGGAGAGTCTAATACTCAACAATTAAAACTTGTATACTTATACTATTCGATATGAGCAACCTGATATTGACATGTATCCCCGATATATCCCTCGATATCCGATATCCGATATGAAAATCAACCATTCAATATGATAACGATATCAGTGGGTACTAAATAATGTAATGTTGGGTAGTAGCATGTAAATTATCATCAATCCATGTGACGTATGGATATGAGTAAGGCTTAGCTTTTAGTCATATCTCCTCTAAAGCTAACTTGATGATCAAATTAATATATCACCCAATCAACACTCTATAAGATCAATCTCTAGTTTTGAAGCCGGTAAAGAAAACATTTGTCTTCTTCCAATATTTCACACTTCTAGGTATAGTAGATAGAACCTAACACCATGCTAGATATGGTAGCTATACACATAACGACATGCAATCGGGTCACTGACTCCTTTAAGTCATCATCTCCATCACTAACTCCCTCATGTGGAGTATATTTCTCTTCAATTATTCCATCATCATTAAGATTCTTACCAACATGTAAGCTGATATTGGGACATTAACTAACAAAGTAACCGTAGCTATGACACTTAAAACATTAAACCCATTTAACTTTTGCTATAAGGACTCACCAATCTTAACCTTTCCAACTGCATCCTTAACGGCAATGATTACATGTGTGGTTATGTTCTCAAATAAGCACTTAGGTTGCTCTTCGGTTTTAAAGATGTGTTTTTTATCTATAAGAGATTTCAAGGAAGTGTCTAACTCTTTAGTTAAATAGAGGGCATCATTAATGGAACTCGCCATGTTTTGGAGCATCTTATTTAAAGTTTCAGCCTTAGTCTTATATGAAATTTAGACAAGATAAATTAACTATCCTCTTGAAGGTTATGTCTACCTAGCAAATAATCAAATCTATTCATGTATTCCCTTTGCAACTTCACTTCCTGTAAATTAATCAACTAATCTAAGAGATGTGTTCTATAAGGATCAATGTGTTTTTTTCCTTTAAATTTTGATGTCATCTTAGCCGATGATTTCAAAAATTCTTGTCCTAGTCTCATAAGCTGCTTTTCTAAAAAAATCAAATAAATTTTGGTTGACCCTTATAACTACATCCATTATAACTACATATTAGCAAAGCAAATATTATGTGCTTCAGATATATCCGTGTACCAATCAAATAAATGATCCATCTTTGCTAGCCAATATAAAACCATGGAGTTATGCGAGCGGTCAAAAGTGGGAGCATCTAGTTTGACGTTGCATGGAAGATCATCTCAACCATACATATAATCGACATCATCCGTATCATCATCATAATTATCAAATCGCATAAAGTCGTTAACTCTACCTATCCCTATGTGATCGCTATTTCGATTTGTTCTACACTCATCGGTTGTGTTCGTATCATCATCAAGAGGTTTCTCTTTAGGGCTTTCATATTTCTAGTGATGCAAGACGTGTGGTGATCTACAGAAGAGAAGGGTTCAAGACTGTTGCTTAAGGGCTTCATATTATTGTTGAAGGAGTCGAGAATGATGTTCATACAATTTAACGAATGTCATATGTTATCCCACTATCCAATCATTGATTGATTGTTCATATCAGTCATGTTGCTTTCTAAAAAATTTACAACTATGTAAATGCAAGTAAAATAGACTTGATTAAATATGCTGAAAGAAAATGCAATCATAAATATACTGATGTAAGCATACAAATCAAAACAGAAACAATTTGCATCAAACAATGATAATCAACAAGTCCACGAGTGACGATCAAATTTATGCATGATGTATGACCGCTCTAAGTTATCGAGGATCTATTCAGATGATTGGAGATAAAAATTCCATGCAAAAACTCAAAAAGTGGCTCAAAATCACCAAAATAGATCCCAAAATAGTAAATAATAGCCCTGGTTCAGCAAATTGCTCGGGTTGACTAAATTTAAATGTATTTCATGTTGGCTACAGTTTGTCAAATTCAAATTAGTTTCGGAGCAGGCCTTAGGCCTTAACCACTTGATGGAGTCAAATTTGAAGCCCAAATCAACATGAACTCGGGTAAGATCAACAACATCGGAATTGAACTCAGATATGATTCCTTGAAAGCGTGGGGTTCAAAATTGACTTGTGGTGGGTTTTTTCTCGGATCTTAAAAAAATAGCTCGTGGTTGTTATGATAGGATGATCGGGGAAGAAAGCATTGACGAAGCCATTAGGCGGTGACATTGATTGTTTCCAATGGGACGACGACGAGGAAGATGTTGAGGGATTTGATCATCGACGAAGTATTTAATGGTCACGATAAAGGATAGGGTTTTTCTCATATTAGTCCCTTAAATAATGTGTATTTTGATATTAGTCCCTTAAATCTTTGTAATTTAAATTTAGTCCTTTAAAGGGACTATTTAGGTTAAACTTTAAACATTTAAGGGACTATTTAGGTTAACAAAAGGGACTATTTAGGTTAATATTAAACATTTAAGGGACTAAATTCAAATTACAAAGATTTAAGGGACTAATATCAAAATACACATAATTTAAGGGACTAATATGAGAAAAACCCTAAAGGATATGTTGTTGTTGATGGAAGTTAAATCCAAATGTGTTAGGAGTCGGTTGTTGTTCTGTTGGAGGCTAGAAGTAGGTTTGTTGGTTGAGTTTTAAAGGAGAAGATCAAGAAGATGGGCCTAAAGTTGGGGTTGAAGAAATTAGGTTGGATTGGATTCTTGAAATTGATGGAGAATGTGAAGAACATGAAGATGTTGACAATGACGATCTTTTTGACCTTGACGAGGGGTTTGGAGCAATTTTCATTTGAATTTTGATGGGTTCTGGTGCAATTGAAGGGAAGACAATAATAATAGTAACCTGTGGGAATTTTGGGTGATTTTCTTTTTGCTGCTTGCTGATGTTCTAAAGTGACATCAAAGTAATTTTTTTTGCACTGAAAAACTAAACCTAAACTAAAGAAAACAGAAGATAATGAAGACAAAGAAAACGATGAAAGATAGGATTTTTTTTTAAAATTTTGATACCAAACTTGATGCATAACGAACGGGAATTAAGGAAATGTGGAAAGAAATTGGGAAAGAATTAATTAGGTATCTATAAACCTAATGATAAATTAGGTTATGGGTTACTCGCCCCAGAGATCGAACGATCGCCGACTTTAACACCCACGCATTGAAAATTTTCTTTGGATCTTATGATCAGGCGATTCCTTATCTACTCTCGTATCTTTCATTAAAGATTTCAAATATTGCAAACAAAATTTACATAACTCAAATTTATTCAATTACAGATAATCTAAAAGTTTAATTACATTACCCATATTTATAGAAGAATAAACAGATTCATATCTAGAATTTAATCAAACTTCTTAATAAAATAAAATGAAAGAGTCTTCTTTCAACAGAAAAGTCAAAAGATCTTTAAAAGAAATAATAAAGGACTCAAATGAAAGAAATATAAAAAGCTTCAAAGACCACAAAGTCAAAATCAACTCACACTCTAAAAGATTAATTTGAATCCAAGCGGAATTCCCATCACTCTTCATCATGCTCTATCACATGTGACAGTCGAGTATGGAAAAATAATAACCAAAATATTTGGCATCACAAGGATTACCCCCACCAACCTTATACACAAAGACAAAATAGGGATGACGTGCTGGCTTTAGCTGAGGGTTTGCCCCCCCCCCCCCCCCCCCCGGGGGGGGGGGGGTGGTGGTGAAGATGATATGGATTGCAGTCTTCTATGCTCGAAAAGAGTAAAAATGTAAACAGTGCAGAAAGAGTAAAAGCAATACTTACCTAGTTTATCCCAAAAAAACTTCCAAATGAGAATGCATTATGTTATGAAAAACATAAAAATGCTCAATACAGTTAACTCAGCATTATAAAAATAGTTGTTGCAATTTGTAACATATGAAGTCAACTAAGTTGTATACAATGCAATGACCTTAGATCCTATTTACTCAATGCCATATGACGTTGACCAAGAACTATATTGGTGATGAATTCAAGAAATCATATATGTAAACCCAAAATTCTAACAGAAAAATTGCTTACATAACAAGACAAAATGCCACATCTTCATTGGATCAATTAATTGCTATAAATTTGGGATAGTTAGGAGTGACATACCTTATTATACGTGTGTCATTGAATGGATGAATGAGAACTGCACCTGTTTCTTGTTGTACTTTGCTCGCGATGCTTTCTCTTGATTCAAGTGTTGCTTCACTCCAAATAATGTGTCCACCATAGCGCTTGACATTCTCAACCTTACATTTTGGGGCATTTTTCGGTATAACTATATAAGCAGGGATTCCCCGTAGTTTTGCAGCCAATGAAACCGCCGCAGCATGGTTACCACTAATCAAAACAGGAAGTCAGGACTTCTTTCAAACTGAAAAAGCACACTAAAACAGAAGGGGTAATATACCCATTTAGTTTAGAACTTTGAATTAGAATGGCTGACCTGCTGTGAGTTAGAACTCCTTTATTAACTTCATTGTCTTCAAGAGAGAATATTGCATTAGAAGCCCCTCTAATTTTAAAGGCTCCACTGGAAAATATTCAGTACATGATGGCTGTCAATAACATTATTAGTACATTGAAAATGACAAGTTTACGATGAGCAAAACAGCATGACCAAATGTAATTTACACATTTAAGAGCTTCTCACCCCTTCTGAAAACATTCACACTTAAAAAACAATTGTCTCCCCGCTATACTATCAAGAGATGTTGACGATAAAACTGGAGTCCTATGAATGTACGGACCAATGCGGAGTTGTGCTTCTTTAATGGATTGAATATCAGCAGCATAATTCTGAGTCTGTAACTGGCCCTTGCTCTCCATTATACCTATCCGTAACACTTGATGTTATATAGTGCAAGCATAACAAGTGACAGATATATGCATAAAATTTATTTATTCTGATAGACATCACACACACGCGCGCGCGCATAATAACAGATATCATTTTAAACGCTAAAATCAGAAGCCCTAATAGGCACCACATATCATTTGCAATTCTCATATATTCAACGGTATGTGCATCATACATAGTATCCGAGAGTTTGACAAAGTGACAACTAACAATTATGCATAATCGGTATCAAAATGATAATTATAATAACATCAGCTGATAGTATACATCAGGGAAAGGAAAACAAAACATTGGGAAATCTCAGGTCAGTGAGCACATAAAAAGACAGAAAGAAGACAAACTCAATTCCCATTTCCCAATACCAACACCTCCTTGACTTGCCAAACCTAGGAAAGCTCAAAAGATTGCTTAAACTGTATTGCCAATAATTCGGTGTGCTTAGTGGCCTATGAAATGGAGGTTTTAGAAGAATCAACTGAAGAACAAACACTCGGGATTTGATGTAGGAATTAAGGGGACGTGTAATTGGAGTATCATATTCCAGTAAGATATTAGCATGGAGGATGCGGCCTACGAGCTAGTTAAGTGTAGTGTTTGATCTTAATACGCTTGATGAACAATTTGTATAGTTCCCCAACAGATGACATTCATCCATGAGATGCTTTGCCTCCACAAATCGATTGCAAAATCATGCCTTGCTCAGAGTTGTGATTACATAAAGAGGCAATAATCATTTTTCATCCCCAACATGATTGAGATTGAACTATGATTGTCTGAAACTGAGATTTAACCTAGTGTTTAAACTCCATACAGAATTGCAAGCTAAATTATCAAGATTTAAGCTAACTTAGGTTCTCGTAGAAGTAAATGAAAGTCTGAAATTCAACAAGATTTCCAACTAAATTATCAAGACTTAACAACAATTTTCAAACTAAATTACCAATATTTTGCTTTAAAACAACAAATAAAAGAGAAATCGCAAGTGAGAGTGGCTTTTACAAAAAACTAGGGGCAGAAAACGACTTAAAATGAGACAAGATGTTCGAGTAAACCTAGGGTTTTGATTGTCAAGAAGAGAGAAAATTTTGCCAAATTGAAGCCTTACACTTAGCCAGCGGTGTGAAATCTCCAGATGGCATGCGAGAATCGGAGCCCAACGTGATCTATAAGAAGACAAAAATATTTTACCGTAAATTGTTATGACTTATCAGAGCAACGGCCGCTGCCGTAACCGTCTATTTATAAAAAACAATTACATGGATAACCCAAACTCTATTAGGCTCCACTTGAACCTATAAAAGCATGTGCATAACATTTTTCCTTATCCATCTATTATTGTAAGCTTGATATATGAATGCTTCGGAATTCATAGAGCTTATTAGGTCATGAGAATATGGATAATTCTGGATCCTAAGTTAGAAGGTCTTGCCTCGTTAAAACATTTGGTTATGGAAAACCCAGTAGGAAAAACCAATAGCTAAGGAAAAAGAGTGCAAGTCTCTTTAACTTCCCCTGATCGGTGGATATTACCAGGGGTGGATGCTACTGGAGTTGATGTGGTTGCCTCGTTAAAACCTTTGGTTATGGAAAATCCAATAGGAAGAACCAATAGCTAAGGGAAAAGAGTAATCCCCCTGTTGTGTACAAGCTTCAGGCTTATAAGTCTTTCAACTGTCTCATCCCAATTCCTATTACAAGTTTTCTAAAGGTACAGCGAGATAGTGCTTTAGTAAATAGATCTGCCAGGTTGTTGCTGTTGGTAGCAACGATATATGAACTTCGTGTTTGATGATAACAAACGTGTGTGAACGTTTTAACGTGTGTGTTAAGTGTTTCAGGAACGACGAACGTGTGATTAATTCACGGAGAGACTTGGTCAATGTGCAAAGGAGAAAAGGTGAGAACCTAGCTTGAGTGGACTCATATCTATTGGATTCAAACCCTAATCGTATTCCGTATCGAGTCCAAACTCCATTCCCATTGCGAATCACCATGTCACTAAGATTCTCTATAGCCTGATTAATCCTAGCCCTTGATCTCTTTTCCTTGCCACAAAAACCTAGGGCAGCCGCACAAAAACATCATCTGAAAATACCGAAGAGCAGAGAAAGAGGATAATGTTATGAATGAGGGAGGCCTTTGGCCTCCCCTCCTTCATTACCCATTCATTAGGTCCCCCATTACTTAGAGTAATGGGGACCCTTGGTCTACTAGAGGCTTTTGGCCTCCCCACTATGAGATAAATAAATAGAGCACCATGGCTCTTAGCTATGATTACTCATTCTTAGCAATGAAATGATCTCTCTCTCTCTCTCTCTCTCTCTCTCTCTCTCTCTCTCTCTCTTGAGTTTATTTTAATCCAACACGTTATCAACACGTGTTCTCCATTCTTGAGCAAAAATCTTCATCTAAATTCATCCCTACGCGCAAGGAATCTAACGTTGTTGCGGCGGTTCGTTGGAGCGTTGCGGCATTCTCAAAGCGTTCGGGAGCTTGGATTATTATTTCTACGGATCATCGTCGCGTTCTTCCCTAGATCATTGATCTAGAGGTACAACCCTATAATCCTGTAGATAAAATTAGACTAAATAATTTTTACATTGTTTTAATATACAAGTAAAAAATAAATAAATTTAGTCTAATAAAAGAAAAAAAAATTTTCCCTATTACAAAGTTTTTTCTCTGAAAAAAAAAATTTTCCTTTTGCCATTAAAATTCTTCGGTGGGAAGAAGAACCGAAATGAAATCCTCCCCTCCCCCCTAACGGAGGAGGGGGCCTTCCCACAACGCCGACCACGCTCCCCCCTGTAGGGGGGGGGGGGGCTTTTCCGCGCCGCCGCCCCCCGCTGCAGGGGGGCGGCCCGAGGCCGATCCCCCCTGCAGCGGGGGGGGGGGCCTTTCCGCGCCGCCTCCCCCCGCTGCAGGGGGGCGGCCCGAGGCCGATCCCCCCTGCAGCTGGGGGGCCTTCCGCGCCGCTGCCCCCCGTTGCAGGGGGGCGGCCCGAGGCCGAGGCCCGAGGCCGAGGCCGAGGCCCGAGGCCGAGCCCCGAGGCCGAGGCCTAGCCCGAGACCCGAGGCCGAGCAAGAGGCCGAGGCCGAGGCCCGAGGCTGAGGCCCGAGGCCGAGGCCTAGCCCGAGACCCGAGGCCGAGCCCGAGGCCGAGGCTAATAGCTTATTTTTGGCCCGAAGCCATAATAATTGCGGCAAACAACTTTGTAGAACTGCGGAATGGGCCACAATCGCTTATACTAAAAATAATTTTTGGCCCGAAGCCACAAAATTCTACACAAATTCGGCTTCTTCATAATTTTAAAGAAGAATTAAATTTGCAAATCGAAATTTATGAGAAAAACTTTGTAAAATCAATAATTACATTTATATGTTCCTCTATTTATTTAAACATCTCTCTTGCAAATTATTATGTATGGTTTACTAGAATTTTTAAAAAATATAATCATCTCAGTGATCCTGAGACCGCTCTGCCGTTAGTTAACTAACCTAACGGTGTATGACGTTTCCACGTGGTCTACGAGATAATTATATTTTCTAGTTTACTTTTTCCATATTTTTTGTGCTTGAGATATATGCGTGGTTGTTTAATTTATGCCTGTAGCATATAAACTGCGTGGATGTTTAAAATAAGTAAAAATGTGTCTTTCGGGATCGGCCATTGCATACCTATTTACATTTCTAGCACTTTTTCTTTTTTTTGAGAGAATTTGTAAGTGAGGAAATTGTATAAATAGCCAAGGCTCGGTGCAACAGCATAAGAAGACGGATGCAGAAATAGGGACCCACCCGGGGTTTTCAAAGTTGTATTTTTCATTCTCTTTTCTTTGGACTGTAATCGCACTTTGGACTGTTTATTATTTTGGGTATCTGGCCGATCCCCGCATTTTTACTTATTAATTTCTTTATGCATGGATTGTTGAATTTATTTTAATTCATGCTTATCTTTAAATTGCATAGATAAAATGGCTAAATTGGCAAGCGTCGATTTCGAGGTGCTCGATGCAGCTGGCAAGAATTACTTGAGCTGGCGAGTGGACCTGAAGTTCCACTTGCGCTCCATGGCGCTCCTGCACTCCATCCTGGCCCCCGCAGTGGCCCAATCATCGGCTCCCGCAGCATCCGATGCATCTGCTAGCAAAGCCCCAGAAGCGGCCCATTCAGCTGGCAGTACCTCTACCACTGTCTCTGACATGGATAAGGCGAAAGCCATTATCTATATCAGACGACACATAGATCAGATCATGAAGGCCGAATACTTGACGGTAGAGGACCCTCAAGAGTTATGGACAGCGTTAGAGGCACGCTACAGACATCAAATTGATGTCATACTCCCGCGTGCCAGCTATGAGTGGGAGAACCTCCGACTTCAGGACTACAAGTCCGTTGCTGAGTACAACTCAGCACTTCACAACATCACCTCACGCCTGAAGTTGTGTGGTGAAGAAGTCTCGGAGCACCGCATGTTGGAAAAGACATTTACCTCGTTTCACGAGAAAGATGCTATCCTCATGCAGCAGTATCGTGAACGCAATTTCACAAAGTTCTCTGACCTGCTCTCTTGCCTCCTGAGGGCAGAGCAGAATAGAGACCTTTTACTGGCCACTCATAACCAGCGCCCGGCAGGCTCAGCTCCTATTCCCGAAGCCCACAGTGTTCACCCCCTGAAGTGGAAGAACAAGAAGAGGGGGCAGAAAGAACAAAGGAAATGCCTCTATGAAACCAGCCAAAGCTCCTCCCCAAAGCAAGAATAACAAAGGGAAGAAAAACTTCACTTGGAAGCGTAAGAACACTGATACAGTGTCAAATCCAAAGAAGACATGGGAGGACAAATGTCATCGTTGTGGCATGACTGGACATTGGTCCAGAAACTGTCGCACACCTCGCCACTTCCAGGAACTGTATCTGGCAAGCCAGAAGCCTCCGCCTGAAACAAACATGGCAAATGTGGAAAATCCGACGAAATTCACTTCCAAGGATTTCGAAAATGACGACCTGCTCGATTGAGCCTCATCTTTATCTATGCTTTTCAAAGAATAAATTGTAGCTTCATCTCTAGTATGCTTAATAAAGACGATCTTTTATTTTGAATGTATGCATTTTACATTTCCATCAATAAATTATCTTTTTTTTGCTTATATAGATGATGTATGAGTGCCTAGTGGACAGTGCCTCGACGCACACTATCCTTCGCGAAGAATGCTATTTCAATAGCATAAGTAAATATGACGGTCCTGTCATTACAATTTCAGGACTGTCCAAAATAATCGAAGGATCTGGTGATGCAATATTATTGCTCCCAAATAACACAAGACTAAAAATCAATAATGCACTATTTTCTCCAAGATCAAATAGAAATCTCATAAGCTTCAAGGACATCCGTTTAAACGGATATCACTTAGAAACTAGAGATGAAAATAAGGTTGAATACCTGTATGTCACTCTTCGTAAAGATGGCCAGAAGACCATCTGCGAAATATTTAAGGGACTCCCGTCGGGTCTCTACCAAACATACATTCAACCAGTAGAAGCCAATATGACTGAGCACCAGACGTGCCAGCCAATGCCACCATTTCAACTATGGCATAACAGACTTGGTCACACTGGATCCATTCTGATGCGACGCATCTTATCTGAATCCCGCGGACATAATTTGAAGAACCAGAAGATTCTTCAGAAAGGTGAATTTCCTTGTCCCCCTTGTTTCAAGGGGAAACTAATAACGAGACCATCGCCCCTAAAAGTGGGTTTAGAGTCTCCTGGCTTCCTTGAGAGGATACATGGTGACATTTGCGGGCCTATTCACCCCGCAAGTGGCCCATTTCGGTACTTCATGGTACTAATAGATGCATCCACAAAATGGTCTTATGTGTGCCTCTTTGTTGAGTATTGGACTCCTCGGATTTGGTTTTGGATGATGAGCAAACATAAATATATCATGAACTAACAATTTGTGAGTGCAGTTATGGAGATCGTCGCCAAATTCACGAGAACACTCAAAGCGACATCTTAAGACTTCTCAAAGCTCGTATTCAATGTCTAAAGCTTCGTTGAAGCTTTTGGACCTTTTTGGAAGTCATGAAGATTTGATCGGAGCTTTCGAAGACCGTTCGCTAAGGTTTATTTTATAGTCTTTTAGCTTCGATTTATAGAATGTTAAGCCTTGAGTAATTCTTACATGTCTATCTTCATATCGCTCCTATCTTAGCTCTAGGATCTTAGTACAAGTCCATTCTAACTTCCTCGAAGCATCGCGCTTCGATTCGGACTTGTTTGTGCATGTTAGTTGGTACAAGAAGATGTACTGACCGACTAGATGGTGATCTAGTCGGTCAGCAAAGCTTCTTGGACCGACTAGTATGAGTTAATCTTTTCTTGTTCAGTACTGTTTACAGTTAGTCGGTCTACGTTGACTCACCGACCGACTAGTTTGTGAACTAGTCGGTCAGTGATGCTTCTTTGACCGACTAGTTGGACTTTACTGTACATGCCAATTTTCTCCTGAGCTACTGTTTATCGTTAGTCGGTCTAAGAACGTTTGGCGACCGACTAGTTGTTGATCTAGTCGGTCAACATTTGTTCTTGGACCGACTAAATCAATTTGTATTCAGACTATTAGTTTTTGACTCTTAGTCGGTCTAAGTTCACTGACCGACCGACTAGTTGTGAAACTAGTCGGTCAGACAGTCTTCTTGGACCGACTAGATTTCTAGGTCTGAAATTCAATCTGTTCACTGTTCACCTCTTAGTCGGTTCATGTTGTCTCACCGACCGACTAGTTGATGAACTAGTCGGTCAGTGGTTGTTCTTTGACCGACTAGTCTGCTTCAGATTAGAGCCGTTGGAGATTTGAAAGTGACGTTTCTCTCTCTCTTTTCCCTTGATCCTTTAAATACCTGGAGGGGTTATTTCATAGGATCCAAGGCTGCTATTTCCAGAGTTCTATTGATTCAAAGAGAAGCTTTCAACTCTCATCTTCAAGCTCTCCCATTCTCAAGAATCTCTCCCTCACTCTCATTCCTCAAGAGAGATTCATTGGTTGTGAGCCTTCCAAGCCAAGGGCTTGTTTCTAGGTCATCCATCTCATCCCTAGGCTTCCATTGCTGGTCATCTTCTTGAAGCTAGGGTTTGGTGACTCTTCCTCCATCAAAATCCTCTTTGCCCTAATTTGGTAAGAAATCTCAAGGCATAGGTATTTTGTTGGTAAGCATTTCATTTCAGTTATATTTGAATTGTATACTCTCGGTTGTGAGAGGTTTTGCGTGATCCCGGGTTGTGGGAGTCACGGTCATCGATTGTAGGTCGATTGCACTTGTGAGGTTTTCGCAAGTGTTCATATTGGAAATCTTGAGTTAGGGTTTCTAACTCAAGTATCCGGAAGGGATCCGGGTGGTTGGGACGTAGGATCACCGGGAACAAGTCGGGGAGACTTGGGTGGATCCGAACCCATTAAACCATTGTGTTTGCGTTTGCATTATTTCTTGATTGTAGTTATTCCGCATCGTTGTTTGTTAATTGCACGATAATTAGGAATAAAACTCCTTATTATTTAAAAGTACTATTCACCCCCCTCTAGTACATGTGCAGTGGCTTCCTAGGGCACTACAATTGGTATCAGAGCCAAGGTTCAAAGCTACACATAGCCAAAGTTCAAAGCTATGACGAACAACGACTACAACGTCTTCAAGAACCGCGATGGAGCTTCTTCTGTTATGGAAGGACTATCCTCCGTCAGGCCTCCACACTTCAACGGTACCAACTATGGGTACTGGAAATGCCGGATGCAAATTTTCCTCCGGAGCGCTTCACTATGGAGAGCCACCATGACGGAGTATGTCGAGCCTTCCGAAGAAGATTTTGCGAAGTGGACTCCCGCGGAGGTCGCCGCGGAAGTAGCCAATGCCAAGGCAATGAATGCCTTGAATTGTGCGTTGGAGCCCGAGGACTTCAACAAGATATGCACATGTAAGAGTGCATATCAAATATGGAACCAACTCCTCATATTGCACGAAGGATCGAGTACGGTAAAAGATTCTAAACTCGTCGTTGCTAATAAAGAATTTGAGTTGTTTCATATGGAGCAGGGCGAAACCATGAAGGAATATTACGCTCGCTTCGTGGATATATCAAACGACTTGGAAGCTCTTGGGAAGGTCTATACCCAAAAGGAGAAAGTCGCGAAGATTATCGACGGTCTTCCATCATGTTGGGAAAAGCGTACCTTCGCCATCGAGGAAGGTAATGACATGAATAAATATACCGTCGTACAACTAATGGGTACCTTGTTGTCTTACGAGGTACGCAAGGATAGTAAGATCCGAATGAAGGAAAAGATGAAAGCGTACTTGAAGCAAGATGAGCCAAAGAAAAAGGCGATTGCCTTCAAGGCCGCTCCATCTACCGATGATGAAGAATCGGAAGACGAATTGGACATGGAATCCATTGCCCGTATGGCAAGGAAGTTCGATCGATTCCTCCGAGAAGGTATATCTTTGAATAAATCTAAAGTTAGTTCGACTAATGCTTCTACTCCCGTGTGTTATAAATGCAACAAGCCAGGACACATCAAACCGGATTGTCCTCTCTACAAACACAAGGAGAAGGGGAAAGCATCAAAGTACGACAAGTCGAGAAAGTACAAGAAAGGACTTGTTGGCACATTCACCGACTCCGAAGAGGATTCCTCAAGTGGAGAGTCGGATGATGGAAGAGTGGAGAAAGCAAAACTCTGCTTCATGGCTAATGAGGCAAAAGATCGAAAGTCCTCCTTCGATGATAGCGAGGATGAAAGCGAGGATGGTAGCGAGAATGAAAGCGGAGAACCTACTATTGATGAAATGAGGTTAGCAAACCAAGAAATTTGGTCTAAATTTACTAAGTTAGTAGATAGATATAATAAGACCAAAGATGAACTTGTTAGCCTCCAAACCTCTCCTAAGTCTACCATCACCAACAATGACACCATTGTTGAGACTCTCGCCAATGAGAAAGCAAGTTTGCTTACTCATAATGGCTTGTTGAGAAATGAGGTGAAGTCCCTCAAATCTCAACTTGAGCATGTTCTTGTTGAGGATTCGGATGAACATGTGATAGCGGATTTGACGTCTCAAAACTCAACTTTGAGTATTGAGAATAAGAATCTCAAATCACGTGTTTATGCACTCACATCGCAAGTATCCACTTTGGATGCTTCTTTGCATTCTCTCAAAGAGAAGTATGAGTGCGCGTTAGGCCGTATCAATGATTTCAATAAAGGTAAGGGCCATTTGGATAATATCCTAAATGACTTACTTCCGGCCAAACACCACATTGGCTTGGGGTATAAGATGAGAGACTCATCCAAATCGCCTACCACCTTTGTTAGGCCGACATGCGATGCCTCGACGAGTGGGAGCAAACACCCCATTGGTAGTTATCCTACCAATAGTGCTTCCACTTCGTACACACCCCCGATTGAAAAGAAACCCACTTTGGGTAGACCTCCAAAGAGGGGTCATGCATTTTTGTACTCACATGGTATGCCACGTAGGAACACACATCCTACTCCACCGGTTCATATTAATGATGATTTTTATGCTCCGCACCCACGAGCACGTGCAAACACTCATATGAGACACCCACATGCACGTAATGATGCTCATTCACATCCTAATGCTTATGTTCAAACATCTCATCCACATGTGCATGCCTTCTCTCATAATCATCCTCATGCATACACACCTCATGCTTATCCACGTATGTATGCTACACCACATCATGGATCTCATGCTCATCATAATGCTATTGCTAGATCTCATGCTCCTAGGCCACATGCACCACATAGAAATCAACCTTTTGTGCATGCAACCACTAGGAAGAGGATTCCCAAAATTTACACTATTTGGGGTCCCAAGAACACTAGCAATCATGATATGAATGTTTATGTGCAATCCTATATTAATGATGTTATTTTGAATGATGATTATGTTGGAAAGTCAAGTTCCTCTTGGACTTGGTTTCCGAAGGGTTAGTTCCTTTAACTCTTCAATGCTTGGTACCATGAGTTTATGATCATGTTATGGGTACCAAGGCATTTGTTTATAAAATTGATTTTGATTACATTAACTCATGGGTTACAATTATTTTAATGTCGTATTTCAAATTTGTTGTCTAACCCATTAGATCCAAAAGGGGTTTTGGATACCAAAATGAAGTTTTCTAGGTTCAATCCACCGTGGGATACCAACCCTACCAACTCCTCGATTTGCGAAGACTTTCATTCAAACGGAGTTGATGGTGCTTAGGTAATGCACCAATGTAGGGGGAGCTTAATGTTGTAAGTATGATATTATATTTGGTATCCATGAGGGTTGAATGCATGCTTGGTTAAAATCTATTTCTTTACATTGGTATCATTTTGTTTCTCCTAGCATGATAGAATTGTGAATGCCATAAATGCTTTGAAATTCATATCTATTTTTGGCATGACATGTTTTAAAAGTTATTATGATGATTTTCGTATTACTTTTATCACCTTGTCACTTCTCATCGCACACTTCACTTAGTTTTGATATGCTTTTACTTTATGCTCATTTTCGATCGATATTGTGACATTTGATATTCTATGATGTGCACCACTCTTCTGATGGTTCATTCCTTTGTGCACATTTTATGTATGTCTCTGATATTGATCTCGTCGCTCGACGATTTATTTTGATTCAATAGCTTTAGTTGTATGAAAACATAGAATTGTTTTCCATGCACTAAAATAGCTATAAATGTTGATATTGGAGAGTAAATTCATTTCTTCAATAAGTGAATTTACATTTGATATTTTGATGATTTAAGTTTTCAATTTTCGACTATGGTCTCATTGACACGCTTTGATTTTATTCGAATTTTATTTTGGTGTCATATGAAACGTGGTCGTATTCTTAGACTCCCATGCTTTATGAATTATTTGGCCATGATTTATTGTCATTGTCTTCCTCCCGTTCTTTTTGGATTATGCCAAAGGGGGAGAGATATAATAATGGCATGTGCTAAATGGAAATTTACCATGAATCTAATTTGATATGTTCTAATTTGATATGTTAGATTCAGGGGGAGTTAAGATATAAAAATGGATTTCAAATCCTAAATTTCAAATATTGGATTTGAATTTTTTACTTTCCTCGTCTGCTTGATGTATGTGCTTATTATTTCATATGGAACTAATGTGTCATCAATGCAGGGGGAGTAAGTATATTCCATTTAGTTCATTATTTTTGATTATTATTTATGTTGGTTTGTCATCACCAAAAAGGGGGAGAATGTTGAGTATTGGACTCCCCGGATTTGGTTTTGGATGATGAGCAAACATAAATATATCATGAACTAACAATTTGTGAGCGCAGTTATGGAGATCGTCGCCAAATTCACGAGAACACTCAAAGCGACATCTTAAGACTTCTCAAAACTCGTATTCAATGTCTAAAGCTTCGTTGAAGCTTTTGGACCTTTTTGGAAGTCATGAAGATTTGATCGGAGCTTTCGAAGACCGTTCGCTAAGGTTTATTTTATAGTCTTTTAGCTTCGATTTATAGAATGTTAAGCCTTGAGTAATTCTTACATGTCTATCTTCATATCGCTCCTATCTTAGCTCTAGGATCTTAGTACAAGTCCATTCTAACTTCCTCGAAGCATCGCGCTTTGATTCGGACTTGTTTGTGCATGTTAGTTGGTACAAGAAGATGTACTGACCGACTAGATGGTGATCTAGTCGGTCAGCAAAGCTTCTTGGACCGACTAGTATGAGTTAATCTTTTCTTGTTCAGTACTGTTTACAGTTAGTCGGTCTACGTTGACTCACCGACCGACTAGTTTGTGAACTAGTCGGTCAGTGATGCTTCTTTGACCGACTAGTTGGACTTTACTGTACATGCCAATTTTCTCCTGAGCTACTGTTTATCGTTAGTCGGTCTAAGAACGTTTGGCGACTGACTAGTTGTTGATCTAGTCGGTCAACATTTGTTCTTGGACCGACTAAATCAATTTGTAGTCAGACTATTAGTTTTTGACTCTTAGTCGGTCTAAGTTCACTGACCGACCGACTAGTTGTGAAACTAGTCGGTCAGACAGTCTTCTTGGACCGACTAGATTTCTAGGTCTGAAATTCAATCTGTTCACTGTTCACCTCTTAGTCGGTTCATGTTGTCTCACCGACCGACTAGTTGATGAACTAGTCGGTCAGTGGTTGTTCTTTGACCGACTAGTCTGCTTCAGATTAGAGCCGTTGGAGATTTGAAAGTGACGTTTCTCTCTCTTTTCCCTTGATCCTTTAAATACCTGGAGGGGTTATTTCATAGGATCCAAGGCTGCTATTTCCAGAGTTCTATTGATTCAAAGAGAAGCTTTCAACTCTCATCTTCAAGCTCTCCCATTCTCAAGAATCTCTCCCTCACTCTCATTCCTCAAGAGAGATTCATTGGTTGTGAGCCTTCCAAGCCAAGGGCTTATTTCTAGGTCATCCATCTCATCCCTAGGCTTCCATTGCTGGTCATCTTCTTGAAGCTAGGGTTTGGTGACTCTTCCTCCATCAAAATCCTCTTTGCCCTAATTTGGTAAGAAATCTCAAGGCATAGGTATTTTGTTGGTAAGCATTTCATTTCAGTTATATTTGAATTGTATACTCTCGGTTGTGAGAGGTTTTGCGTGATCCCGGGTTGTGGGAGTCACGGTCATCGATTGTAGGTCGATTGCACTTGTGAGGTTTTCGCAAGTGTTCATATTGGAAATCTTGAGTTAGGGTTTCTAACTCAAGTATCCGGAAGGGATCCGGGTGGTTGGGACGTAGGATCATCGGGAACAAGTCGGGGAGACTTGGGTGGATCCGAACCCATTAAACCATTGTGTTTGCGTTTGCATTATTTCTTGATTGTAGTTTTTTCCGCATCGTTGTTTGTTAATTGCACGATAATTAGGAATAAAACTCCTTATTATTTAAAAGTACTATTCACCCCCCTCTAGTACATGTCCAGTGGCTTCCCAGGGCACTACACTCTTGTCCACCCGTAACCTAGCTTTTCCAAAGCTGTTGGCATAGATAATTAGGTTACGTGCTCATTTCCCCGATAACCATATCAAGAAACTACGTCTTGATAATGCGGGCGAATTCACATCTCAAGTCTTCGAAGACTATTGCCAGGCAACGGGTATAGAAGTTGAACATCCAGTAGCTCATGTTCACACCCAGAATGGATTAGCAGAGTCTCTTATAAAGAGACTCCAATGGATTGCACGTCCATTGCTTATGCAATCCCAATTGCCGGTGGATGCTTGGGGGCATGCTATTCTGCATGCCGCATCTCTTATCAGGATACGCCCCTCTGGAGGCAATACATTATCCCCGATGCAACTAGCATACGGCTCAACTCCAGATATATCTCATTTGAGAATATTTGGTTGTGCGGTCTATGTTCCAATAGCACCACCTCAGAGGACCAAAATGGGTCCTCAACGTCGTCTAGGAATCTATATTGGATTTGATTCACCCTCGATTATTAGATACCTAGAACCCCTAACGGGGGACACATTTAAGGCATGTCTTGCTGATTGTGAATTCGATGAGAAAACTTTTCCAAAGTTGGGCAAACATTCCAAGAAGCCTGAAGCTTCGGAGACCATTAATTGGGAAAATAAGTCTTTGTCCTTTTATGATCCGCGTACAAATCTGTGTGAAGATGAGATCCTGAAGATCCTTCACATCCAGAATACAGTACACCAATTGCCGGATAAATTCACGGACAGCCAGAAGATTGTCCGTTCACACGTCCCTGCTGCTAACACTCCAGCTAGGATTGACATCCCTATAAATGGATGCAATCCACCCGCAGCAGAAATGGCTGTACCTCAATTGAAAAGAGGACGGCCACCAGGTTCAAAAGATAAAGTTCCTCGAAAGAGGAAGATTCCTGGTGAAAATAAGATTATCCCTCCACAGGATACTGAGCTCAGGACAGCTACCTCTCCCCTCCTAATTTCCCCCGCAGAGGAAACATTAGGAGAAACATCATTAAACTTTGTACGTACTGGGGAGGTACTGGACCGACATAGCACAGTCGTCGACGACAATTTTGCGTGCACTATTGCCGTTCACGTCGCTGAATACGACGATGCCGTCGAACCACTTTCTCTAGCGGATTGTAAACGCAGAGATGATTGGCTAAAGTGGGACGAGGCGATAAGAGTAGAGCTGGACTCACTCTCGAAACGCAAAGTCATTGGACCTGTAGTCCAAACACCAGTAGGTGTTAGACCTGTGGGATATAAGTGGGTTTTCATTAGAAAAAGAAATGAAGAAAATCTGATCGTCCGCTACAAGGCGCGTCTTATAGCAAAGGGTTTTTCCCAAAGACCGGGTATCGATTATGAAGATACATACTCCCCGGTAATGGACGCTAATACATTCAGATTCTTAATAAGCCTATCATCTCTGGCAAGCCTAGAAAATGCAGCTCATGGACGTTGTGACTGCATATCTTTATGGTGATTTAGATGAAAAGATCTATATGAAACTACCAGATGGGTTTAACTTACCCACAGAGATGAAAGAGATACCTCGGGACGTATTCTCTGTTAGACTACATAGATCCTTGTATGGACTAAAACAGTCAGGCAAAATGTGGTATAACAGACTAAGTGATTTCCTTGCACAGCAAGGATTCACTAATAACGAAGTCTGCCCGTGCATCTTTATCAAAAGAACGGGAAAAGGATTCGTCATCATAGCAGTTTACGTTGATGACTTAAATCTCATAGGCTCTCCAGCAGCGATTAATGAGATATCTGCAAGGCTAAAGCACACTTTTGAAATGAAAGACCTAGGCAGAACGAAGTATTGCCTTAGCTTGCAGATTGAACACCTACGAGGTGGAATCCTTCTACATCAATCCAATTATACCAGGAAGCTTTTAAATAGGTTCCAAATGGATAAATGTCATCCTTTATGTACCCCTATGGTCGTGAGATCATTAGACGTACAAAAGGACCCCTTCCGGCCTCTGGAAGAGGGGGAGGAGATACTGGGTCCAGAAGTACCCTACCTAAGTGCCATTGGTGCACTTCTCTATCTGGCTAACTGCACGCGTCCCGATATAGCGTTTGCAGTCAATCTCCTAGCCAGACACAGTGCAACGCCTACAAAGCGCCACTGGAATGGAGTAAAGCATCTTCTGCGATACCTCCAGGGTTCCGTAGACCTTGGACTTTACTACCAGAGAGGCGCCTCCTCCCAGTTACTTGGTTATGCCGATGCAGGCTATCTTTCAGATCCGCATAATGCAAAATCACAGACTGGTTTTGTCTTTACCTACGGAGGTACTGCTATCTCCTGGAGATCGGTAAAACAAACCACTACTGCTACATCTTCCAACCATGCAGAGCTCATCGCGATCCATGAAGCAAGCATAGAATGTTTTTGGCTACGCTCCGTCGTCCAACACATTCTCCAATCCACTAGCCTGAAGACCGATGATCTGGAGCCTACTGCCCTATTCGAAGACAACGCCGCGTGCATTGCTCAGCTTCAGAAGGGCTACATCAAAGGCGACAGGACAAAGCACATTTCTCCCAAGTTTTTCTGGACGCACGAGCAGAAGAACGACAAGCAGATTGAAGCTCGACAGATCCAGTCATGCAACAACTTAGCTGATCTTTTTACTAAGGCATTACCTAAATGTACTTTTGTAAAGCTTGTAAAGAACATTGGTATGCGACAGTTGAAAGACCTGCAAGCCTGAAGCTTGTATGGATCAGGGGGAGTAACCCGTGGGTTGCACTCTTTTTCCTTAAGCTGTTGGGTTTTCCAACTGGGTTTTCCACAGCTAAGGTTTTAACGAGGCAAACACACTTACTCTGGATCCAGAAGTATCCATCCCTTGCCTCAGTAGCTGAGACCGAAGTGATGAATGTGTAAGGGGGAGTGTTATGAATGAGGGAGGCCTTTGGCCTCCCCTCCTTCATTACCCATTCATTAGGTCCCCCATTACTTAGAGTAATGGGGACCCTTGGTCTACTAGAGGCTTTTGGCCTCCCCACTATGAGATAAATAAATAGAGCACCATGGCTCTTAGCTATGGTTACTCATTCTTAGCAATGAAATGATCTCTCTCTCTCTCTCTTGAGTTTATTTTCATCCAACAGAGAATTATTTTTTTGTGCTTGGAAAACCCCCTCAAGCCCTAAGCAGCATATCTTCATTTTGCTTATTCTATTGCCAGCGAAAAACCTTGACAAAGGAATCAATCACCAAGAGCCGCAGATTGACCCTTGCTTAAAAAAACCCAAAGCAAAAATTCTCCATGGCGCCGGCACATTCTTTTGTGAAGCAAAAACAAGAGCAAGGTGATCCTTTTCTGTTTGCAATTTTTTTTGAGGGCACATCCCAAAAAAATTGAAGAGAGAGCACATCACGTTTTTTTTGAAAGGAGGCAATAATTTTTTTTGTTGGTTCTCTCATGCTGGCGTTAAATTCTTAAGCCCACAAATATTTTAAGAGAAAAAAAATGTCTCCATTGGTTATTCTCAAGAGCTCTAGTCTCCAATCCAAAAGGGAGGCCGAATCCTTGTTTTGTTCTTCTCTTTGAACCTCTCAAAGCTCAAGCCGCAGTGTTTCAAAAAGTTTTTTTTAAATCCCAAGCGCAGGAAGACCAATTGAAAAACCCCAGGCAAGCCGAGTTTTTTTTCTCCTTTGAAAGCACAGGGCGCATCTTTCTTTATTTTCTTTTGAAAATATCAAATCAACAGAGGCCGAATTTAACAAGAACCAAGGGGTGCTGAAATTCTCAATTGCCTGCCGAATTCTTCCTTTGGAAAGCTCTCTTCAGGAGCCGCAAGATCTTTACAGTTCTCAAGAGTAAGGGCCGCAACTTTCAATCATCAACCAACCAAGGAGGACTACCTTGACTTCAGAAAGGACTACTACTTGTCAGATTGATCTGACCATGCGCTGAACGACAGAGACACCAACGCCATCACGACTGAGCGATTCTAAACTCTGAACTTTATTTTATTTGTGATTTGGTGTTGTGATCTCTGTGAAACTATTTTATTATTTTTTGGGGACTTGGCTAGTTGGGACTAGCCAAGAGAGAGCTTTACTAGTATTGTTATTGTTTGGGCACTTTGGTGAGTGCAGGTACTGAGGGCCAGGTGAGTGTAGGGTTGGTGCTCTAGCTACAGGTTGTACCAGTTAACTTTAACAATCTAGTATTGCTTTTGGGGCTGGATGTAGGTCGTGGGTGCGACCGAACCAGGGTAAAATCTGCTGTGTATCTGTGGTTGATTATTGTTAACCCTGCCTGTGATTATAACTGCGTGTGATTTCTCGTGGGTTGCACAAGAATTTTTATAAGCCTATTCACCCCCCCTCTAGGCTTAGATCCAGATCCAACAGTTGCAAGGCTGGATCTGTTGGATATCGATCTGTCTGTCTTCTTGTAGTTCATGCGTCCAGAAAAGTTTGGGGGGAAAGTGCTTCGTCCTGTCACCTTTGATGTAGCCACCTCGTAGTTGAGCTATGCAGGCTGCATTGTCTTCATACATGGTGGTTGGTTCAAGGTCGTTCGTCTTCAGGCCGGTCGTCACAGGATGTGGTGAATGACTGAACGTAGCCAAAAGCATTCTCTGTTAGCTTCATGGATCGCAATGAGTTCGGAGTGGTTGGATGAGATTGCTGTCGAGGTCTGCTTCACAGATCTCCATGATATGATTGTTCCACCGTAGGTGAATACGAAACCAGTCTGGGACTTTGCAATGTGAGGATCATATCTGTATCCTGCATCTGTAAAACCAATTAAGTTGGAGGAGACGCCTTTCTGGTAATATAGTCCCATGTTGACTGACCCTTAGAGGTAGCGCAGAAGGTGCTTCACTCCGTTCCAGTGGCACTTTGTGTGCGTTGAACTGTATCTGGCTAGTAAGTTAAATGTGAACGCTATAGTGGGACGCATGCAGTTTGTCAGATAGAGGAGTGCTCCAATGGCACTTAAGTAAGGCACTTCAGGACCAATTGTTTCCTTACCCTCTTCCAGCGGACGGAAGGGGTCTTTATCAACATCCAATGATCTGACTACCATTGGTGTACTCAGCGGGTGACATTTGTCCATTTGGAAATTTTTTAGCAATTTCCGTGTGTAGGTGGATTGATGTAACATGATTCCTCCGCTAATGTGTTCAATTTGTAAGTCGAGGCAGTATTTTGTTTTGTCAAGGTCTTTCATCTCAAAAGTCTGTGTAAGGCTTTTGGATATCTCAGCTATCTCTTTAGGAGATCCAATGAGATTTAAATCGTCTACGTAGACGGCAATTATTACAAATCATGTTCCCTTTGCTCTTATAAAGATGCAAGGGTAGACTTCATTATTTGTGAATTCTTGTTGTACGAGGAATTCACTGAGTCTGTTATACCACATTCTTCCAGATTGTTTTAGACCATACAGTGATCTTTGAAGTTTGACAGAGTAGACGTCCCGAGGTCTATCTGACTTTTTTTGGTAATCTATACCCGTCCGAAAGTCTCATATAGATGTCCTTATCTATATTACCGCATAGGTTTGCAGTCACCACGTCTATGAGCTGCATATCAGGCCTTCCGTAGCTGTTAAGCTGATTATAAATTGGAAAGTAATCGCATCCATAACCGGAGAAACCTTATGCAACAAGGCGTGCTTTGTAGCGTACTATCTTATTATCTTCGTTTCTCTAACTTACGAATACCCATTTATATCCCACAGGTTTTACACCTTTTGGTGTTAGGACTACAGGTCCAAAAACTTTGCGTTTCGAGAGTGAGTCTAGCTCTACTCCTATTGCCTTGTTCTACTTTGGCCAATCCTCTCTGTGTTTACATTCTGCTAGAGATCGTGGATCAATATCATCGTTATATTCAGTGACATGATTAGCAATACCGAACGCGAAGTCGTCATCGATGATTGTGCTTTTTCTGTCCAGCACCTCCCCAGTACGTACGTAATTTAATGATATTTCTCCTATATTTTCCTCTTCAGGGGGTTTTAGGAGGGGAGAGGTGTCTAGGCTGAGCTCAGCATCCTGTAGTGGTATCGTTTGAGTTTCTCCATGAGTTTTCCTCTTTCGAGGAAGTTTATCCTTGAAGCCTGTGGGTCGTCCTCTCTTTTGTTGAGGTACGGCTGCTTCTGCTGCAGGTGGATTGCATCCATCTTTGGGTATGTCAATCCTAGCTGGCGTGTTTGCAGCAGTGACGTGTGATCTGACGACCTTCTGGGTGTCAGTGAATTTTCCCGGTAGTATGTGAACTGTGTTTTGTATTTAGAGGATCTTCAGGATCTCATCTTCACATTGGTTTGTACGCAGATCAAAGTGGGATAAGGTTCTTATATCACATGAAATGGTCTTTGAAGCTTCAGGCTTCTTAGTGTCCATGCCTAGTTTGGGAAAGTTATTCTTGTCAAATTCACAGTCTTTTAAACGTGCCTTGAATGCGTCCCATGTTAGGGGTTACATGTATCTAATGATCGATGGTGAGTCGAACCCAACATAGATAACTAGGCGACGTTGGGGATCCATCTTGGTCCTCTGTGGTGGTGCGATAGGGACATATACTGCGCATCCAAATGTCCTCAAGTGAGAGATATTTGGTGGAGTTCCATATGCAAGTTGCATTGGTGAATAAGATTGATTACCAGATGGTCGTAATCTTATTAGCGATGCAGCATGCAAAATTGCATGTCCGTATGCAGTCACATGCAACTGGGATTGCATTAGCAATGGACGACCAATCCATTGCAGTCTCTTTATAAGAGATTCAGCTAACCTGTTCTGAGTGTGAACATGTGCTACAAGATGTTCAACTTCAATGCCAGTTGCTTGGCAGTAGTTTAGAAAGACTTTTGATGTAAATTCTCCCACGTTATCCAGACGTAATTTCTTAATCTGGTTATCTGGGAAATGTGCCCGCAACTTAATGATTTGTGCCAATAGCTTTGCAACGGCTACGTTGCGGTTGGACAGTATACACATATATGACCATTTGGAAACTGCGTCTATCAGTACCATAAAGTACCGGAATGGGCCACTTGAGAGGTGAATATGCCCACAAATGTCTCCATGTATTCTCTCTAGGAAGCTGGGAGACTCTGCGTCCACTTTAGGTGGAGATGGTCTCGTAATCAATTTACCTTTTGAACAAGGGGGACAATAAAATTCACCCTTTCGAAGTAACTTCAGGTTCTTCAAATTAATTCCACGGGATTGGGATATGATGCGTTGCATCATTGCCGATCCGGGGTGTCCGAGTCTATTATGCCAGAGTTGGAATTCTGGTTGATTTTTACACTTCTAGTGCTCAATTGTATTGGCTTTCATTGCTCGTATTGTTGTATGGTAGAGACCCGACGGGAGTCCCTCAAAATGCTCAACGATGGTTTTAGCACCGTTTTAAGAGCCGTTACATACACGTATTCTTTATTGTGTTTGTTCACCGTTTCTAGGTGGTATCCGTTTAAACGGATACCTCTGAAACTTAGTAAGTTTCTATTTGAGCTTGGAGAGAAAAGGGCATCTTTTATTAAAATTTATGTTTTGTTGGGGATCAAGAAGTTTGCTTCCCCTGATCCTTCTATTATACTTGATGGACCGGAAATAGTATTCATGGTGCCACCGTATTGGTTGATGCTTTGAAAGAAGCAAATAGCTTGAAGGATTGTGTGCGTAGAAGCACTGTCAACTATGCATTTATTATCCATCTATAGCAAGAAAGAAAAAGCATAGCAGTATAAGGCACAAAATAAGTAACTGTTATTCAAAGTTTGAAAATTGAACTAACATGCTTGATAGAAATAAACAACCAGAAATGAAATTGTTTTTTTCAATTACATCAAATTGTAGAAATAGATAAGGCATCAGTCTAGCAGGTCATCGGTCGAGAAGTCCTCGATGATGTACCTAATTGGAGCCAGGTCTTCTTTCTCCACCAGGTTTGTTTCAACAGACTTCTGGCTGGCTTGGTACAAATCATGGAGGTGGTGTGGAGTGCGACAGTTTCTGGATCAGTGTTCAGTCATACCACATCTGTGGCATTTGTCTTCCCAATCTTTCTTAGGGACAAATGTCTGGCCGTTGTCTTTCCTTTTCCACACATTTTTCCTCTTCCCCCTCATTGTTAGTCTTTGGAGGGGGTCCTCTAGCCTGTTTCTTCAATGCCTTTCCCTTCTGGGGTTTGCCTTTGAATTTATTCTTCTTCTTCTGGGAGGAGATATTGTGCGCTTCATGCGCAGGTGGAGTGCCAGCAGGGCGCAAGTTATGGGTGGCCAGCAAGAGGTCTCTATTTTGTTCTGCCATCAGAAGACATGAGAGAAGTTCAGAGTATCTCGTGAATTTTCGTTCACGGTACTGTTGCATGAGGATAACATCCTTCTCGTGGAAGGATGTATAAGTTTTCTTCAGCATGCGTTCATCCGTCACTTTTTCACCACACAACTTCAGGCATGAGGTGATGCTGAATAGTGCCGAGTTGTACTCGGCAATGGACTTAAAGTCCAGTAGACGGAGGTTCTCCCATTCATATCGTGCCCGAGGAAGGATAACATCTTTTTGATGTTTGTATCGATCCTTGAGGGCAGTCCATAACTCGTATGAGTCTTCCACTGTGAGGAACTCGGCCTTCGAGGTCTGATCGATATGGCGTCTGATATAGATAATTGCTTTTGCCTTATCTATGTCAGACATCGTATCGCCTACAGCAATGTCATGACTCATTCCCTGTGAACGCAGGTAGAATTTGATATCCAACTGCCAGTTCAAATAGTTCTTGCCTGTTGCATCCAATACGTCGAAGTCGACGCTCGCTATCTTTGCCATTTATCTAAGAATGTCAAACATGCAGTAATTAAATATTTGAAAATAAATAATTATGCATTTCAGACATAGATATTTGTTGTGTGGATCGGCTAGTCACCATTTAAAGTACAAAATAAAGTCCATTTACAGTCCCATGAGAACCCCCATGTGGCCCCTCTTCTTCTGGAAGTAGATCTTCATCACCGTGGGACGTTTGCCTGACTTCGAAATTTATACATTTTAATCCTCACTACAATTTCTCTCAAAAGAAAAAGAAAACAATGCGAGAAAAATAAATGGTGACACATAGCCGATCCAAAACCACAACCAAATATTAACATTCTTCGCAGAGACATCAACAATGCATCATGCATTTAATTATTCATCATAGGCATGTAGTATGTGTAAACGCAATTTCATGCTACAGGCAATGAAAATATACAACATCCCACGCATTTATAATGGAATAAAATATTTTTGTTTAATAATTAATCGGACCACGTGGAAACGTCATACCCCGTTAGGTTAGCTGACCAACGAGTGAGCGGTCTTAGGATCCTCATAATTATTAAACGTAACGAAAATAATCAATTACTCCAAAAAATGCAATTAGCGATGGTTTACACATATGATTAATCAGATTTACGTGGAAGAAAAAAACGATAAGTAAATCCAATTAATTTTTTCAAATAGCCTTTTATTTAAAATAAACGGAAAAACAATAGTCGGGGTTTTGTCGCGACGAGGCACGTGCAGGAAATGCACATGCTTGCGTGTCAGGCGTGAGGTGGTGAAGCACGCATGCATACGGCAGGCGCGTGGCGACGGACCGCGCGTCAGGCGCGGTGGGGGAGGTACGGCCGCTGGCCGCGCCTCGCGCAGCGGCGGTCCGCGCGATAGGCGCGGCCGCTGGCCGGGCGTCAGGCGTGGCTGCTGGCTGCACGTCAGGCGCATCTGTTCTTCGGAAGGTGCGCACGTGTCGGGCACACGCGGGGGTGCCAAATCTTCTGGATTCATGGATTACGGAGGAAAAATTAGATTTTTATTGTAAAAATACAATTTTTAATCTTTGAAACAATGTTTTTACCGCAAAAATATGATTTTTAGCGTGAAAAAGTTGATTTTTCATCCTAAAAATGATATAAGAACTCTTTTTGAAAAGAGATATATATTAAAAATGTAATTTTTCATCTAGATCTAAGCAAAAAAGATAGATCTAATTTAAAGTAAATCACAAATTCATTAGCATACGCATAAAAAAATTTAGATATAGGGACTAAAGATTACCTCTAGATCCTATCATCCGGATCTAGCGACATTTGGTGAAGGAAGCCCTTTTGCGTCACGATTCGTCCGTCGGCAGAGGTTCGGCTCAGCTGTGAGCGTGCTGATAACGTGTTATGAGAGTGCCGGCTACTGAACCCGTAGCCCTCTATTTATAGAAAACAATTACATAATGTGTGGATACCCTAAACCCCATTGGGCTCCACTTGGGCCTACAAAAGCATGTTCATAACATAAATATACTATTCATTTTAAGGATAATTTTGGAGCGAGCTCAAGTCGTGTTGTTTAGTTCTCTGTCTTTTTTATTATTGAAAAAATTGCGCAAAAAGAACCGGTCGTTTGCGATTTACCCAAATAATGATACGTGGGCCACGACATCAAAAGGATTAGCTTCCCATAGCCCTAAATCAATTTATAGATTGGGCTTTTAATGGGCCGGGTCATATATAAAAACATGGTGTCAACGACTCGACCCAGGAAAATGCACATGTGAATCGGTCCTAAATGCATAAAATCAAAAAAAAATCTTTTCGTCTAATTAAAAAACGTAAAATTTTAGTCGGTTAAAGTATTTAAATGCAATGATTCATGATATTCGTGTTTCGAACCAAATCAAAATCTAATAAGTTTCTCAAAATATACTAATTGGTGTTGTTATTAACAACAATCTAGTTTTGAATGTGTTATGTAGGCCCATTATAAGCCAATGTAAGGCATATCCTATTCAGTAGCAGATTAGGAGATTGTATCCTACATATAAACATTGCATCCTACCATTGTATGAACTTTTCCTTATTCCCCAATAAATAAACGCATGGAGTCTCTCCTTGAAAGCAGTTCACAACACGTTATCAGGACATTCTTCTCTGAGTGAGAGAGACCGGACGTTGCGAAAGCTTTGGCGGACGACTGGGGATCGTGAGATCGTTGTCGTTAGGACGTTGAAGAACAAGACATTGCTCTCTCGTGGACGACCAATCGAAATCAAGCGTATGTCTCAATCGATCGTGAGGTATAACTAAAACCCCAGTAAATTTAATCATGATCATGATTTTTATCGTGCATCTATACTCAAGATCAAATCAAATCAAAAAAATTTAAGGGGAAGAGGGCAGCGGCCACAGTTAGCCCAACCCCTGTGGGGAGACGACATCGACCATTGGCTGCCAACCCTAGGGCTGCGGCCAAATGGCCGACAGCCCCATTCAATCGGCTGAAACAAGAAAAAAAAACTAAAACACGGCCAGCCGACGGACCCCATGCCGTCGGAACAAACCTCTCCTCTGCCGCCGCTGCAGCGACGGTACATTGCCACCACTGGCAGCAGTGACTTAAACCATACTAGGGGTTTTTGAAAAGAAAAAAATCCTTTTTCTTTCACCAGCCAGTGGCCTCAGGCTGTGATCGCTCTCGGTATAGCGGCGAGCGGGTTATCGAACACAGGGAGGACGAATGACCGTGCTTGTTCTAATCAACCTGGCTATTTAAGAAGAGAGAAATTTGCCTTTGGCGATCCTGTCACAATCGTCAGACAAAGTACGGAAATATCAAATCAAATAAAGAACGTCTAGGGAATGGGGAATTCCCGCTACTTACCGTATCTCATCAATGTGGTTCATTGGTATCAAAATTGCTAGAATAAGATTTTGGATGAACTAGTTGCAACTGAATGTAGAACCAAGCTCACGCTCTCGCACTGTTGCCGGTCTATAGCTATCCTAGGTTCGGGTCCAATCTCTTGCAAACCCTAGCATAGGGAAGCTAGCATTAGGATCAACATCATCATTCAATCGCGCACCGAGCCCAATCTCTTGCAAACTCGGCCCACGACCTAGGTTGGGATAGTTCCTACCCGTCCAATCTCTTGCAAACGGGTACCGGCACGGAATTGCAACCGGGAACCCTAGTATCGGTCCAATCTCTTGCAAACCGATACTACGGAAATTCGATTCCAACCCAATTCGGATTTCTAGGGTTTCCTATCGAATTGGGATCCAATCTCTTGTAAATCCCAATCGATATGAACTCCTAGCTATCCGTAGTAAATCGCTCCCAAACTAATCCCTAATAGCAATTCTAGCAAAATTTCTACCAATTCATCACAAATATGAAATTGGGCTTGTAGGGTTCATCCCCATGCCCCAAGACGTGGAGACTACTCGCAATTCATAGCACAAACACAAAAATAATCAATGAAATAAACAAGAGAATTCATCAAAATATTGAGATAAGCAATAAAAATAGAATTTTTAGAGAAGAGAGAGGCAAACCAATTGAGTTCTTCAAATAATCCAACAAAAATCAACTTTTGTCTCCTCTCCAATCACAAGAATAAAGCTAAAAAGTTAATCTAAAAAGCTGCAAAAATCTAAGAGAAAAGCTCTCAAAACTAGGGTAAAAACAGGGGTTAAATACCCCCCAAAATCGTCCAAAAACTGTGCCCAAAATACCCCTGCGCAGCCTGAAATCCGCAATTTTCGCTACAGGCAGCGCGTCGCACTCGGCCGAGTGACAAAAGTCGCTCGGCCGAGTGAGAAACCCTGTAAATTTCCAGTAAGTCTTGATCTTCAAGGGTCTTCACTTCGGGGGCGGCTCGACCGAGTGAGTTGTCGTCACTCGGCCGATGGCTTCTTGGTACTCGGGCGGTCGGGATTATCCACTCGGCCGAGTGGGTCTTCTGAAGCTCAGGCAGCCGAAAAACAGTAAGTTGGCGATTTTTGAATGGCTTCGTCTGGGCGCCACTCGGGCGGACGGGATCTCGTCACTCGGCCGATGTGGTCTCCGTCGCTCGGCCGAGTGCACATATGAATCGTGTCTGATCTGGTCGGCCGAGCGGTGTCTCGCTGGTCGGCCGAGTGACTCCTTCACTCGGCCGAGTGGGACACTAAAAATGCCCAAACAGCTTGTTTTGGCCTCCTCGTTGCTCCTGCGACGTTCTTTCTTCTTCCGCTCCTCTCCAACAGCAAAATACCCCTTGGGGAGGTCGTCGGTGACACTCTGGAGTAAGCGCATCTCGAGATCACTCCAAATCGCTCCTAATCACCTGAAATGCGAAAAAAACAACAAATCGTGAAAAGCATCGCAATATCGTCGATATATCGTGAAAAACATGATTTGGGCGATCCAAATGGCATGCAAACATGCAGGAAAAAAGTGTAAAATAAGGAGTGATCAAAATCCCCCAAGCTTACCTCTTACTCGTCCTCGAGGAAGATAAGTAAAAGGCAAACCCGGTGGATTCGGAAAACGAAAACGGCGAAAAATGAAAAATGAAAAACGGAGAAGAATGAAAAACGAAATAAAAATAAAGAAGAAAGAAAGAAGCGAAGAGGTAAGCTGCTAGATCATTTTCTCAGGACGTGGGTTCCGCTTACTCGAATAGCATGCACTGAATGAGAAATACATGGCAAAGAGTTTTATTTTGATATCATAGTATAATAATGCAAATAGAAATAGAAAACCCACGAACAACGATATAATCATGAAAAACGGAATAATTTTAGAATTAACATCGTCTGAATCATTTAAAGCGGTATACACATCGCAGATCACACACTTTTCAATTGAATGCTTTCTATGAGGAGTATAAGAGTATCACACAATAGAATAGAGAGAATAGAAAAGTGTGGATTTCATGATATGAATGCTAGACTTAGATTTCTGGATTTCGTAAAGCTAGAAATAATCACACCGAGTATAGAATATTACTTAGCCTAGGTTGTCGTGCAACGTCAAGTAGTCACTCTCTCACACATCAATGGATTCTCTCCCCCAAGCTTATCTATAAGCATGGTGGCATAAAAAATATTCACATCCCCATTTTTATAAAGCTCCAAAAGCAATAAAAGTGATCACGAAAAGAGAGAAGAAAGAAAGAAAGTGAGATGGGATCTTTTATTGAGGATTTTTCCTCTTTTCTTTTTCTCTTTCTCTTTTTTTTCTTTTGGTTTTTTTTTTCATAAGCATATATACACAACGATCCCAACTCAAAGAGAGATAACGATATACAAGAATATTTTCTCTCTTTTTTTTCTCTTTTTTTTGGGAAATTTGGAGCTAGGAATTAATAGCGGGGGAAATGCCATATAATAGAATCGCTAAGGGGAGATTCACCAATGATTTTAAAAGTAGAGAAATGATGTTCAAGATTTGTGGAGAAAGAAATAAATATATCTCTCGGTTCACTCTATAAGACATGCACGACAACTTCAGCAGGGTAATCTAATCTACTCAGTTTCGATCACAAAAAAGCTAACTAATCCAGATTTATCATAGCTAACATCATTCAATCATCCTGAACTGAAATGTACAATTCATGCATATAGAAGTGATATAGGAAAAGAAATCAGTACTCCAGATATAAGCATTCAATGCGTGAATCTTGGTGTGTTTTCTGCGATAGCATACATATGAATATTCAGACTCAGCTAATAATAAAATTTCATCCATTTTCATGTGGAAAAAGTGTGGGTTACTATCTCTAGATGCAAGGCAAGTCATAGCATATGATATCAGAAACAAAGTCTAAGACATGACAAATAAAGCATGCAAATAGAGTAAGCTAACTCCACGTCATCATCATCATAGAAAAGTCATCTCTAGCATGAGATGAAAAAGAAAGAAATAAAGATAAAGGGAAAATAGAACTATTTACAATGCGACACACAGAAAAATAAGAAAAACGTGATGCATGGTAAAATAAAAGAAAAAATGATGAAAATAAGTGCAAAAGCGGAAAATGGTGTGAAAAACTAAAAATAAAGGTGGCAAATCGAAAAAGAACGTGAGAACTCACTCCCCCAAGCTAAATGGCACAGTGTCCTCAATGTGCAAAGTGTGGCGCACCGAGAGACAAGTAATGGGAGGGGCAAGTGAGGATGCATGCATGATGAAAAATAAGAAAATAATGAAACGGAAAAGATGATGCGGACATGATGAATGCAAAAATAGGAGTGATACAGATATATAGGTGTGGCACCAAAAACTCTCCCTCTCTCCCAAAAAAGATATAAAAAGATATATATAGTAAATGCGTATCAGAGAAACATTGAGGGGAGGGGGGGGGGGTGGACAAAAGTGCATCAGGACCCAGCAGAGACGGGCAGCACAACCGCAAAAATAATCGATGGCATCAAGAGTGCCTAAGAAGGTGGGGCTGCGCCGGCTCCGTCCTGAGGAGGAGGAGGAGGAGGTGGTGGATGCTGAGCGGGGGTGGGTGTGGGAGTGGAAGCAGGCTGAGTGTGTGTGGAAGTGTGGATGGGAACCTGCTGGGTGGGTACGGGTACGCGGGGGAGACGCTCCAGGACCTGGGTAATGCAGTAGTGAATGTGCGGGAGCAGGTCAAAGCGGCCAGCCATCGCAGAGACGGTGGAGGACAGGGTCCTAAGGTCGCCTCTGAGGCCACTCACCGTCCCCTCGAGAGCACGAATGCTCTGAAGTACAGTGTCAGGGGGAGGTGGTGCAGAGGGACGCACCGGTCGGGGCTGTGCAGGTCGGGGCTGGCGTACTCTGGTGGCGTAGGTGACGGGCTCAGCGGGTAGGGGAACGAAAGGTGCTGCGCTCACAAATGTGGGCCTGGCCTCAGTGTGAGGCCGGGGCACCGGCTGGTGAGAAGTGGAGGCAGCAGCAGCGAAAGAAGAATACAAAAGTGGCGGCGAGGCGGCCAGAGAGGTCGGTGGCACAGAAGTGTGGACAGACGCCACGACACTCTCAGAAAATACAGCAGCATTTGGGACAGAGGGCTCTCCGTACTCAACTATGGTCGGCGGGCGCTCGGGTGGGGCAGAAGAAACGGGCTCGGCAGACAGAGGGCCAGTGCTGGTGGTGACAGGCGTGGAAGCAGTGGAAGTGGGCTCAGCTAAGGTACTCCCGATACCGACAGAGGTGTGGACAGAGGTGTCAGGAGCATCGAAAACATCGGGGATAGGTTGAGGGGCCACGGGGTCAACAGAGTCTGCGGGGGGGGGCAGCGTGGGCCTGCTCTCGCCTCCTCGGCCTCGAGCACGTATGCGGCTGGGATCAGAACATCCATCGCAGGGAGCCAGTCCACATGGGCCGGTGCAATCTGAGTCCGAGCTGGGCTCGGAAGAATCATGTAATCGGCACCGTAAGGGCCGTGCAGCCAGACCCAGTGTCGCTCACCGTGCGGACGAAGCATCTTCATCCGGGCCATAACATCAATCAACAGAGAAGTGGGGCCCGGTGCTCGTCGCAGGTCGTCAGGGAAGTCCTCGCCGGTCATAAGGGCAAGCAAGGTGATCAGGCCGCCGCAGCATATCGGTGAGCGAGCGCCCACCGATACAATGATGCGGTCCAAAAACCAAGCCGCGACATCAATCACGACGGCGGGGACCAGCTCATCGCCATCCCGAGATAGAGCTCTGGGCCGTGTCATCGCGTAGAGCATGTAGAGCTCTGGCGTGGACATCGTGCCCGGCTCATATCTGGCCAAAAAGGTCGTCGCCATAAGGCGCTGAGCTATACGGAGGCAGGGGTGGACAATGGCCGAGGCCTTGGCCCTACTAGGGTCAAAGGCAGCGTGAAGACCCGTAATCCGGGCCCAGAAGGCACCGGCGTCGAAGGAATGTGGGGGGATATGGGTGGGGGCGTAACCTCGATCGGTTCCGGGGACATCGGGCCACGAGAAAAAGGCTCTCATCATACCGAGAGTGACCTGGCACTCCCGGTCCATGAACCGAAATGAGCATCCCTCTTCGGTCTGGGCGATCGAACTAAGTACCTCAAGTGTCGGACGGATAAACGTGTCCACCGACACCTGAAAGAAATCTCGCCAGCCTACGTTGTCGTACAACGTGAGCATCCCCTCTAGTACCCCCAGGCGTCCTAGGTCGGCAAGGTGTGCAAACCTAGAGGGTACGATCGAGCGCTGGGAAATACGCTCGAAAGCGACGCGGTGTGCGTCGTCTCGGAACGTGATCCCGAGCGGCCCGATGCGGGGTGTGAAGGCGGAGGAGAGTCCTCCAACTCGTGGGAGGGGCCGGCATCATCCGACCGCTTCCGCTTGGCGGAAGCTCTCTTCGACCGCGATCGTGTCCGGGGCGGCATATCGGCCCCGAGCGCGCGCCGAAAAACGTGAAAAGTGCGGCATGCGTAAAAATAAAGGAAAGAGTATATCACGACACGCCGCGAGTGCAAAGCAACGGAAGCGTGCGAAGACAACACCTCCGCGAAGCCCGAATCAGTCCCGAGAAGCTCCCCTGGGCTTCCCTAAGCTCCCAGAAACAACCTGCGCATGAAATGGAGATATCATCGGGTAATATTCAAAATGTATGGAGCATTAGGGGTATAATAGATAGATATAGAAATCGATTTGGGTTTGGGGTTCGTTTATCACATGGATCCTCGAAAAACACACAAAAGAGGAGAAAAAGGCGAAAATTGGGGTTACCGGAGGTGGCCGGAGTGGTGGCCGCCGCCGGCGACTCGGGCGAGGCGCGGCGGGGCTCGGCCGGTGGTGGCTGGCCGATCAGCGGCGCGAGGTGGGCGGTCGGGCGAGTAGGGGGTGAGTTCGGGCAAGGGAGCTGAAGGGTCGGGGGTCGCTGCGGTTGTGTCGTTTCGAAAAACGAGCCCGACCCCGCCCCCTTTTATAGGAAAAGTTACGACTCGGCTGAGTGACTGGGTCACTCGGCCGAGTGACTGGGTCACTCGGCCGAGCGAGATCAATGGAAAATCCCTACTCGCTAACGCCTCGGCCGAGTGGACTTGCCAGACTCGGCCGAGTGGAGTAAGTCCATTCGGCCGAGTGGCTCAAGCTACTCGGCAAGACTCGCCCTAGGAGCGTATCCGATTTACTCGGCCGAGTGAATATATATACTCGGCCGAGTAGCAGTTATACTGAAATCAGGAAAATAAACAGAGAGTTGGGTACAGCAGATTTCCCTCGTTCGTGAGCGGCTCGGCCGGACGAACTTGTGTACTCGGCCGAGTGACTAGTATACTCGGCCGAGTGAGCCTTGTGTTCTGCTGTTTGTCTTCGTTTTGGCTCTAAACTCCGTCTTTCTTCCTCCAGTCGATTTCATCTTCCTCCTAAGCATCGAGTGCCTTCCTGGGGTGCTCCTTATCACCTCGTTCATCCTCCTCATGATGGATTTACCTATCTCCTCTTCTGTCAAGAAAAATAGGACCCGTTATCACAAAATTTTTGGGCGAACGACTCAAAACAATAAAAATTTCTAAAACAAAAATAAAGAAAAAGTAAAAAAATAAAGCAATAACCGTCGGGTTGCCTCCCGACAAGCGCTCGTTTAAGGTCGTGAGCTCGACCCCCTATGATTTTCAATTAATGCGGGATGTTTGGTGCATATGAGATGCACCCATCAAACTTTCCGGGGAGAACGCTTGGATTCGGAAGTTGCGGCGGCGTGTTCTCCCTCGGTGGTCTCCCGTCTCGAATAGTGTTGGGGGGAGGCTCCCCCAAGCTAGCGTTTGCTCCGGTCAACGGCTTCACCGGTGACGCCGATTTCCATATCGGCGGAGCTTTCTTCGGAGACTTCAATTTCGAGAGCTTGCAGAGCTCTCGAATCCTTGCGACATCAGTGTCGCCTTCATCATTTTTAGCGGAGAGGTCGGGGGAATCAATTTTCTTCTCATCTTGGCCTAAATCCGGGCCTTCCTCGAAATCCTCATCGAATAGAGCGCCAATCGAGTGGGGGATCGCCTCCTCAATTACCTCATCAAGGAGGTCCATGTAGTCAAGCTCCTCGTGGTAAGGCATGTGTTTCATAGCCTTAGGAATGTGAAGCTCCACCTCGATGTTGCCGACGTTCAAAGTTAGTGTACCTTCCCGCACGTCGACAATGACACCGGCGGTGGCGAGGAACGGGCGTCCAAGTATCAATGACGTATCTCCCTCCTCCTTAACGTCCATGATTACGAAGTCACATGGCAAGCATATGCCCCCCGGGACTTGTAGCGGGATGTCTTCGGCGATCCCTACCGGTCTTGTTATTCGCCCATCGGCCAATTGTATCCGCATGTCGGTAGGTTTCAACTTCGTCCCGGTGTTTAGCCTTAAGAACATGGAGAGAGGCATGAGGCTTACACTAGCCCATAAATCCACCAACGCCTTTTGAAGAGGGATGCCGCCCAAGGTGCAAGGAATTCGAAAGCTCCCCAGATCTTTGAATTTGGCCGGCTCCTTCTCTCTCTTGGTGAACCAAGAGCCCTCCTCGGCTAGCATAATCTTCTCTTTCCTCTTTCTCCCCGAAATCAAATCCTTTAAGAATTTAGCATATGTGGGGATCTCCACGATGGCGTCGAGGAAGGGAATGTTGAGGCTAACCCCTCTCAGATACTCGAGAAACTTTGCTAGCCTTTTCTCCATTTTCGCTCTAGCAAGCCTTTGGGGGAATGGGACCGGTGGCATGAAGCGCCTCTCCTCAATCAATTGCTCCGCTCTAGATTTCTCCTTCTCGTGTGGCTCTTTCTCCTTCTCAACTTCAACTACCGGCTCAATTGGCTCCAAACTTTCTTCCACGGGCTCCTCGGTAGGAATCATGGCGGGGGTGGTGTCCTTCCCGCCTCTAGTAGTGACGGCAATCACGGCATTGATGTGGCCGGTGTTGCTCCGTGGGTTTTGCTCGGGGTGCGCCGGTAAATGTTGAGTGTTCCGATTGAGCAACGCCAATTGTTCCGATATTTGGGCCACAACGGTTGTAAGGGAGTCTTGGCCCGCCTTCAAGGTAGCATTGACCTTCTTTTGCTCGACCATAAACGCCTCCACTCTAGCTTCGAAGTCTGATTGTTGTTGAGCTTGTGGAGGGTTTTGATTTTGATTTCTCCACCCTTGATTGTATCCGGGCAGCCTATAAGGTAGAACTTGTTGCTTTGGTTGGAAATTTTGTTGCGGAGGCCCCCTCGGCGGATAGTGTTGTTGTTGGGGTGGTGGTGGTCGAGCTTGTTGAGGTGGTTGTTGGGGCGGGTTCAAAGCTCCTTCATTGTTAGCGTAAGAGAAACCGGGATGATTTCTTGTGGCTGGATTGGCCCAATACCCTTGGTTCCCCGCAACATATTGTACTTGCTCCAAGGATCCTTCTCCTTGCTCTCCTCCCGAGTACATGGCTTGAGATTGGTCTTGCCAATCACACATTTGGTTCGATGGTGCGGAGGTGGAAGGGGTTCCTTGGGGCTCCGTGATAAACTTCTCCAGTCTCTCCACTACCTTGTGGAGAGAATCAAACTTGCTTGTAAGCTCCGCTACGGCCTTCGCCTCATAGATACTAGTTGGCTTCAAGGAGGACGTAGAGTGTCCTCGCTCATCGCCCCATTGTTGATTGTTTGAGGCCATCTCCTCAATTAGGGCCGTAGCTTCTTCGGGAGTCTTTGATAAGATAGCACCATTCGCCGCGGAATCAATAATTTGTTTGGTCCCCGGTTGGAGACTGTTGTAGAAGCTATGAACTAGCTCCCAATCTTCAATGCCATGGTGCGGGCATTGATGCTGCAGATCTTTAAAACGCTCCCAAGCCTCATAGAGCGTCTCTTGGGGTCCTTGCTTGAAGGACATAAGAGCGCTCCAAATCTTCACCGTCTTGGAGGGCGGATAGAACTTATCAATGAATGCACTTGCCAACTCGTCCCAAGTGGTAAAGACTCCATCAGCTTGCGTCCTCAACCAATAGAGTGCCTTGTCTTTTAGCGTGAAGGGGAAGAGACGCAGTCTGATGGCATCGATGGAGACCCCCGGCATCTGAAATGTGGCGCACTTCGACAAGAATAATTGGATGTGGTAGTGAGGATTTTCATGGGCATTCCCATGAAATGGATCCTGCTGCATCAGAACCACTAGTCCAGTCTTCAGCTCAAAGTTCTTGTCAGCCGCCAACTCCGGCATGGCAATGGATGAGGTCGTAGAAGAGGTCTTAGGCCGGAGCCTATCGCGAATGAAAATTATCCTTGCCATTCTTGCCGCTAATTGGTCCGCAGTTTCCGGGTTGGTCATATACCTCCCTTCCGGATTTTGTCTCCTCTCCGCTCTAATTCTCTGCACGGTACGTTTGATCTCGGGATCAAATAATATAGCTTCAGGGTCTGCCGTAGATCTCGTGTACATGCAATGGGAAAACAGAGTTTCAAAGAAATGATTAGTACCGTGGAAGGGTTAGGTAAAAATAAAGAAATAAAATAATAATAATAATAAAAGAAATAGCTAGGGTGGTAAGGTCAAACACAATCGCCTCCCCGGCAACGGCGCCAAAAACTTGATCGACCCCGGATATACACCCGGAGAACGATTGTAGTTTTACCGCAAGCACACGGTATAGCGGCGAGCGGGTTATCGAACACAGGGAGGACGAATGACCGTGCTTGTTCTAATCAATCTGGCTATTTAAGAAGAGAGAAATTTGCCTTTGGCGATCCTGTCACAATCGTCAGACAAAGTACGGAAATATCAAATCAAATAAAGAACGTCTAGGGAATGGGGAATTCCCGCTACTTACCGTATCTCGTCAATGTGGTTCATTGGTATCAAAATTGCTAGAATAAGATTTTGGATGAACTAGTTGCAACTGAATGTAGAACCAAGCTCACGCTCTCGTGCTGTTGCCGGTCTATAGCTATCCTAGGTTCGGGTCCAATCTCTTGCAAACCCTAGCCTAGGGAAGCTAGCATTAGGATCAACATCATCGTTCAATCGCGCACCGAGCCCAATCTCTTGCAAACTCGGCCCACGACCTAGGTTGGGATAGTTCCTACCCGTCCAATCTCTTGCAAACGTGTACCGGCACGGAATTGCAACCGGGAACCCTAGTATCGGTCCAATCTCTTGCAAACCGATACTACGGAAATTCGATTCCAACCCAATTCGGATTTCTAGGGTTTCCTATCGAATTGGGATCCAATCTCTTGCAAATCCCAATCGATATGAACTCCTAGCTATCCGTAGTAAATCGCTCCCAAACTAATCCCTAATAGCAATTCTAGCAAAATTTCTACCAATTCATCACAAATATGAAATTGGGCTTGTAGGGTTCATCCCCACGCCCCAAGACGTGGAGACTACTCGCAATTCATAGCACAAACACAAAAATAATCAATGAAATAAACAAGAGAATTCATCAAAATATTGAGATAAGCAATAAAAATAGAATTTTTAGAGAAGAGAGAGGCAAACCAATTGAGTTCTTCAAATAATCCAACAAAAATCAACTTTTGTCTCCTCTCCAATCACAAGAATAAAGCTAAAAAGTTAATCTAAAAAGCTGCAAAAATCTAAGAGAAAAGCTCTCAAAACTAGGGTAAAAACAGGGGTTAAATACCCCCCAAAATCGTCCAAAAACTGTGACCAAAATACCCCTGCGCAGCCTGAAATCCGCAATTTTCGCTACAGGCAGCGCGTCGCACTCGGCCGAGTGACAAAAGTCGCTCGGCCGAGTGAGAAACCCTGTAAATTTCCAGTAAGTCTTGATCTTCAGGGGTCTTCACTTCGGGGGCGGCTCGGCCGAGTGAGTTGTCGTCACTCGGCCGATGGCTTCTTGGTACTCGGGCGGTCGGGATTATCCACTCGGCCGAGTGGGTCTTCTGAAGCTCAGGCAGCCGAAAAATAGTAAGTTGGCGATTTTTGAATGGCTTCGTCTGGGCGCCACTCGGGCGGACGGGATCTCGTCACTCGGCCGATGTGTTCTCCGTCGCTCGGCCGAGTGCACATATGAATCGTGTCTGATCTAGTCGGCCGAGCGGTGTCTCGCTGGTCGGCCGAGTGACTCCTTCACTCGGCCGAGTGGGACACTAAAAATGCCCAAACAGCTTGTTTTGGCCTCCTCGTCGCTCCTGCGATGTTCTTTCTTCTTCCGCTCCTCTCCAATAGCAAAATACCCCTTGGGGAGGTCGTCGGTGACACTCTGGAGTAAGCGCATCTCGAGATCACTCCAAATCGCTCCAAATCACCTGAAATGCGACAAAAACAACAAATCGTGAAAAGCATCGCAATATCGTCGATATATCGTGAAAAACATGATTTGGGCGATCCAAATGGCATGCAAACATGCGGGAAAAAAGTGTAAAATAAGGAGTGATCAGGCTGCCAGACCGCGCTGTCGCTACAATGACTGTGTGTTACTACCGCTGGCGGCGGTGCCCCTACCCCCGCTACATCGAAGATGCGCTGCCGCCGCTGGTGGTAGAGTAGCCCCCACCCAACCCCGACCAAACACTAACTAGGGCTTGACTCGACGAGCTTTCGGCTCATACGAAAAAAAATTTCATGCATGCGGGCCGAAGCCCACAGAGATAGTCCGCGGGCTTTAGCCCGCAGGCCTGTGGAAAAATTCAAAAAAATGAGAAATGGTCCGACTGGTGGGCCGAAGCCCGCATCTTTTGCTGCAGCCAAAGCCCCAAAAACAAAAAAATGAAAATAAAGGAAAAAGGATGACCGGGCTGACTGGCGGGCCGAAGCCCACAGCTTTTGCTGTGGGCCATGGCCCTAAAAAAAGAAAAGAAAACGGGGGGCCGGGGCTGCTGGCGGGATGACAGCCGTAGCTTTTGCTGTGGGCCTCGGCCCCCAAGCCAAAAAATAAGAACAAAAAAAAGAAAAAGAAAAAGAAAACAGTGTATAAAAAGAAAAATGAAGGGGGATGTAATAGATAACAAATAAAATTAATAAAAATAAGGGGGTGATGCTCATTTTTTGAAGTTTCTTTTCCTGAACTTGACCCCCTCACTAATGCATATATTTGTTTTCATCATATTCCTTAATTATGATGCCAATTTTAGGATCATGTTTATATGCTATATATCATGTATTATCTAGCATGTTTTTGGGATATATTTGGTTTATTCTTGTAAGCATTTGCTTAATAATTATGAGGATCCAGCAACCGCTCAGCCGTTAGTTACTTGACCTAATGGTGTACGACGTTGCCATGTGATCCAATTAATTATTAAGCATAAAATATTTGAATTTTCATATCCTACGAATATTATATGTCTGATATGTGATATGCGATGAAAATGTCTTGAGCACAACTCTGCATGAATGGCTATATTATGATTTTGGATCGGCCTTTCGAGTCCCACTTTTATTTTCTTGCATTTTTTGAGAGAGAAATGTAGTAAGGAATATAATGTAATGCCCAAGACCGATGGCTAGTTCTATGGAGGCAGAGGCAACCGCTGTTGATGAAGAATTTTATGGGACCCACGAGGTTTTCAAAGTTGTACCTTTTCATTTATGTAGAAAAGGGAATGTATTATATGGACTGTGAACATTATTTATTTGTGGTTACTGGCCGATCCACATAGTTAGCCTATTCACTTTAAAATTGCTTCTGCATGATTTAACTTATAGTTATATATATATATATATATATATATATATATTCATGCAGTTGTGCTTTTCTAGATAAATGGCTAAAATCGCAAGCGTTGATTTCGAAATTTTGGACGCCTTTTTGAAGAGCTACCTCAGCTGGCAATGGGATGTAAAATTCCATCTGCAAGCCCAATCCCTCATTGCCACAATTATAAAAGAAAATACACCGACGGATATAGATAAAACAAAAGTAATAATCTATATTCGCCATCATGTGGACAAGACCCTAAAGGCTAAATACCTTACGGTCGAAAATTCACTTGATATGTGGACTGCCCTTGAGGAAAGATATAAATATCAAAAAGATGTTATTCTCCCAAGGGCCTGTTATGAGTGAAAAAATCTAAGACTGCATGATTTTAAATCCATAGCTGAGTACAACTCTGCATTGTTCAGCATCACGTCACCCTTGAAGTTGTGTGGTGAAAAAGTCTCAGAAGAATGCATACGAGAAAAGACTTACACGTCTTTTATGAAACAGATGCAATTCTTTTGCAGCAATACCGTGAACGAAAGTTTACTAAATATTTAGAGCTGCTTGCATACTTACCAATGGCTGAACAAAATAGAGAGCTTCTCATGCCACTCATAATATGTGCCCTCCTGGCACGGCCCCTCTCCAAAAGCTTATAATACACCTTCCAAGGAGAAGAATAAAAGAAAATGGAAATTTCAAAAGGGAGGACCAAACAAGAAGTAGGTCAGAGGACACAATCACCAAAATAACAAAAATGCAAGGAAGATGAAGTTCACTTGGCGGAGGAATGAAAATAACAAAACTCAAGCACCCCCCACCTAAGAAGGATTGGAAAGACCGATGTCATCACTGTGGTATGACTGGACACTAATCCAAAGTGTGCAGAACTCCATGGCACCTTTAGGATTTGTACCAAGAAAGCTTAAAGAAGAAAGCTAAATCAAATCTGGTATCCAATTACTCTCAAGCTCCAGCATAGTTCACAGCTGCAGAATTTATCTAATATTAGTACAATAAATATTGTCATGAAGAACATTTTTTAGCATAATTATGCATGATTTTTCTTTACATTCAATAAATAAGTTATGCTTTGCATGCACTCTTATGTTCTTATATGCTTCATCTTTGACTAGATGGATTCTCTCATGACTCCTAGTAGACAGTGTCTCTACACATACAATCCTTTAAAATATATGATATTTCAATATCATAATACCATACAATAGCATGTGGAATACAATATCAGTGCTATCAAATATAATTGAAATATCAGTGAATGCAACTTTATCGCTCCCAAATGATACCCGAATTAAAATAAAGGAAGCACTATTCTCTCCAAATTCAAAAAGAAATTTATTGAGTTTCAAGGACATCCGCCAAAACGGATTCCACTTAGAAACTGACAGTAAACATAATAAAGAATACTTGTATGTAATGTCTCAAGAAAATGGACACAAATCCATACTTATGCAATTTGAGGGACTCTCAATAGGTTTCTATCATACAACAATTCAAAGAGAGGAAGCAAATTTGATGGAGCACCTTAAGTGCCCGATATCATCCAAGTTTTTACTTTGGCATGATAAACTTGGCCACCAAGGATCGTTAATGATGCATCGCATTATGTCCCAATCCTATGGACATAATTTGAAGAACTTGAATATATTCTTCAAAAGGTTGAGTTTCCGTGTCCCCTTGTTATACGAGAAAATTGATTACAGATCATCTCCACTAAAAGTGGATAATGAATCTCCAAGCTTCCTTGAAAAGAATACAAGGAGATATATGTGGACTAATCCACCCCTAGTGAGCCTTTTCTATACTTTATGGTACTGATAGACGCATCCTTAAAATGGTCGTATGTGTGTTTACTATCCACCTGCAACTTAGCTTTTCCAAAGCTATTGGCAGAAATAATAAAATTGTGGATGCATTATCTAGACAACCAAATTAAGAAAATTCGTCTGGATAATGCTGGGAAATTTATCTCATAGTCATTTCAAGATTACTACCTAGCAATTGAGATAGAAGTTGAATATCATGTAGCACATGTTCACACCCAAAATGGGTTAGCTGGGTCACTTAAAAAAGACTCTAATGGATTGCACATCCATTATTAATGAAATACCAGTTACCGGTGATTGCATGGGGACATGCAATCTTGCATGCGCTTCATTAATTAGACTCAGACCCCCCTGGGAGTTAGAGTTATTCTCCGATGCAACTTGCTTACGGAACACCACCAAATATCTCTCATTTGAGGATTTTTGGTTGCGCAGTTATATCCCCATAGCACCACCACAGATGACAAAATGGGTCCTCAACGTCGTCTTGGAATCTATGTAGGGTTTGATTCACACTCAATTATTAGATACCTAGAACCCCAACTGGTGGAAGCTTTCAAGGCACATCTTGAAGATTGTAAATTTTATGAGATGATATTCCCCAAATTAGGCTCAGATTCAGCAAAGTCTGACACCTCACAAATTATCTCATGGGACACAGAAACATTATCCCACTATGATCCGAGAACTCTGCAATGTGAAGATGAGATCATAAAGATCATCCACATTCAGAACATTGTTCATCAGTTATCAGATCCATTTACTGACAATAAGAAAATTCTCAAATCATACATCCCTGTTGCTAACACTCCAGCTAGGATTAATATCTCCGAGAATGGATGCAATCCACTAGCCGCAGAAGTTGATGTTCCTCACCTGAAAGGATGCAGACCATCAGGCTCCAAGGATAAAAATCCCACAAAGAGGAAAACTCCTAGAGGCCTTGAGACAATACCATCACAGGAAAATGAGCTCATGTCCATACCATCACCTCTCCTCGAATCCCAAAAAGAGGAGAATCTAGGAGAAACTAAAATATCATTAAACCTCGTACATACTAGGGAGGTGTTGGAGAGAAAAAGCATAATCGTCGACGATAAATTCACGTTCTATATTGACATTCACCTCGCTGAAAGTGATGATAATATTGATCCATATTCTGTTGCTGAATCCAAACGTAGAGATGATTGGCCAAAGTGAAATGAGGTAATAAAAGCATAGCTGGACTCACTTACGAAATGTGAAGTATTTGAACCAATAGTCCAGACACCAAAAGATGTCAAACTTATAGGATATAAATGTGTATTTGTCAGAAAAAGCAATGAAAATAATGAGATCGCACGCTACAAAACACAGATTGTAGCTTCGGGATTTTTCCAAAGACCGGGTATTGACTATGAAGAAACATACTCACCGGTGATGGATGCGATCCCTTTCCTATTTCTAATTAGTTTAACAGCAAAGGAATGATTAGATATGAGCTAATGGATGTTGTGAATGGATATTTATATGGAAATCTTGATAAAGAGATTTATATAAAACTTCCTGATGGCTTTCAATTGCCTACAACTTTCAAAGATAGACCATGGGATGTCTATTCTATAAGCTACAAAGATCATTATATGGTCTTAAACAATCGTGAAGAATGTGGTATAACAGACTTAGCGAATTCCTTGTACAACAAGTGTTGGCCTAGTTAGCCCACTAACTTGTCACATTTTTTATTTTGATGATGACAAACAAGTTATGTGGTACTAACGTTTTCATTAAGTGATTTGGGGGATAAATGTGCAAAAGAAATTGTTTTCCCCAAAAAGAAAAATATTGTGTGGACAATTGTGCAAAAAAAATTCAATAAGAGTCATACTTCATCCACAATTGTTTATGCATTATGAAGATAAAGATTTGATTGGATTTAAAGAGAAAATCTATCTCAAAAGAATCCTACATTCAAGGGGTGTCCTATCTTCTATAGGATTGGTGGCTCATCTATTTACACCCCTTCATGTATCTCTCCTACTTACGCAAGGAGAAAGAGAAAACCTAAAAACCCTAGTTAGCAATATACTTCATCAAGTTCATCTTATTGGTGCCGTAAGCTACACAACCCCCTCCATGTGTCTCCAAGCAAGAAAAACCATCAAGCCCTCACTTACTTCGTGTTGCTACAAACCCTATTCAAGCTCCATCGAGAAGAAACTCATGGCTTTGGGCTATTTGAGGAGATCCAAGCAACACCAAGCTGCGGGTTATAGCCTAGGGGTTCCTCCACAACCATAGCTACAAAATTCAATCCAAGTGATCCATTGGGGAAGCAAACTCAATCATCTAAACCTAAGTATTCCTCTCAGGTTATCCTGCATAGCTTGACCTAGTCGACAACAAAATTTTTTTGAGTCGTGCCACAAGAGTTGCTGGCGTGTGCTGCTGAAGCCCCCAAGTCATGCACTCCATCGACAGAGCCTTCTTCCCGAGCCAAGTGCATTGATTCCTAGTGCCAAAAGGAGTATTGGCACTTGCTTCCGCATACCACAAGTGTAATGCCCGTACGTGTAAAATACTGTTTGCGTGTGTGCATATAGTAATTTTGTTGTGTGTCTAGTAATTTCCTACATGCATGGCTGTACGGTGAATATGATATACTTTGGATATATAGGTGATTGCGTGTGGTTGGATAGTAAATTGATATTATTGTTAGCAGGCTATTGGTGTTCATTAGCGCGCTTAGCAATTGTAGTTGGTAAGTGTGTATAGTAAAATGGTGTGTTCATGATAATTGGTGATACTGGGCTAGTTATTAATAAATGATATTAACAATATTGATGTTGGTTGTTAGTTTTGGTGATGTTGTTCTTATTTTGGTATTAGTATTTTTATTATTGGTAATGTTGATTAATAGTATCATTACTAATGTTAAGGCCTTAGTTGATTTTGGTAGCTAGAGTTGGGCTTGGTTTATTGTTAGGTAATGTTGATTGGGCTTTACTAGTTGAGCTAGACTATTAGATGAGAGAAGAGGATTTGATTTAATTGGGAATGGCGAACTTGTAAATATCTAAATCTCTTCTCTTCATTCATTCTTTCTTTTCCTTTTCCCATTTCTCCTCCCTCCAGCACCAGCCGAACCCATGCCCTTGCTGCCGAAATTTGAGGGGAGCTGCCGAATTTTGGGGGTAATGGAGGAGGAAAATGAGGGGAAAAGAAAGAAAAGAAGAGGAAGAGGAGAAGAAGTAAGGCCCTAACCCATTCCCATCATCTACTCTTCCATTTTCTCCAATATCTCTCAACACCATGGCCAAAAACATCCCCCCAAAACCCAATCCAGTTCTGGCCGAAATTTGCTGGGCTTGTTTTCTTTATTTTCCAATCTCAACCTCCATATCTCATCCTTCTTTAGAAACCCTAGTGATGAGCTTGTAGTTGTGGGACTTTGGGATCAAGAGGAGTTAGGGTTTGGAGCTTGAAGGGGGAGATTCATGGGGGAATTTCGAGTTAGGGATTGCGCTTGGAATTGGGAGAGGATTTTACATCTTGGATGAGGTAGGATTCCAACCCCAATTCATGTGTTTCACTTCTATTCATTTTGAGAACAAAGTTGGCATTTTTAGGGTTTTTGGTGCAATCCCATGACATGGTGCATGCTTCTTGATTCCATATGATGTGATGATTTATATGATGAAATGTTTGTGATTCATGAAGCTCTTGATTGTTGGTTTCGCTATTTAAGTGAAATTTCTCTCATTTGGATTAGTGGGAAACCTTAATGGCCAAATTTTACGTGTATGAAAAATGGAATTATGTGAACAATAAATTGGGTTGATTTTATTTGTTGTAGTGAGTTATTCGATGCCATGATTATGATATATGATTCTCTTGATGCTATTGAATGTCTTGCTTCACTATTCATGAGTAATTGCTTTCATTTGTAATGTTGAATGTTGTATTCCCTATTCTCCTTTGCATGAATAGGGATAAATAAATGAGGTATGAAATATGGGAATAATGAAATGGTATGTGTAGGTTGGCTATGAATGTGGGATATTGCTCTCATCTAGAGTGTAGGTTGTTTATTTCTCATTCTAAAATGCGAGTTATGCTAATTCTATGAAAAATGGGAACAATGAAAATGTTGTTTAACTATGCTTTCATGGAACAATGTTGTCTTATTAAATGAGGGAAGTAGAAATGAAAATAACACACGACCTCAACATTCTCATGAACCATGGTATTAGGTTGAGTTGTTGTGTGTTGAAATGTTGGGAGTTTAACGCTTACTTTCCATGTTGTGTTGAAATTGTATAAAATTGCCCTCATCACTTTTTATGGTTAATCTTCATTACGAAATAGTTCTCCTTTTGTTGTATTGATTATCGAAATAGTTCTTATTTTGTTGGAAGCCATATTGATTTTGTGGAACTTTCTCTCATCTTGTTCTCATAAATTTGGTTGTAAGCTATAGGTGCCCTTTGTGAAAATGCCTTCTTTTTGTGCAAGGAATAATGTGTATCCCACGTCATGCATATGTTCTCGTTTTTATGAAAATTGCAAGCTATATGTGCCTATCTTATTAAGGCATTATGCTCAAGATAGCCTTTGTTGTGTCAATGTGGAAACCTTCATAAGTTGTGGCAAGCCCTTTCTTGATATTACGGCCTTGTGCATCTTATAATATTTTGATGTGGTAATGAAAACATGGTGGTGTTGGAAAGAAGAAATTGAAAGGAAATACACCCATACACATGGGTTGTGATATGATGTGATTAGGACACGAGGTGGAGTGCACGGGCATGGACAAAGTGCCACGGTAGGAGGCGGGTGAATACGCCGTTGGCCACCTCTTGATCCATTAGGTGGCTCCACGTTGATAACGGAGTAGAAGCTCTTGCACGTGCACGCCGGCTCATTCATGGGATCCCCTTGCATTGCATTGCATCGCATTACTTGTGCATCATATGCATCATGGCATCATTTAGCATTTTTGGGTGATTTGTAGTTGTATGTGTGTGATGGTTAACTTTTAAGAATGAATGTTGCCATTGATGTATTTGGTGCTTGAGTGATGGTATGTTGGTAAGTGTTGTAGTAGTAGTAGTTATTGATGTTGTTGTTTGTGGGATTCCATCTTGTGCATTAATTTCCAATTGGGGCTTAGTGGATTGGTGTAGCAACTCTAAAGTGAAGATGTAAAAAATTTTGTTAAGGATTGAATTCATGAAATGAAAGGAAAAAGGATGGGCCATTGCATCCCCTTTCTTTTCCATATCAAATTTTAGGATTGAATCTTTCATTCTAATGCTTAAGTGACTCTTTCAAGTTATATGTGGCCATTAAAACTTGCGTATTTATTCAAGCTCCTTAAGTAATTTCTTTAAAAATAAAACAAGCTCCAAAAGTAGATTCTTTAAAATTAGCAATTTATTCAAGTTGCTTGTCATAACTTGTTTGTAGGAAACACTACTCATTTAGAAAGTATTAGTGTATGGGTTATGGTAGTACTTGTAGTAGGATTCCCAACGTATGAAACAAATGTTAAGTTGGATTGTAGGATTAGTTGTAGCATTAATTAGTGGGAAAGGTTGTAGTTATACTTGAATTCCAAATGGAAGCTAACCCCTTTCTTAGTTATAATGTCTTATAAGTGTGAAAGGTGATGCCTTCCATGACTCTTTAACAAAATTAGCACTTGTACCGGGATTAAATGTTAGGGAACTTGTGAAATTATTAAGTGGTGAGCGCTTTTCCTACGTGATGTGCCAAATTAGGAATGGTCAAGTTGCTACTTGGTTGCATTTTGTGTAAATTGATTAAAGCTAGTAACTTTAAATGCGGGAATAAGTTTACATCAAATAATGGATTCTTATTGTAAGACTTAATGTTGGGAGTAATTTGTGATGAAGTTATAGTCTCATTATTGAATCTTAATGTTGGTAGTTTTAAGTCTGAAGTCAAGTTAATGTTAGTAGCTTTTAATAATGCATTCTTTATGTACCGTTGTTTAAGCTTGTGCCTAAATCTTGAATGGAGACTTGATATTGTTGCTAAGTCCTTTATGGCACTTCTCCTATGATTTTTGAGCAAGGTTATGTATTTCTTTTTATGATTATAGCAGGTTCCTTTTTGATAATACGTATGTTGTAATTGAAAATTTTGATAAATACAAGAGAAACTCTGCCGAAATTTTTGTAAACAACTCCATGTTTAAAAGAAAACCCATTTGAAAAATTAGATAAAAGAAAATTAGTAAGAGGGTTTGATAACTTCCAAGTTAGAAGCTCTAAATGATTTTTAGAAAGTGTAGGAACCTTAATTACCATCATTTGCAAGTTTCTACAAGTTCCCTCTATGCAAACTTTGATTTCCATATTTGGTCCGCAATTTAGGATATATGTTGGGTAATAAGTTTGTCACCTTTTGCAAGAATGCTTGTAAGTTGGTAAGATTGCTAAAGTTGTCCATAGCTAACATTCCTTCCTTAAAATGGGTTCATGGCAATGAGATCTCACTATCTAAGACTTTTTAGCACTAATGACAGGATGCCATTAATATGAAACCATGTGTGGGGGTTTTATTATTATTTATGTCGATAATAACTTAATGCGAATTTTCCTTTAGCCCTTATAAAGTTCTAATGTTTGGGTAGAACTGGTAAGGTTTCATTGCATATGTAAGGTTACATGATAATAACGGCTTATGGAAGGGATTCATGGTGTAGGCAAGATATAAAGAGATCGAGTATTGTTGCGTTCTTGTACTTGTCGCCTCTACTTGTTTTGCATATATAGTTGCTCCTCTATTTGTAGCACTCACTTTGTTTTGCAGGTTATCCTTGCCGCATGTACGAGATTTTGTTATTGATGTCATTTGCAGATTAATATGAGTGATGTGGGCATATGCTTGTATACTTCAATTTTCATGATATGCCATGAGTTATTTCTAGTTGTTGCATTAGTGCATTGCATACTTTTGCACCATGTGAGTTGGGTTTGGTATTCCTACTGGGTCACGTTGTGACGTGTCCCGTTGTTATTTTTCAGGTTTTGGTTCGTGGAGTTGGAGGCCCACTAGCCCAGTTGGTTGGAGTTGGTTGGAGTTGAGGGTTTTGAGAGAGAGTGAGAGTTTTGGGTGGGTGGATGTTATTGTACTTTGGCAAGTTGTGGGTTCATGTTGTGTATATGAGATCTGTATTAGTGATGTTACATTGGTTAGTCGTGTATTTATTTGTATCAGTGACTAATTATATCAGGGTTGAGCTGTTGGTTCTTTGTTGTCTGTGTGGTCTGGAATGCTACAGGTACTATTCCAGCAGTGCGCAGTGGACCTGCTTGAGTTTTGAAATTTTGTATTTCTCTTATAGCACCCTCCTCTTCGGGAATACCCGATACAGATTCATACCCATCGGGTATACCGGGGAACGGGGCGTTACATTTGGTGGCTCATGCAGGTCCCCGCACTGCGGCTGTGTAGGATTAGTACGTATAGTACCCCAGTGTTGAGAATAGTTGAGTCCTAAGGTGGGTAGGGTCCAGCCTTAGGATAGGACCCGGATATCAGAAGCTTAAGGTGTAGAACCCCTGAGGGTGGACATTAGAGTGTTGATTGAGTATGTCTGTTTATGCATATGTATGTGTATATGTATGTAGGCTTATAAGTTGATTGCTATATAAGTATTGAATGGCCTGTCGAGTATATTGAGACGATATACTCCTACGTGTAATTATGATCGTATATGACTATGGTATATGTATGAATGATTATATGGCTAGGTGCTTGTATTCAGATTGTATGTGTTAATAAATGATTAACATATGAGTAGTGTGTAAAATTGAGCTATTTACTTAATTGAGGTGCATGTAGTGTATAGATTCATTGCTTGGTGGCTATATACTGTATGTGATATGCAGTTGTATGAGTGGATCCCTGAGTTTCGCCCATGTATGTGTGGATGTGTCTTGATAGTAATATTGTTATGCGTGGATATATGTGATGAGTATGCGATACATGCTTGGCTGTAAGCTGGTATGCTTGCACACAAACAAACAAACACACACACACACACACACACATGGATGGTTATAGTTTTGTATGTATATCTGTGTATTGATATTGATATGTAAGACTCTGTGTGATGATGCATGTGCGAATGTTGCACGGATAGGACATACATGAATGTATGTCTGGGTTTGGAGGTGCATGTGTTTATGTGGTAATGAATGGTTGCCTATGAGTAATGTGTGTCATGATATTATATAATTGCTTGATCTCTAGGCGGTCTATAGATATGGTGTGTTCTCTGTATGGATCCTTGTGTTCCGCTCGGGTATGAGTGGGCATGACCTGGGTGTATTAGAATTGTGTGCTTGATATATGTATAAATGTAAGATGTATACGGTTGCATGTCTGGTTGTAAGCGGGTGCGCTTACATCGGTGTTAGGATAGATATAGTGATATCTGGATGTATGGATGTCGATGTGTAAGACTCTATGTATGACGAGTGTGTGTATGTTTAAATGTGTACATGGTGACATAGGTGGTTGTATGTCTCAGGATGGCAGAGCATGTGGGTATGTTTGAAATGTTATACTTGTGTGTATTTGAACTATTAAAAGTGTTGGTATATGAATGTGCTTTATCTATATGATGGGGTAGAGTGATCCTATATATCTCTCTATGTAACCTCAGCTATGTCCTAAGTTAGAAAGTTCGAGGACGAACTTTATTTTTAAGGTGGGTAGATTGTAATGCCCGTACGTGTAAAATACTGTTTGCGTGTGTGCATATAGTAATTTTGTTGTGTGTCTAGTAATTTCCTACATGTATGGCTGTATGGTGACTATGATATACTTTGGATATATAGGTGATTGCGTGTGGTTGGATAGTAAATTGATATTATTGTTAGCGGGCTATTGGTGTTCATTAGCGCGCTTAGCAATTGTAGTTGGTAAGTGTGTATAGTGAAATGGTGTGTTCATGATAATTGGTGATACTGGGCTAGTTATTAATAAATGATATTAACAATATTGATGTTGGTTGTTAGTTTTGGTGATGTTGTTCTTATTTTGGTATTAGTATTTTTATTATTGGTAATGTTGATTAATAGTATCATTACTAATGTTAAGGCCTTAGTTGATTTTGGTAGCTAGAGTTGGGCTTGGGTTATTGTTAGTTAATGTTGATTGGGCTTTACTAGTTGGGCTAGACTATTAGATGAGAGAAGAGGATTTGATTTAATTGGGAATGGCAAACTTGTAAATATCTAAATCCATTCTCTTCATTCTTTCTTTCTTTTCCTTTTCCCATTTCTTCTCCCTCAAGCACTAGCCGAACCCAGGCCCTTGCTGCCGAAATTTGAGGGAAGCTGCCGAATTTTGGGGGTAATGGAGGAGGAAAATGAGGGGGAAAAGAAAGAAAAGAAGAGGAAGAGGAGAAGAAGTAAGGCCCTAACCCATTCCCATCATCTACTCTTCCATCTTCTCCAATATCTCTCAACACCATGGCCAAAAACATCCCCACAAAACCCAATCCAGTTCTGGCCGAAATTTGCTGGGCTTGTTTTCTCTATTTTCCAATCTCAACCTCTATATCTCATCCTTCTTTAGAAACCCTAGTGAGGAGCTTGTAGTTGTGGGAGTTTGGGATCAAGAGGAGTTAAGGTCTGGAGCTTGAAGGGGGAGATTCATGGGGGAATTTCGAGTTAGGGCTTGCGCTTGGAATTGGGAGAGGATTTTACATCTTGGATGAGGTAGGATTCCAACCCCAATTCATGTGTTTCACTTCTATTCATTTTGAGAACAAAGTTGGCATTTTTAGGGTTTTTGGTGCAATCCCATGACATGGTGCATGCTTCTTGATTCCATATGATGTGATGATTTATATGATGAAATGTTTGTGATTCATGAAGCTCTTGATTGTTGGTTTCGCTATTTAAGTGAAATTTCTCTCATTTGGATTAGTGGGAAACCTTAATGGCCAAATTTTACGTGTATGAAAAATGGAATTATGTGAACAATAAATTGGGTTGATTTTATTTGTTGTAGTGAGTTATTCGATGCCATGATTATGATATATGATTCTCTTGATGCTATTGAATGTCTTGCTTCACTATTCATGAGTAATTGCTTTCATTTGTAATGTTGAATGTTGTATTCCCTATTCTCCTTTGCATGAATAGTGATAAATAAATGAGGTATGAAATATGGGAACAATGAAATGGTATGTGTAGGTTGGCTATGAATGTGGGATATTGCTCTCATCTAGAGTGTAGGTTGTTTATTTCTCATTCTAAAATGCGAGTTATGCTAATTCTATGAAAAATGGGAACAATGAAAATGTTGTTTAACTATGCTTTCATGGAACAATGTTGTCTTATTAAATGAGGGAAGTAGAAATGAAAATAACACTCCACCTCAACATTCTCATGAACCATGGTATTAGGTTGAGTTGTTGTGTGTTGAAATGTTGGGAGTTTAACGCTTACTTTCCATGTTGTGTTGAAATTGTATGAAATTGCCCTCATCACTTTTTATGGTTAATCTTCATTACGAAATAGTTCTCCTTTTGTTGTATTGATTATCGAAATAGTTCTTATTTTGTTGGAAGCCATATTGATTTTGTGGAACTTTCTCTCATCTTGTTCTCATAAATTTGGTTGTAAGCTATAGGTGCCCTTTGTGAAAATGCCTTCTTTTTGTGCAAGGAATAATGTGTATCCCACGTCATGCATATGTTCTCGTTTTTATGAAAACTGCAAGCTATATGTGCCTATCTTATTAAGGCATTATGCTCAAGATAGCCTTTGTTGTGTCAATGTGGAAACCTTCATAAGTTGTGGCAAGCCCTTTCTTGATATTACGGCCTTGTGCATCTTATAATATTTTGATGTGGTAATGAAAACATGGTGGTGTTGGAAAGAAGAAATTGAAAGGAAATACACCCATACACATGGGTTGTGATATGATGTGATTAGGACACGAGGTGGAGTGCACGGGCATGGACAAAGTGCTACGGTAGGAGGCGGGTGAATACGCCGTTGGCCACCTCTTGATCCATTAGGTGGCTCCACGTTGATAACGGAGTAGAAGCTCTCGCACGTGCACGCCGGCTCATTCATGGGATCCCCTTGCATTGCATTGCATTGCATCACATTACTTGTGCATCATATGCATCATGGCATCATTTAGCATTTTTGGGTGATTTGTAGTTGTATGTGTGTGATGGTTAACTTTTAAGAATGAATGTTGCCATTGATGTATTTGGTGCTTGAGTGATGGTATGTTGGTAAGTGTTGTAGTAGTAGTAGTTATTGATGTTGTTGTTTGTGGGATTCCATCTTGTGCATTAATTTCCAATTGGGGCTTAGTGGATTGGTGTAGCAACTCTAAAGTGAAGATTTAAAATTTTGTTAAGGATTGAATTCATGAAATGAAAGGAAAAAGGATGGGCCATGCAATCCCCTTTCTTTTCCATATCAAATTTTAGGATTGAATCTTTCATTCTAATGCTTAAGTGACTCTTTCAAGTTATATGTGGCCATTAAAACTTGCGTATTTATTCAAGCTCCTTAAGTAATTTCTTTAAAAATAAAACAAGCTCCCAAAGTAGATTCTTTAAAATTAGCAATTTATTCAAGTTGCTTGTCATAACTTGTTTGTTGGAAACACTACTCATTTAGAAAGTATTCGTGTATGGGTTACGGTAGTACTTGTAGTAGGATTCCCAACGTATGAAACAAATGTTAAGTTGGATTGTAGGATTAGTTGTAGCATTAATTAGTGGGAAAGGTTGTAGTTCTACTTGAATTCCAAATGGAAGCTAACCCCTTTCATAGTTATAATGTCTTGTAAGTGTGAAAGGTGATGCCTTCCATGACTCTTTAACAAAATTAGCACTTGTACCGGGATTAAATGTTAGGGAACTTGTGAAATTATTAAGTGGTGAGCGCTTTTCCTACGTCATGTGCCAAATTAGGAGTGGTCAAGTTGCTACTTGGTTGCATTTTGTGTAAATTGATTAAAGCTAGTAACTTTAAATGCGGGATTAAGTTTACATCAAATAATGGATTCTTATTGTAAGAATTAATGTTGGGAGTAATTTATGATGAAGTTATAGTCTCATTATTGAATCTTAATGTTGGTAGTTCTAAGTTTGAAGTCAAGTTAATGTTAGTAGCTTTTATTAATGCATTCTTTATGTAACGTTGTTTAAACTTGTGCCTAAATCTTGAATGGAGACTTGATATGGTTGCTAAGTCCTTTATGGAACTTCTCCTATGATTTTTGAGCAAGGTTATGTATTCCTTTTTATGATTATAGCTGGTTCCTTTTTGATAATACGTATGTTGTAATTGGAAAATTTTGATAAATACAAGAGAAACTTTGCCGAAATTTTTGTAAACAACTCCATGATAAAAGAAAACCCATTTGAAAAATTAGATAAAATAAAATTAGTAAGAGGGTTTGATAACTTCCAAGTTAGAAGCTCTAAATGATTTTTAGAAAGTGTAGGAACCTTAATTGTAAGGATCGCCTTACCCTTGCAATACTAACAACACACACTAGGGGGGGAGGGGGGGGTGAATAGTGTAATGGCAATAAAATTGTCCAATTAAAATTAAACTTGCAAATGCGGAATTATAAATGCAAGAGGAATTAAAAGGCACAATCAATCCAAACGCAAACATAAAGTTTTACCCTGGTTCCCCAAACTTGGGTACATCCAGCCACACCAATATTCACTATAATCCCACACAGAGAAGTGAAAACAAATCTCACTAGGAGATACCCCACAAAGATGATTTATGCCCTACACAAGGATCCAACCAATCCTACACGAGGATCAAGATTCCCACACAGAGAATCAGTAACTCCCACTCAGAGAATTAGGGTTAGCCCTACACTAGGACAATAAACTCCAACAAGGAGAGTTACTCCCACAAAGAGAGTTATTCCCACAAAGAGAATATCCTAGTCCCACAAAGAGACAACCTCCCACAAAGAGAGAGACTAGTTCCCACAAAGAGAATTAGAGACACAAATTCACCAAGTAAAATAAATACTCTTACCTATGCCTTGAGATGCTTACTCATGAATGGATGCAAGGCATGGAAGAGGATCTCCAAGTGTTGAGATATGCTTGAGAGCACTTGGATGAATTCCCTTGAGCTGGACTTCAATGCATGAAGATGAATGAGAGCTCTAGAGAGGGAATTGAGGGAGTTTGTGAGTTGCTTATCGATCTCTTGAGATAGTCAATAGCATCAAGAAGTATAAGAGATGGCAGCACACTCATATATATAGGAGCCCTATATCAAACCCCAAAACCCAAGAAAACAGCCAAAGAATCGATTCTGCAACGGCTAGAAACTGGGCAAAAACGACAGGAACAGTCGACTGATGATCAAAAGACAGTCGACTGTTCAACGGCTAGAAAATATCCAACGGCTATAATCTGAGCCATGACAGTCGACTGATGAAGACATTACAGTCGACTGAGAACAGGACAGGCGCTTGTTAATCCTTCAGCAGGCGACTGCAGTAGGGGATGAAATAAAACAGAGAGCTGCACTCTTTCTCCAGTTAAGCACACATGCGACTGATGTCAATAATACAGTCGACTATCTATTAGTCAGGCGATTGTAAAACCTTAATCAGTCGTCTGCTGTATAAGATGGAGAAACGACAGAGAGATGCATAGATTGCACTTACGCTACTCAGGCGACTGATGACCAATCTACAAGCGATTGTAAACTGACCAGTAGTCGACTGTGCGTAAAGCTCAAGTTTGAGTCAATTGAAATGTTGACTTGAGCTGTGCATTTCAGGCGACTGTAGAAGGATCTACAGGCGACTGGTAATCACCCAGTCGACTGTGTTTCCTTCAGCAGGTGACTGATGGAAAGCCAGAGACTCCAAATGAGTCTTTGGACAAAGTGAACCTATTGGGTTGGATTCTATGATAATCCTAAGGCTCACTAAGATGGTTAAATGTATATGCATGAATGAGTAAACAATCTAACAAGGCATTACATTAATCCTAGACTCAAAAGAGAGAGAAAGCAAAAAAGTAAATTATATGGATTACAATGATTTCCTTAGAGTCTAAGTCTTCAATCTTGAAGCCTTGATTGCTTTCCATCATCTCCAAGCTTTGGCACTCCTTGAGTCCAAGCAAAGGTCCTTCTTCACTTGATGTCCATCCTTGCACCAAGTGATTAGTCTCCAAGAAAGATATTCTCGAAATAAAACTGAGAGACTAAAACATGTGAGTCATTAGCAACAATATAATGTTGTGATCATCATCAAAATAAGATTGGTATGAAACACCAATACTCGACAATATCCCCCTTTTTGATGATGACACACATTATGTAAAATACAAATAATTAAAGCAAAATGCTAATGAGCTCCCCCTACTTATATGCACCAATTAAACAATGAGCTACACAATAGTAAATACTCATTATACCACGAAATATCATGGTGACATATAATAGGCAAGGATTACATAAACCAACTGTAAAAGACAATATCATGCAAACATGAATGGTTTATCTAAACCCATATATCTCTCCCCATATGCATATGAATATATCTCCCCATATATATTTACATAATGCATATATCTCTCCCCCTTGACATCGTCAAAGAGGTGGACATCAAATATATCCCCCTTTGTCATCTTAACCAAGATGTGACAATATGCAAGAAAAGAAGAGATGTTTGATACCAAATTAAAGAATTTAGTGGGTATCAATTCACTATCCTATGCTCCCCCTAGATCATAGAAATGGTCAACATTTGACTTCTAGGATCTAATACCAATTATACAATTAATGGAGCCATGTGCTAAAAGTGTATCGAAGCAATAGATATGGAAAAATCAAGCTTCAAAGATACACAAAGATTATTGCCAAAATAAATATAACAAGAAATATGTTGGCAATAACCAAGAGGTTTGGTTTGAGATCAAAAATAACCAAATATAAATAATGATCTAAAAAAACCTCCGAAATGAGAGTTAAAATATGTCTTAAAATATTTTAAACATATAACATATTAACTCCCCCATTGACATACACATGGATCAAAAATGCATGCATGTCAATAAACCCCAAGGTCCCCATTTTCATAAAAAATAAGTTTGAAAATATTTTCAAAATCATGAAACACACACAAACAATGGGTATGCTAAAAAAACATTCAAGCACAATACCCATGCAATATGCATAAGTGTGAGGAAACTAAACATTAGGCAACCAAACCCAAGAGGAGTTTGATTTCCAAATGTAATCACATGAGGTGATCACATCCCTAACTAGAAAGTTGATGTAGCTATCCCTCTCTTGCACACTAACCTTAGTGGGAATCCATAATCTCAAGGATTTCCTAGGCAAGGGTTTTGCCTTTGCAAGAGGGGTGGATGTGGCATGCCTAGGTGTAGAAACAAGTTTCTTGGCATGCATAGAATGAGGATTTTGCTTCTTAGCAAAAAATGAAGATTTTTCATTCTTCCTCATTACCTCGTGATCTACATGCTTCTTGTTGATGTTATTGTTGTACAAGAAAGCATGGTGATTCTTCTTAGGTGCTTCAGCAATATTTCTTATATTTGCACCATAAGAGGAATTAGAGATGGGTTTGGGTACCACATTTTGAATATAACCCAAACCTCCTCTATGATTTTCCGGATGTTGTTTTTCCAACAAATCGTGGAGTGAATCCCTAGAATACACAAAACTTATGAGCTTACGTGATTCCTCTTCACATTTCAACGTAAGTTGTTGAATGTGAGATCCTAAGCTAAGGTTTTGAGCAACAAGATTTTTATTTGTAAGACTCAATTCCTTAACTTGAGAGAGAAGTGTGTCTCTCTCACAAGTGTCATAAACATGCCTTTCATCATGAATTACACTTGCAATATCTAGTTCATGCAATCTACTCTTAGCAATCTTATATTTTGTTTTTAATTTATTGTAAGAGTTGATGCACTTACTAGCCTTTTCGGAGACCAAGTCGAAGTTGTTCTTGAGCTCCTCGTATGAGATCTTTTCTTCCTCGATCTCAACATCATCATCATCCTTGCTAGGCTTGATGATGACTTCTCCTCCATAGCCATGATGCACGATTCCCCATAGGAATTGTAAGCGTCGAGCCAAGCATCCAACTCTTCTTCATTTAATCTGGAGGGGATTGGAGTAGGACCATCAATGGCTACAAAGCATGCGTGAGCATCCTCCTTTGCATCCTCTTTTTCGTTACTCGAAGTGTCCTCACTCGAATCATCAAAGGTCTCGACAAGTCCCTTCTTGTGATTTTTGGACTAGACCTTCCTTTCCAATGCTTCTTCCATGTACCCTTGTAAGTTTCTTTGTTTGGTTTGGAAGGGCATTCGGTGGACAAGTGACCTTTTCCACTGCAAGTGTAACAAGTAGGAATCTTGTTAGAATTGGAGGCAAACTTTGACAATGACTTACCTTGCTTGCATTTGAGGAATGCTTTGAATTGCTCGACAAGCTCCTCAATTTCTTCTCCACTTGCATCTTCTTGTTCATTTTCTTCAGTAGGAGCTTCTCGATGGAATTTCCTCCTCCACTTGATTGGCTCCTTCTTGGCATGGAATGCAATCCCCTTTTGCTTCTCCGGTTTCTCGGGCTTCGATGGTTGAATCTCCTTCTTGTGTTGAAGCTTCACTTCATACGCCATGAGATTACCAATGCACTCTTCAACGGTGTATTTGGACGTGTCATATGACTCCAAAATTCCGTTGGCCTTTGACTCCCAACGAGGTGTGAGAGAGTCAAGGATCTTCTCTATACGATCCTCTTGGGAAATCATCTTCCCGAGTCCCTCCAGAGCGTTCATGATATCAGTGAACCTTGTGAACATCTCTGAAATGCTTTCGCCTTCCTGCATCTTAAACATTTCATATTAAGATCTAAACACAGTTTGTTTAGATTTCTTTACCTTCGTAGTCCCTTCACGACAAATCTCCAAGGTATGCCAAATATTTGGCCGTTTTGCACATGGAGATGCGGTTGAACTCATTTGCAGAGAGAGCGCAATGTAATGCATTCATAGCCCTCGCATTGAACTTGATCGAGTCCTTCTCCACCTTTGTCCTAGAAGCCGCATGAGTAGTGGGCTTCTCAAATGGCACCTCCGTAATGTCCCATAGGTCTTGACCCTCCATGTAGATCATCATTCTGATCTTCCAACTTGGGTAGTTGGTTCTGTTAAAGAGCGGGGGTCGGACGGTTGAATGACCTTCTTCATGAGATGCGGATGAGGCGTTGAATGCCATTATTGCAGTATGCTATACTCTCGCTCTGATACCAATTGTAAGGATCGTCTTACCCTTGCAATACTAACAACACACACTAGAGGGGGGTGAATAGTGTAATGGCAATAAAATTGTCCAATTAAAATTAAACTTGCAAATGCGGAATTATAAATGCAAGAGGAATTAAAAGACACAATCAATCCAAATGCAAACACAAAGTTTTACCCTGGTTCCCCAAACTTGGGTACATCCAGCCACACCAATATTCATTATAATCCCACACAGAGAAGTGAATACAAATCTCACTAGGAGATACCCCACAAAGAGGATTTATGCCCTACACAAGGATCCAACCAATCCTACACGAGGATCAAGATTCCCACACAGAGAATCAGTAACTCCCACTCAGAGAATTAGGGTTAGCCCTACACTAGGACAATAAACTCCCACAAGGAGAGTTACTCCCACAAATAGAGTTATTCCCACAAAGAGAATATCCTAGTCCCACAAAGAGACAACCTCCCATAAAGAGAGAGACTAATTCCCACAAAGAGAATTAGAGACAAAAATTCACCAAGTAAAATAAATACTCTTACCTATGCCTTGAGATGCTTACTCATGAATGGATGCAAGGCATGGAAGAGGATCTCCAAGTGTTGAGATATGCTTGAGAGCACTTGGATGAATTCCCTTGAGCTGGACTTCAATGCATGAAGATAAATGAGAGCTCTAGAGAGGGAATTGGGGGAGTTTATGAGTTGCTTATAGATCTCTTGAGATAGTCAATAGCATTAAGAAGTATAAGAGATGGCAGCACACTCATATATATAGGAGCCCTATATCAAACCCCAAAACCCAAGAAAACAGCCAAAGAATCGATTTTGCAACGGCTAGAAACTGGGCAAAAATGACAGGAACAGTCGACTGATGATCAAAAGACAGTCGACTGAACGACTAGAAAATATCCAACGGCTATAATCTGAGCCATGACAGTCGACTGATGAAGACAGTACAGTCGACTGAGAACAGGACATGCGCCTGTTAATCCTTCAGCAGGCGACTGCTGCAGGGGATGGAATAAAACAGAGAGCTGCACTCTTTCTCCAGTTAAGCACACATGCGACTGAATGCAATAATACAGTCGACTATCTATTAGTCAGGCGACTGTAAAACCTTAATCAGTCGTCTGCTGTATAAGATGGAGAAATGATAGAGAGATGCAGAGATTGCACTTACGCTACTCAGGCGACTGAAGACCAATCTACAGGCGACTGTAAACTGACCAGTAGTTGACTGTTCGTAAAGCTCAAGTTTGAGTCAATTGAAATGTTGACTTGAGCTGTGCATTTCAGGCGACTGTAGAAGGATCTACAGGCGACTGGTAATCACCCAGTCGACTGTGTTTCATTCAGTAGGCGACTGATGGAAAGCCAGAGACTCCAAATGAGTATTTGGACAAAGTGAACATATTGGGTTGGATTCTATGATAATCCTAAGGCTCACTAAGATGGTTAAATGTATATGCATGAATAAGTAAACAATCTAACAAGGCATTACATTAATCCTAGACTTAAAAGAGAGAGAAAGCAAAAAAGTAAATTACATGGATTACAATACTTTCCTTAGAGTCTAAGTCTTCAATCTTGAAGCCTTGATTGCTCTCCATCATCTCCAAGCTTTGGCACTCGTTGAGTCCAAGCAAAAGTCCTTCTTCACTTGATGTCCATCCTTGCACCAAGTGATTAGTCTCTAAGAAAGATATTCTTGAAAAAAAACTGAGAGACTAAAATATGAGAGTCATTAGCAACAACATAATGTTGTGATCATCATCAAATAAGATTGGTATGAAACACCAATACTCAACATTAATTACCATCATTTGCAAGTTTCTACAAGATCCCTTTATGCAAACTTTGATTTCCATATTTGGTCCGTAATTTAGGATATATATTAGGTATTAAGTTTGTCACCTTGTAAGTTGGTAAGATTGCTAAAGTTATCCATAGCTAACATTGCTTCCTTAAAATGGGTTCATGGCAATGAGATCTCACTATCTAAGACTTTTTAGCACTAATGACATGATGCCATTAATATGAATCCATGTGTGGGGGATTTATTATTATTTATGTCGATAATAACTTAATGCGAATTTTCCCTTAGCCCTTGTAAAGTTCTAATGTTTGGGTAGAACTGGTAAGGTTTCATTGCATATGTAAGGTTACATGATAATAACGGCTTGTGGAAGGGATTCATGGTGTAGGCAAGATATAAAGAGATCGAGTATTGTTGCGTTCTTGTACTTGTCGCCTCTACTTGTTTTGCATATATAGTTGCTCCTCTATTTGTAGCACTCACTTTGTTTTGCAGGTTATCCTTGCCGCAGGAACGAGATTTTGTTATTGATGTCATTTGCAGATTAATATGAGTGATGTGGGCATATGCTTGTATACTTTAATTTTCATGATATGCCATGAGTTATTTCTAGTTGTTGCATTAGTGCATTGCATACTTCTGCACCATGTGAGTTGGGTTTGGTATTCCTACTGGGTCACGCTGTGACGTGTCCTGTTGTTATTTTTCAGGTATTGGTTCGTGGAGTTGGAGGCCCACTAGCCCGGTTGATTGGAGTTGGTTGGAGTTGAGGGTTTTGAGAGAGAGTGAGAGTTTTTGGGTGGGAGGATGTTATTGTACTTTGGCAAGTTGTGGGTTCATGTTGTGTATATGAGATCTGTATTAGTGATGTTACATTGGTTAGTCGTGTATTTATATGTATCAGTGATTAATTATATCATGGTTGGGCTGTTGGTTCTTTTTTATCTGTGTGGTCTGGAATGCTACAGGTACTATTCCAGCTGTGCGCAGTGGACCTGCTTGAGTTTTGAAATTTTGTATTTCTCTTCGTAGCACCCGCCTCTTCAGGAATACCTGATACGGATTCGTACCCATTGGGTATACCGGGAACGAGGCGTTACTACAAGTAATGGCTTCATCGACAAACCGAGATTTCTGAGTCTTGTGCGTGGGATCCTAGTGCCACAACGGTTGTTGGCACATAAGGCTTGTGCTTACTTAGCGCATAGCCCATAGTCCAAGCAGCGGGCCATAGACACAATTTAGATCGAGCGGAATCACCAATTTCATAGAGCTAGACTATGGATTCCCAGTGCCAACATCAGCCTACTTTGCACACAGACTATCTACAGACATCTTTGTGCAATGAACTTCTGATGAGCATATTTTTTTAATCTAGATATCAGATTTGAGAACGGTTTGCGACTACGTGATCATGATCTCACAGACTTCATTACGATGATATTTTTCTGGTTGTATTAAATTTGTTTGATTTTTATTTGTGTTAGATCATATTGTGAATAGCTTTACTCAAAAGCTATCTGTGTATTCAACTTTTGAACTATATCTTGTACGGTGTGATCACTATCCAAACATGTGATCGGATTTGTTTTCTCTTTTAGTTATAAAGAGGGTGAAATCCTCATAGGTTTTGGGGTCCGAGCATAGGCGTGGAGCCACTCCGTTTAAACATATTTTGTGTCTGCTTAACTCTGATCTTGTGGTTGATTTTTAATTTGTGCCATACACCCTATTCACCCCCCTCTCGGGTGTTTTTCAATTGGTATCGGAGCATGATTCCTTTTAGACTCGAAGTCTGGTGGAATTTTGATCACATGTCACAAATTCCATACACATATCCCAGTGATCCCCATAACCAAAGAGAAGGACACCCACATATTTGATCACCTTGGTTTAATGGCACTAATTATAATTATTGGAAACAAATGATGTCTTTTCATATTAAGGGCATTGACTTGGAGTTATGGAAGATAGTTAGTGAAGGCTTCACCCTAGTTGATAAAACCAACTCCTGAGCAATAAAAGAAAATAATCGGTTAGCAAGTTAAAATGCTAGAGCCATGAGAATCTTGTATTGTGGCCTTCATACTAATGAATATAACTGTATTACCTCTTGCTCCACTGCTAAGGAAATATGGACTAGGTTAGAAGTCACACATGAGGAAACTACTGAATTTAAGAAACCTTGCATTCGTATGTTGTTACAATATGAGAATTTTTCTATGCTTCCTAATGAAACCAATGACTTACGTTCTTTTGTTTTATAGATATTGTAAATCCATTGAAGGCACTTGGAAAGGACATTCCAGAGGGGACTTGGTTAGCAAAATCATATATTCACTTTCTGGAGAATGAACCTAAAAGAGAACTGCCATTGATGAATCCCACGATCTAGCAACCATCTCTTTCGACCAACTCATGTGAAAGTTCAGGGCATAAGAAGTGTAGATGAAGATAATGAGTGGAGAGCCAACAAAGAATAAAGAAAAGCATCCAAAAGTAGAGAAGAGTGCAAATAATTTAGCCTTTCAAGTATCCAAAATTCTCAAGGAGGATATGAATTAATCAGACAATGAAAACATGGCTCTCATCGCAAGGAAATTTATGAAATTTCTGAAAAACAATAAAAATAAGACGGGAAGTATTTGGGGAATCAAGAAAAATGAAGGAAATGATGAAGGAAGTTCCAAACCTCAGTGCTTCAGATGCAACAAGAGAGGGCACATAAAAGAAGACTGCCCACTTCTAAGAGACACAGGAAAAGAAAAGATTGGAGATGGAGAAAGAGGACGACAAAGCGAGGAATGGTGGCTACATGGGGAGAGAACAACGCAGAGGAGCTCTCCTCAGATGATGATTGGATTGCCAACAATCTGACTTGCTTTATGACTGGAAACAGAAATGTAAAAATTGGTTCCATGTTCATAATTTTGATGATGAAATGAATAGTAGTGATGATATGTTTTTAGCATGGAGGAAGCTTATGAATTTCTTGTAGAACTTCTTCAAGAAATGGGTCCTAAATTTGTTAAGCTAAAAAGGGTTCGTGATTCATTAAAAGAGGAACTAAGTAGCATGACACATGAGAGAGATGAGATTTTTATTAAATGGAAGGAATAAAAAGAGATCATAAATAGCTTGGATGAAACCAAATTGGAGGCCAAAATTCTTGAACTAGAGTATTCTAATAGAAAATTGGCTAAATTAGAACTTAAATTCCAATCTTGCCACAGATTTGAAAGAAAAAATTAGCACTCTTAGTTCTAGAGATTCTGAAATAAAATTTTTAAACCACAAAATTGCTAGCTATGTGGAAATATTAGAAGAGGTTGAAAAAGAAAAATCCAATTTAATAAAAGGGAAATCATAGCTATTGATTTAGAGACTACTGAGAAAGAAAAAAGATTTGAGGCTAGGATTATCTTGAAAATGAAAATCAAAACATTTGCACGACCTTGAAAAAACTCACTAATAGCCAAGAGAGCTTTAATAAGATGATAAATGGGCTAAATGATCAATCTAGCAAACATGGTCTAGGTCATCAAAAGAACCAACCTAATTAAAAAAATCTAGGAAGACCGTTGAGAGGAATTTTGCAAGAGACATAAGTTTTCTATATTGAATGCATGAAAATCACATGTCATCTACTCATAAGCACACCGATGTTACATGTTTTTTTGATATTATCCTGAATATTTTATTTGGGTTCCAAAGCATCGTACTAACATTTGTGAATCTAAGATTTGGTTACCAAAAAGTACATCTTCTTTTGTAGGTGCATCTTCAAGTACAAGATGATAGCTTATGATACCTTGATAGAGGTTGCTCGAACCACATGATGGGCCTACCATGCTCTATAGGCTTATGAGGGAGGGTAACTCTTGGAGATGGAAAGAAATGCAAAGTCTTGGGAAAAGGTAACATTGATAAGTATCCAGTAGTAGTTATTGAAAATGTTAATCTTGTTGATGGTTTAGCACGTAACTTGTTAAGTGTGGGTTAACCATGCTCTATAAACTTTAAGGTGTATTTAGAAAATGACGAAGTACATATTTTAAAAGGTGATGATATTCTTTTCAAGGGTACATCTTATAATAACAGATACAATATCAAACTTTGTGATTCAAATACTCTAAAATGTTTAGTTGAATCAAATAAGATTAGTTGGCTATGGCATCAAATATTAGGCCATGTTGGCATGGACCTAATCTCAAGCTTGCTCGAAAGAATCAAGACAAGCTTTGCGATGCATGTCAACTAGTTAAGCAACATAAGAGTTGTTTCAACCCTAAAATGTTGCCACTACTACTAAACCATTGCAACTAATACATTTGGATTTATCTGGACCCACAAAGGTTTCTTGTTTAGGTGGTATGCATTATTGCTTCGTCATTGTCGATGATTTTTCATGTTATACTTGGGTTTATTTTTTGACATACAAACATGAAACTTTTGATGGTTTTAAAATGTTTTGTAAAATGGTTGAAAATGAAAAAGGTTTTTCCATAGTCAAAGTTAGGAATGATCATAATGGAGAATTTGTAAACACTGGCTTTGATGATTTTTGTGCTTCAAAAGGATATTTACATAATTTTTCCGCCCCGAGGACACCACAACAAAATGGGGGTGGTTGAGAGGAAAAATTGTACTTTGCAAGAAATGGCTAGGACCATGATTCATGATTATAAATTGCCTTTATATTTTTGGGTCGAAGCCATACATACTTCTTGCTACATTTTAAACCGTGTGTCCATTAGACCCATTTTGAAGAAAACTCCTTATGAGCTTTTATAAAGTTGACTCCCAACTTATCACATTTGAAACCATTTGGATGCAAGTGCTATATTCTGAAAGTAGGTGAAGTTTGGATAAATTTGATGCAAAATCCGACAAGGGTATTTTTGTTGGGTACTCACCACATAGCGAATCTTATCGGGTATTCAACAAAAGACCTCTTACTATTCAAGAAATTGTGCATGTGAAATTTGACGAGAAAGATGCTATTAACACACCTTCTAGTGCTACAGAATCTTCAGATATTGTAGGTGGCTTGGATGGATTGGAGATAAATCCTAGCAATTTTAATGAGCAAGAGGACAACAATGATGGTGCATCAAGATAGGAAGGGGAAGCTACTACATCATCACAAGATCTCCCCAAGGATTGGCGCTTCAAGAAGGATCATTATAAGAACCAAATGCTTGGAGACACGGCGGAAGGTATACGCACTAGAAGTAGCTTTAATTTGATGGTTAAATTTGTTTTTATATCCATTTAGAGCCTAAGAATGCTGATAGTGCTTTGGAAGACTCCTATTGGATATTGCAATACCGGAGGAATTGTCACAATTCGATAGGATAAAGTTTGGGAACTTGTTACCAAACCAAAAAATCAAACAATCATATGAGCAAAATGGGTATTCAGAAATAAACTTGACGAAATGGGCAATGTTGTGCAAAATAAAGCTAGATTAGTAGCCCAAGGATACAACCAAGAGGAAGTGATTGACTTTGATGAAACCTTTACTCCTGTCGCAAGATTGGAAGCAAATCAGATACTTCTAGCATTCGCTAGTATCATGAAATTCAAACTCTATAAAATGGACGTCAAGAGAGCTTTCTTGAATGTAGTTTTATTTGAGAAAGTCTATGTCAAACAACCTCCTGGATTTGAAGACTCCATCCACCCAGACTATTTAAGCTTAAACGAGCTTTATATGGACTCAAACAAGCTCCTAGAGCTTGGTATGTGTGACTTAGTAAGTTTTTGCTTGAAAATAATTTTTCCATGGGAAAGGCAGATAAAACTCTATTTGTTAAATATCAAAAAAATATATCTACTTGTAATGCAAATATATGTTGATGATATTGTTTTTGGTGCTACTAACAATCTACTTTGTGAGGAATTTGCTAAATGTATGTCTATGAACTTTGAGATGAGCTTGATGGGGGAGCTCACATTCATACTTGGATTGCCAATCAAACAATGTAATGATGTAATCTTCATAAATCAAGAAAAATATGCAAGGGAATTAGTGAAGAAATTTGGACTTGAAAATGGTAAGGAATGCTCTACTCCAATATCAACGACGACGAAAGTGGATAAATACAAAAAGGAAAAGAAAGTGGACGAACACATGTATCGTTTTATGATTGGTAGCATATTATAATTGACATCTAGTATGCCCAATATAATGTTTAGTTTGTGTTTATGTGCTTGGTTTCAATCTTGTCCTCAAGAGTCATATCTTTCTTTAGTTAAACGAATAATTCGATATGTTAAAGGAACCTTAGATTTTGGTTTATGGTACCCTTGTTCCACATCATTTGAGCTTGTAAGATATTGTGAAACGAATTTTGCAGGAAGTAGGACCGATCATAAGTGTACTACGAGCACTTACCAACTACTAGGCATGTCTCTAGTTTCGTGGTTTCCAAGAAGAAAAACTTCATAGCATTGATTATAACCGATGTCGAATATGTTTCGGTGGGCTGTTGTTGTGCTCTAATTCTTTAGGTGAGACAAACCCTCATAGATTACGATCTTACTTTCCAACCTACAACTATTAAATGTGACAATAAGAGTGCTATAGATCTATCTAAAAATCCAGTTCTACACTCTAGGACAAAACATATCGATATTCGTTATCACTTTCTTAAAAACCATGTTGATAAGAAAGATATCTCTTTAGACTATGTTGATACCGAAAAACAATTAGCAGACATCTTCACCAAACCATTAGATAACAAACAATTTTGTTTTATTCGAATAGAGTTGGTGATTATGTCCCTAATTGAGCATTAGCACGCTTATCCATGCACATACACATACTTAAACTTTGTATTTAACATATACATATTGCACACCATTTCAAGTCAATATATGTAGGACCTAAAACTGTGGGGGGGACACTAGATGGTGGTGAATAGTGTTTTATGATAATAAAAAGGAATTTACCCCTAATTAAAATTCCTAATGCAACTATATGTGCAGAATAGATAATGTGAAAACAACAACACATAAATTACAAGCACAAACAAATTATGTAGAATGCTTCGGATTCCTCTGAGTCAATTCCCGACTCCCTCGAATTCTACCCCAACAATCCATTAGCAAACCATGCTAGTGATTAGTATCCATTAATATCCCACTTGCAAAAAACTGGCAAGTGTAAAACCAATACAACCTTTATCTTCATACAACCCAGGAATGGTCTACTCTCACAAAACAAGAGTAATATCAACAAAGTAAAGAGAGGAGATTTGATGCAATTCAATATGAAACAAATTACACAACATATGCCTTGAATTATGACTTAATAGTATGAGGCAAGGGGGAGTGTGGGTGGGTGTGTGTGGTGCTCTAAATGACGAGAGTACGAGCACTTACTACTTGTGTCAAAGTGAGGACCAAAGCTAAGATGAAGATGAGCTTTGAATGCCTTGAATGCTTTGAGAGACATGTGTAGAAGGTTGTGAGCTTGAAGGCTTGTTGAAGCTTTGAATGCTATTCAGTGTAACGAATTTGATCTATAAATGTTCCAAGAGTTCTGAAATAAATGCCAACAAACCTTATTTATAAATCTCTAGGATCGCACCAAAATTTAGTAACGATCTCATGCATTTAATGCTATAAACGGCTACTAACAGGCATAAATCTTAGTCACCAATCGACTGGAGTAGACTAATCAGTCGGCTGAGACATTGATTGACATGGTAATAACTGCAGTCAAACGGCTAGTTCCAAATGACTGAAGAAGGCTCCCCAGACGTCTGGGGTACTATATAGACATCTGGGTCCATAGCTTCAGACGCCTGGTCAGATTGAGTTCAGAATATATGTTACTAAAAATGACAGTCGATATTGGAGAGACATTTGGAGTTCATCATCCAGTTGTCTGTGCCACTGTGCTGACATCTGGATGTAAAGCTTCAGACGTCTGATCAGTCAGCATGGAAAACTAACCGAGTTACTGGAATTTTGGTTGACAAGCGTAAGACTCTGGAGTTCATCTCCCAGTCATTTGACCCACCATGCATATGTCTTGGATGATAACTTCAAATGTCTGATCAGTTAAATTGTAAAAACAAAGTTACTGGAAGTACTAGACATTAGGAGCCAGACGACTAGAGTTCATTATCTAGGCATCTGTCTCACTATGCAGACGTCTGGGATGTGAACATCATGCGTCTGGTCAGTATGACTTGAGGAAACAGAGCTACTGAAGTATTTAGCTCATGAATGTTCATACGTCTAGAATTCTTCAACCAATCATCTGACTCACTGTGCAAACGTCTGGTATGAGAACATCAAACATATGGTTTGGGTCAGGTTTCAGCTATTGTAGCATGCATGCACGTCAGACGTCTGGGGTTCAAGTACCAATCGTCTAGGAGGCTGAAAAACTCTACTTCGAGCTTTTATGAATTTTAACCCTATGTGAATCTAATGATGAATGAACTCTAATATTGTGAGTGTTATGGAAATGATTCTATCAAGTCTATTCAAGGCTTAACATTCTAATTCAATAAGAATGTGAAGAAATAAAACAATTACATATTAATCCCCTCTGCTTCCTATTGAATGCCTTGAGAACTTCCACTTGATTTCCTTGAGTTCATCATCTAATTTCCTTGTATCATTGACTTTAACAATCATCACATTTTTGATATTCATTGAGTTAAACTGACAATACTTTCATTAGCTATAAAACAGGAGATTAGTCACAATTAATTATGTTTTCTCATCATTAAAAATAAATTGGGGGATCCAATCTCAATATTCTCCCCCCTTTTGATGATGACAAACAAACATAAACATGGACAATAATTGTGCTTGAAAATTAAAATACTTATTCCCCCCTGCATTGATGCCAAACAAATTAGTTCATTTAATTAAATGTAAAATGCCATCAATGTGTATCAATTGTGTGTGTAATACATGTAAAGTGTATTATAGACATATAAACATAAATGAATATACATGATATACACACTCATAGGAAATGATGCATGAGAAATGGAATCAATCCATTTGATGTTAATAGTACCAATTGTAAATTGATTAAAATGGAACGTGTGATTTAAAAATCCAGTTTACATTTCAATACTCCCCCGAATCATATAATGGTTTCGACCATAAGTTTGAAATTCTATGATTCATGGAAACTGTTTTAAATTCATAGCACATGGATTATTATCTTGGTTATTTCTCACCCCATTTGTCATAATCTAAAAAGTGTGGGAGGTAGAGAAACAACAACTATTGCTAGAAAACTATAAAACAAAGGAGTTAGTGATTAACCCAACTAGTGCTAGACACTTGAGTAATACCAATGAAATATTTCAAACCAAAAGTTAAAGTGTATTAACCCAACTGTTTATCATAACAATCATCACAATCATCACAATCACACATATGGAGATAATATCAACATTCATATTGGTAGTGCAAAAAGAATATTAAGAGACACAATTCACATTTCCAATAAAAGTTAAAATTCCATATTTTTATATATATCATGATGAGAAAGAGGTTACAAAAAAATAAACCATCATCGCTTAATCGAAAATGTCACCAAGGTCACATGGAAGAAAAGTATCATGTGAGATTATCAAAAAGTATACCTATACGTCACATACAACAAAACGCGACATCATTCACATGTATCAGTCCCATATAACTAAATGTGACAACCATATAGTCAATGAGTATACCAACCATATAGCCAAACCCCATATAACCTACAAACCTAAAAACCAAAATACAAAACATATTCTCACAGGGACTCTCCCAAACAGATCACACAAAAAACACAAGGGCTCTCTCAAACAGATCACACGCAAAACATATTTCTTTGTCAGAGAGAGGCCCGTGGTAGTCTTGAAAGTCATCAAACATCAGAAGGAGGAGGTGGTGACCGATGCATACAAGGCTCTGGAGGGGCAAGAGTTGTGATATCTCTAGGAGTGGGCAAAAGTAAGTCTAATTTCTCCTGGATGCTTAGAACCAAGGAGAAAAGTTGACGGTTCTGAAGAGTCTGGCAACTCATGTGGGAGGTGATAGACCTAACCATGCCCTTAACATAGGTAAGATTGTCATGAAGTATTGATACATTGTTCCAGATGGTAGAGAGGCTGAACTCAAAATCTCCTAAGCGACGAGTCAAATCCTCACGAAGCAGTGTTGAGGGTGACACATCAAAGGGAACCCTCAGATTATCATGGAGAAGTACAAGGGAGGAGAGGATACGATCATGATTTTGGTCAAGTCCGATAACAAACTCCTCAATTCTTTGAAGATCAACACCGAAAGGCATCTGTTGAGCATTCAGACGTGCATTGCCGTTGACCAGAAGAGAAATCCTGGATCTGATCTCCTCAAAAGGGGTTTCAAATGCTATTGAGTCAGAATGAACATGGACTTCTTCATGAGCTGGTGGCAGCTCAGACGAGGAAGGATCGACAGCATGAAGTGGTGATGAAATGTACTGTGGTGATGTTGGGGTTTAAGTAGACGATCCAGGTTGAGCCCTGGGGGGTAGGAGAGACGCCACGACTCCTAAAAAACATTATAGCCTTAGCTAAGGAGATTGTGGACTTTCGAGCACGTTTCGTTCGAGGCATGTCGAAACCCTAGAAAAATTTTCACCAAGTTTTAAGAGCTAAATCTAAAAGCCCTTGGTTAAGAGATGAACAGAGTAGAACAATGGGTTTTGTTGTACCTAGAAACTGCCAAATGATGATCGAACAAACGTAGATTCGTCAGAGTTAATTGTCGACGTTCTATCGAAGTAGACGATCGAACAGATGCTGTAAATTATAACTCTTATGCCCAAATCGAGATGAAAAGAGGGGTTTTATCGATCGATCAAAATATTCTCAGCCGTTGCACAAAAATGATCTTGTGGTCAAACCATCGACAGACGTCTAGAGAAGAGAGTTCAGACGTCTGGATATTTAACAAGTAAAACATTAATCTCGCAGCGTCAGACGTCTGGTGAATCCATATCAGGTGCCTGACCAACTGTGTAGTCGACTGGTTCCAACTGATCAGTCGACTAGTTTAACAAGTGATAGAATAGAGTTGCTCTCCGGAAACTTTGTCAGAATAAATTTTGTACGGATCAAGCGGCTGGAGTTCAACAGCCAGGCGACTGAACAATTGTGCAGTCATCTGGACAGAGAACTACAGACGTCTGGTCGGATTAAGAAATTCTGATTGATACATATATGATACGACAGACGACTGGATCGACTATACGAGGCGTCTAGTCAGAGTCAGAGGGCTTGGAATGAACCTAGACATATGTTTATGAGTCCTCTCAAGCTAAGAGACATGAAATCTCTTTAACTAAGCATAGAACAACACTATAAGCATACCAATTCATCAAATACAGAATCTATTCAAATCAAATTAGCATAAAATTCATATATATCTCATGAGAAAAATGCTCAATCATGAAGGTTAGATACATATACAATTCTAATTCAATCAAAAACAGCTGAATTATGACATATCATAAAAGTAGACAATAAAGCATGATATGTCATGAAAAATGATCTCCTAGAGTTTATATTCACCCATTATCTCTAATTCTCTCCCAAGTATCACAAAGAAGTCTTCCTTGAGTGGTTTAGTGATAATATCGGTAATTTTATTTGGGTGTCGATGTACTCTAGAATTACATCTTTTTTGAGGAAATGATTATTAATGAAATGATGTCTAATGTCAATGTATTTGGTACGAGAGTGTTTTACCGGGTTCTTGGAGAGACATATATCACTTTGGTTGTCGACCATGATGGGACATGTTCCACAATCAATACCATAGTCCTTAAGTGTTTGTCTCATCCATAAGACTTGTGCACAACCAAGATCGGTGGTAATGTATTTCGCTTCGGTTGTATAAAGAGATATTGAATTTTGTTTCTTGGAAAACCAAGACACAAGGGAATTTCCTAGAAAATGGCAAGTGCCACTAGTCCTTTTTCCATCGGATCTACATTCGGCAAAATCGACATCACTATATGAGACTAGCTCATATGTGCATGACTTTGGATAAAATAATCTGTAGTCACGTGTTAGGATAAGATAACGGAAAATCCGTTTGACCGCAACCAAATGTGATTGTTTTGGTCGCAATTGATAACATGCACATAAACATACATAAAACATGATATCGGGTCTACTTGCGATAAGATAGAGTAAACTACCTATCATACATCTATATTGATGATGTCAATATCTGTTATTTGTTCAATTTATCAAGATGTGTCATAGTAATCATTGGAGTACCCTTGGACGAATAACTCCCCATCCCGAAACGCTTGATTAATTCCACAATATACTTTGTTTGGTGGATGAAGATCCCTTGCTCCAATTGATGAATTTGAAGTCCTAGAAAATAGGTGAGCTCTCCCATATAGCTCATCTGAAATTCAACCTTCAAAGCCTTAGCAAATTCTTGACAAAGGAAAGTGTTAGTAGAACAAAAAATGATATCATCTACATACACTTGTATGATTAATATGTCATGATCAAAATACTTAGTGAAAAGTGTTGAATCAACGTCACCCATGTTGAAACCCAAATCCAAAAGAAAAGTCTTTAGGCGATCATACCAAACTCTAGGTGCTTGTCTCAAACGATAAAGTGCTTTCTTAATTTTGAAAACATGATTTGGAAATTTTTCATGAATGAAACTGGGTGGTTGTGAAACATACACTTCTTCATTCACATAACCATTTAAAAATGCACTTTTGACATTAATTTGAAATAGTTTAAAATTCATGATGGATGCAAAAGATAACAATAGTCTAATAGAATCTAATTTAGCTACAGGGGCAAAAGATTGGTCAAAATCTATACCTTTCTCTTGACAGTAACCTTGAACTACTAACCTTGCTTTGTTCCGAGTGACGACTTTATTCTCATCTGTCTTATTTTTGAAGATCCACTTTGTCCCTATGACATTTTGGTCTTCCGGAGGAGGAACTAGTTTCCAAACTTCGTTCCTTTCAAATTGGATGAGTTCTTCTTCCATTGCCAAGATCCTTGAGCTATCTTCACATGCTTCGTCAATTTTCTTTGGTTCTATTGTTGAGACAAAAGCACAATGTGTGATTTTGCTCTATCCTTGACCTTGTACGGACTCCATCTCCAATATTACCTATAACTTGTTCATGTGGATGATGAGGGACCATAGCAAACGTCTTGGGTAAACCTGGATCACTTGAAACATCCTCAACAACATCGTTAGGAGGGTTAGTCGTAATAGAATCATCTAATTTAACATCATTTATAGAGTCACACAAGAATTCAATATACTCATCATCATGTGTAATAGAAGAATCAAAATCTTCATAAAAAGTTACATGAAGAGATTCTTCAACCGTTGAAGTTCTTTTAGTGTATATTCGGTAGGCCTTGCTATATGTGGAATATCTAATATGTATCCCTTCATTGGATCGAGACTCAAATTTATCTAAATTACCATATGTGTTTTTAATAAAACATTTACAACTAAAAACACGAAAATAATGTACTTGAGGCAACTTATCATAAAATAATTCATAGCATGTTTTGTTCGTATGGGGTCTCACTAGAATTCTATTTAGCACATAACATGCAGTGTGAACGGCTTCTGCCCAAAATTGTGGCCCAAGCGAGCTATCACTAAGCATTATGTGTGCACATTCTATTAGAGTTCTATTTTTTTTTTTCCACAACACCATTTTGAGGTGGGACACGAGGGACGAAAAAACGTGAGTTATCCCATTCTCATCACAAAATTTTGGGAATAGTTCATTATCAAATTCACCTTCATGATCACAATGAATAGTGACAATGGGCATGTCTTGGATCTTTTGAACTTTCTTAGAGAAAATAATGAAGTTGTCAAGTGCCCCATTTTTGATATGTAAGAAGCTAACCCAAGTATACCTAGAGAATTTATCAACTACACAAGTCCATAAAATGCATTTCCTAAGGATGCAACTCTAGTAGGCCCAATAAGTCTAGATGTAAAAGCTCTAGTGGCCTAGTAGTAGAGATTACATTCTTAAGCTTAAATAATGATTTATGAAGCTTGCCATGTTGGCATGAATCACAAAAATGTTTCGTATTAAAAGAAAGTTTTGGAAAGCCTCTAACTAGATTATGCTGGGATAGTTTTGAAAGATGTTTAAAGTGTACATGACCAAAGCGTCTTTGCCATAGAGTTGCTCATTGGTGTGTGTGCAACCAAGCATTGGTCTTGTGTATGTGGCATATCCAACACATAAATGACTATGGCGTGTGCCACTAAACAAAATATTTTTATTACTACAATCATATATACTACACAATCCATTACCAAAATTAACTTTGTAACCCTTGTCACAAAGTTGACTAATGAAAATAAGATTATGATTTAACCCATCAACTAAATAAACATTATCTATTAATTGTTTATATGGATTACCGACATTTCCAATACCTATGATGGAACCCTTTTTATTGCCTCCGAAAGCAACCGTTCCACCATTCTTGAGGCGAATGATTTCAGAGAGCAAGTTTGGGTCTCTCGTCATATGTTTGGAACACCCGCTATCGAGTATCCAGTCTTTCTTTTTGCATTTGGATCAATCTTTCCCTTTATTGGTCTTTTTCCTATTCTTGGATACCTATGGAATAAACCATAAGCATATGATACCCAAACATGTTGGGTCCAATGGGATTAGCCCTTTGAAAACCAAGTCCAAGTAGACTTAGGCTTCCCAACATAATTAACATTATTCACTACACCCCTAAAATAGGATTGCATATACAATCCTTTAGCATATGTGCTTATGTTCTTAAGACCCCAAATTAAGTGAGAATTGGAAGTCCTATTCCTAGAGGGTGCAAGCGTTCGAGGAAAGTTTCTATGAGAGGCATGCGGCAAGTAGGCATTTGGGTGAACATAAGCATAAGGGTGAGAATGTCGTGATTGTGTTTGTGTATACTCATGATTTGGTGCATATGACTAGTAATAATGAGGATGCGCATGATTGATGGTTGGTGTTCTTGCACAATGTGTGTGTGCATTGTGAGCATACATATGAGTTTTCACATTCGGGTTTTTTTGCATGTGGTGCATAGAAATGTGATACATATGAATGGGAAGCATGAGAAGCAGATGGAGTACGTGGACGAGCACGAGAAATATGTGGAACATTTGTATACCATGTGAGTTATTATGCATATGTTTATGCAGTGGATATGCATAAGCATTTGCCTATGGGTGAGTGTGAACTTGTGGGTGTCTCACATGTGTACTAGCACGTGCACTAAGGTGTGGTGCATAGAATTTCTCATATGTAGGAGCTTGATGTGTAGTTACTCTCCTACGTGTATGAGTGTTAGTATGCATATATGCATAACCCTTCCTTGGAGGTCAACACTTGGTGGGTTTCTTTCCGAATGAAGGTGTTGTCGGAAAGGAGCTTGTCTTGGTAGAAGAACTACTTAATAGGTTTTGGGCTCCACTTGTGGATGCACCAGAGGATGGCTTCACAAATTCCATAGTTGCCCCACTATAGGATGTGCGGTAATTGGTAGCATTTTCTTTTGAATAACCAAGTCCACCGTGATGATTTGCAGAAAGTTGGTTTCAAGCAAAGTGTTCAACTTATCCTTGCCTTTGTTGAATCTATCAACATTGGAGGACATAAGCTCGTATTTCTTCGTTAGTGAAGAGAAATTAGTATCTAAGGTGGATACACGTGTATTGATCTCGTGCACTTGGGTTTTGAGAGCAAGATTATCATTACCCAAAAGTGTGTTTTGAGATCGAAGTGTTTCCATCTCAACATCATCACAATTATTAATTTGGACACCATCCAATTGAGATTTGAGGGATATAACCTCATTTCTCAAACAAACATTTTGAGAAAGAAAATTGGCTTTCTCCTTAACTAGTGTGTTATTTGTAGTGTCAACATTCGTTGTGATAGACATGGATGAAGTGGCGAAGCTAGCAAGTTTGTCCTTAGCAAGCATATAAGAGTTAAACAACTTTTGATATTTATCAATAATTGTTCATTTGCTAATTTAAGATCATCCATGGTTACCTCATCCGTGTCATTATCACTTTCACTTGAGGAGTCCCTTGGAGAGTCCCCTCGCGCCATGAAGCACATGTGCAGAACCTCTCCCTTTTTCTCATCCGAGTCATCGCTACTCGAATCTTCGCTTGAGTCATCCCATGTTTCTACCAAGCCTTTCTTCTTCTTATTTTCTTTATACATATCTCCCTTTGTTTAACTTGGGAGCCTTCCACTTTTCCTTATTTTAAGCATTATGCAATCCTTTTTAATGTTCCCTGGCTTATTACATTTGAAACACACAGAGTAAGTGTTAGTAGAATAAAATTTGTTCTTATGCTTGAAGTTACCTTTCCGGAAGAATTGTTGGAACTTTCGGGCCATGAGTGCCATGGACTCCAAGTCCATCTCATCATCAGATTCATCCTTGTCCGATGTGGCTGTGAAAGTAATTACTTTCTTCTTTGGTTCGGCTAGACCCCTTTGAGCATCCCTTTTCTCATGGTCTTCCTTTCTAACCCTCATAAGCCATGAGGTTACCAATGAAGTTTTCAATGGTGTATGTGGACATGCCATTGCCTTATTCGATGGCCATGGTCTTCTTCTCCCATTCTGGAGTGATGGTCATAATTCTACTTGGGTGTATGTCTTCCCAAGTACTTCTAAGTCATTCACAATGTCCGTGAATCGTGCATACATGCTTGAGATTTTATCTTTGTCCTGCATTTGAAACATCTCAAAGCATTGTACATAAACATGGAGTTTAGAAATTTTCACTTGAGTGGTCCCTTCGTATATGACCAGGAGGTGGTTCCATATTTGGTATGCAGACGTACAATTTGACACCTTGTTAAACTCCGATGCCGTCAATGCACAAATAATAGAGTTCATTGCTTTTGCATTGTTTGCCTCCACGGTCACTTGAACGGGGGACCACTTATTGAAGTCTTCTTCTAGGGAATCTTTGTACAAAGTTTGCACAGATCTCCAAAGGAAAATGCTCTTAAGAAATATAATCATTCTAGCCTTCCAAAAATTGGATCCATTAAATAGAGGAGGCCGAATGGTGGATTGTCCTTCGGTAATGGATGCAGCACTATCACAGTTGTTGTTGTTGTTGTTATCGTTAGTTGCCATAGTTAATGTTGAGGGATGTATGCCCTCAGTTCATTTGTATTTGATGCAAATGGTTTTTTAATATTAGATGTGTGTATTTTGCATATGATGCAAATGTAATTAAATGTGTCGTAAAATATTTACGTGCATATTTAATATAATAAATACATGAAAATGATTACTTAGATGACGGGAACGTCCCGGTGAAAATCCAGGTTCAAACAGCGTCAAAAACCGTGTTAAAATGGCCCCGGAAATCAGTTTTAAGGGCTTATTGGGTCTGGCGCACGACTTTATCGGGTCGGGCGTGACCGACCTGCCAATAGCAGTGTGTGCCCGTGCTTTGCATGGGCACACGTGCCAGGTGTAGCACGTGCCCATGCATTGCACTGGCAAAGCACGCGCCCGTGCTATGCACCGACGTGCTTGCTAGGAGGCAGCGCACGCATGCTGTGCGTGTGCTGTCTGCGTGGCACACAGGTGGGGCTGCAGGTGGGCCCTACCTGGCTGCTAGGTTTGCTGGGTTTTTTCGACGGATGAGTTTTGCAAAAAATTGATTTTTTGCTATCTTTGAGACCACGTTTGAAGGGTCAAACGAACTTGGAATGACGTGCTGCTTTTTCCTACGCGTTCACCATTCAGTGCTCTTCGATTTGATAGGTTGTATCACTTGCGAAGCTCAACGGTGAGGGAGGGAAAATTAGTTGAAGTTTAGCCTTAGTGTAAGGCAAACTAAGTTAATTTTTCCTCTCCAATAATTTAGTCCCACATCAGAAATGGAGTGAAGGGGAGGGGTCAGCCGCCTATATAAATAGGGGCCTACTCCCCTCCTTGAAATTCGTCCCAAGCTCCAGATCTGAGTAGCTCTATTAAACATGAGCCAGTCCGGATCTGAGCTTAAAGTAAATATTCCATCTTTCTCCCTAAAATTCTTCCTTGCTCCTGATCGGGCTCTAGCAAAGCTACTAAGGAGTTCGGATTGGATCCGAAGTCTTGACGAAGGATCTACTCAAGGTGAAATCTTCTTCGGTGCGTGGTTGGCTCGGCGACAAGGGTGTTGCTCGCCTTAGGACGCAGTGTGGTTCGGAAAGCGGTTCAGCTTGGGACGAGGTGCAGCTCAGGATGCGGTTCGGCTTGGGAGAAGTGGTGCGGGCCAAAGAAATGTTACTGAAAACAACGCTTCGTATTCTGCGGAAACGAATTGAAAGGTATGTAGTTTAAATATTCATGCGTTTATAATTGCAAATGTTAGATAGATATATCCTTAAGGGTTGGTCAGACCCAACCTCGAGATAGTAGAGATCTTGGCTAGGGTTAACTTCTTGAGGGCTGTTCTTAAAATTGTTTTAAGATGATTTTTCGCTGCTGATTTTTGATATCTTCATCCGACTGACTTAGGCCAGACGTCGATTTTATTTCCCTAAGGACCAAGAAAATCCTACAGTGGTATCAGAGCTTGTTAATTCTTGAATATGGGTTCTCAGGTTATGAGCTGACAGAAGTAATCTCTCTTACCGTACCAAGTCTCGATAAGATGGGGATCTTACGATGGGTTGGGCGTTGCCGAAAGGCATGCCGTAAAACAAGTTCGTGAGGAATCATGTGACAGGTCTAGGGTGCCTTGGATGATGGGCCTTAACAGTGTTGCATTGATATCAGAGCGATACCCTACAGTGGTATCGGAGCCATGTCTACATGATCTATGTTTTGCAGTTATAAAATGTATGTGACAACATGTTTCTCCATGAGATGGAGGTTGAATTTTAAACTATTTAAATAGTTGTTCTAAAACAATTTTTTTATTTTCGAATTTTTTTTGAAAATTAGATTTAATTTTATTTTAAAATTAAATCTTTAAAATTATGTGATAATTTTTGGTGTAATTTAAACTTATGCGATAATTTTAAGGTGCATGTTTAGCAAGAAAATTTTATGAGATAAATTTTAATTACTTTGTTATCATGCTAAATTGTTTAGTTGATATTTTTAATGGTTATATTAGTTATTTTTGATTATGTGATAATTTAAGAAAAGCTATTAGGATAGCCATTAAAACCTTTTAGAAAATTATAAGATAATTTTTTGGACATACTATGATTTAAAAGTTGTTTAAATGCCTAATACATGATTAGGTTAGCACCCTAAACATCCTTATAGTTGATAATGACATTAATAAAAGTTATTAACCAATCTTAATAATTTCAAATTTTTGGATTCAACTAGTTGATAGGATTAACTAGTTTTAATGAAGCCAATTCTAGTCGATGGCACACATATGAATAATTAGTTTCCTTCAATGGACCAGGATCCGGTCTAGTGTTTTTTAACTAGAGTTGTGGATCAGCCTAGCTTGACTGGGGATAGTGATCATGGCCTAGCCAAATCCCTGGCCGTGGTCCGCAAGGATGCAAATTATGATTATGTGACACCGTTAATTATATCTGGTCAATTACGTTAAAAATCTTCTTCAAGGTTAGCTGTAGCCCTCCTTGTTTCTGGATTAGGGGACTAAAAGATGCATGTTATGGTTGTTGAGTCTCCTCAAGCTATGATATGGTCTCTTTTAGAAACTGACTCCATCATACATGATATGTAGTCTGGTATTATCCCAAACCGCTACGTCAGGTCTTCTTGAGTATCGGTGTAAGTTAATATTAGACATAAAAACAAGGGTTCCATTAGACTAGCATTATGATTTGTTGAGTCTTCTCAAGACCATAAGTGACTAGGGGTAAAAACCAATAGGGAGTCATATGTGATGTGATTAATAATGAGATTATCTACCAACTGCAAAGTCGATCAACTTGTTGAGCCTCCTCAAGGTTGTGAAGCTCATGGTGGTTGGGTCCCTATCCCATTAAATAACAATATTCGTTCATCTATATGGCTAAAGATGATCACAGAAATAATGTGAGGATATAGTTGAATAAAAACCATTTTAACCATATTTAAAAATCATGAACATATGCTAAACTAGGGTAATTCTATGTTTTACCTAAGTGGAATCCAAAATCATAAAAAAGAAATAAGTCAACTGGACAAAATGATTAGTTAAGGAGTATTTGATAAACTAAACTATATCCTCACTGATATTAAAGTGTCCTTCCCAGTACTGAGTTAAAGACAATGATTTCCTTAAGCTCTAAAGTCTAACACAATAAAAGCACACTACTTAAAACTCGCCCATATGAACATGTGTAGCTTAAACATCTGATGTTCAAAGCATGTTTCTCCATATAACTTGTTGAGTCTTCTCAATGTTGTATGGAAAACAGTTTCAATCCGCAAGGCTTGAAACATCGATCAAACTGTTTGACTCGAAGATGAGTGTAAGAGCGGTGCACGACAATGTATCCAAATTAGATCTTGAGACAAGCAACTTGTTGAGTCTCCTCAAGGTTGTAAAGCTCAAGTGTTTGGATGCATGTGATGCTTGCACAACTAATATTTGTGTTAGGACATGAAATGTCTAAATGTGATTTAGAAAAGGGAAGGCACTAAGGAAAATTCATTGAGAAAGAATTTTTGGTATATCATAAGACACATCATAGTAGGAGGAGCTGAAAATGGGACATGTTTGATGACTAAAATTTCAGAATAATTGTTATACAAAGGAAGATAGTCTCACATATTGGCTAAATGAACAAAAGTTGTCTTTAGGCCATATAGAACTTATATCACACTTGGCGAATGTCATCACATTACTTTAGGAGAAATGTTTTGATGTGATTATAATGTATAACAATGTTGTATTACGAGTTAATACATGAATACACAAGTTAGTAGCAAATCTTATACGGCAAAATAAGACTAGGTCGTACCGAAGAGACTAAGCTTCACAAGTCACATAAAGAGGGGTCTGACCTCTCGTATTATGAATCGAAAGACACTAGTGAATCTTGTCTCAAAGGTATGATGGCCGAAATTCCATCTGTAAGATAGTGTGAGAATGAGTTGGTGATCTTTTAGACTCGTACATACAGATGTACCCAAACCCAAGTCTACATAAGCCAAAATAATGTATTCTTATTTTATTACGACACGTGTTCTTGATGAAACACAAGTCTGATAAAATAAAGAACACAATGATAGAAGTATTTGAACTGATTCGATCGGATCGAAGAGTCAAATACTTTGCTATGTAATTCTTGCGTAACTAAAAGAAAATGAGATTTTCTCTTAGGTCAAGTCTTTTAACACATCGGTGTGTTAGAGAGCATGAATCGTACTCTGTTAGACTTAGTCCGATACATGGCTAGTGACTCTGAGTTACAATCCTCGTTCTGGGTTAAAACCCAGATAATAATGCCTAGGAATTTGATAAGGTTATGTCAGATCGTTATAAATATAATATTCCTCAAATTAATCGTTAGGAAGTCACAAGGATTACTCGAGTCTCGTGAGACGATAAGTCGAGTAAAATATCATAGTTGATGATGATTTGGTCAACTTCCAGAATGCCATTCGAAGTATGGACTCTGATTAATAACTTGATGCAATCCGAAATAGGGTTCTTGCATGTAAATAAGATATATACCTTGGTTTACGTGCCCAAGGAAATTGTTTCCTTTGGCTGCAAGTGAATCTTCGAGACTAGAAGATTGGTGCAGAAGGAAAATAGTGAAGTACAACTTACGTTGGTTGAGAATGGTTATCATCCTAACTCCTATAAATGGATTATGATAAAACTTTCTTGCCAGCAGATGTGTATAGATTTTCTCGGATCAGACTCGATGTAAATGCTCATGATGACCATGAATACTAGAATATGTTTGTTTTCTAAATATGATTTATAAGAATAAACTTATAGAGTTTTCAAGGTTAGTGGGAACAATAAAAGGCATGCGAGGCATCAAGGAGCCAGAACATATGTTTTGACAAAGTGGTCAAAGAGTTTGACACTTTATCAGAAATGATTATGAACAGTCTAAATGACCAGCAAACTAATTTGGATTATCCTCAATGAGCTGGATGATATCCAGGCAAGACATATATTATGGATTCCATGGGACCAAGGGAATTATTTGGATGAGATTCAAATGTGTGGTCTAAAATGAACATAGAAACCCCTTAAGTCTATATAGTAGACGTTATAGCAGATCCACTCACGAAGGCTCTACCACATGAAGTCTAGAAAGACTTATGTGTAAATACGGTATGAGATACCGGGATAAATGGGCCTGAGTTCAAGTGGGAGATGTAGCGAGATGGGCTTGCCCTCGAGGCAAATTTATCTCTATGTATTGTTGGATATGGATGACGTTTGTACACCCTTGTAGGGGATGTACGAGGGAATACGGACCTCGAACGTCTTGTACACGAAGTCGTGTGCAAAGGGAATCCGTTCCCTTGCGGAGAGGATCTCTAGATTAGTGGGAAAGTCGCATTATATGTGCATAAGTGCATGCGACATATGGCTAATAAAGGTGTAATATCTTAAGCTTATGTTGTACCATGCATATGGTACAACTTAAGCTTATGTTGTACCATGTGTGATGGTACACTTTAGTTAACTTGTTCCAAAGGAACAATTACTCCTAAAATAACTACCTTGGGGGCTATAAATAAGACCCAAGGCTTAGCCATTTCCTTACACTTTTGCATGGTATTCTTGCCTTGCATTTCATTCTAGCGAAGCTCTGTCGAAATCCTTCCTCTCTCTTTATCCAAGTTCTTAATCTAAAAGTAGAGATTTAGATTGTGGATTTAGTAGCCTTACTCCGTTCGTGAGAAGACTCGATCCGTCGTGGCGAATCCGAAGGCGAAGTTCCGAGACTACCGTGCCGCATACGCAAGCGTAAGTCTCAACTTCATTTATCGATCCTAACGATGTTTTGAAAGGTTCCTACATTGGTATCAGAGCCATACGGGTTCGCCCCGGTTAAACCGCCGCCCCGTCGAACCAATGAATGAGGCGTTGTCATTTTCACGAATGGGTATCCTACCATTACGGATATGGTAGGAACGCTTCGTGACGGAGAGAACGCATCGGTTGTTCTTTTCACGTTAGGGTCTCCTACCATTACGGATATGGCAGGAACTCTCCGTGACGGGAAGAACCGACCGTTCATATCGTCAAACTCGCTCTCTTTATGGATGCTGAGTCTCCATTCATAAGGAATGTGTGCTCTCTTCATGTGGAGCGCGTAGTTTACGAATTTTTTGAAGAGGGTTATTTTTTGGCACACGGCCATTGGAGAACAACTACTTCCTCGATGAACGGGTGCTTCACCGGAGAAGAAGGTGGTAGTTATTTCCATCGGGGAAGATAAATTTTGGTACATGAAATCTATAGCCAAATGGGCAATGGAGGCAATGCACTCCCTCTCCCCATGCGGAGGGGGTTGGCTACGGCCAATGACGACGAACACCACCACGGCCACCCCCCTCCGATGGGGGTGTGCGGCCAACCCCATGAAGGGGGGAGACCGGCCATGGCCGGTCAAGGCCAATAAGCCATGGCCGGGCCATGGCCATGGCCGGCCGGCCCTGGTCGGCCACGGCCAGGGCCAGGGAGCCCTGGCCGCAGCCAGGCCAGGCCAGGCCAGGGCCGGCCCTGGCCGGCCACGGCCAGGGCCAGAAGGCCCTGGCCACAGCCAGGCCAGGGCCTGGCAGCCCTGGCCGAGGCCAGGGCAGGGGCCCTAGCCGCAGCCCAGCCAGGGGCCAGGCCGCCCTGGCAGAGGCCAGGGCAGGGGCCCTGGCCTCAGGCCAGGGGCCAGGCCGCCCTGGCAAAGGCCAGGGCAGGGGCCCTGGCCCCCGGCCAGGGCCAGGCCGCCCTGGCCGAGGCCAGGGCAGGGGCCCTGGCCCCCCGGCCAGGGCCAGGCCAGCCCCGGCCCTGGCAGAGGCCAGGGCCTGGCCAATAGCCGGCCCTGGCCGGCACTGGCCGGGAGAAGTTTCAGACCATTAGTATTGGTCGACCAATTCGGGTGTTTTGGTCGACCAATTCGGCAAAAGGGCTTGGTCGAACACGAACGTGCCGACTAGCCCATACGGGGCCAAACGACAGTCGTCTGCGCCAAAATTCTCTCATACGGGGGGAAACGCCTGTATCCATACGGGAGCCGGCGATGATGGCTTGCAGAAAAATCTCCTAAAGGGGGGGATCCGACCTTGACACGGCAACGTCTTAAACCCGACAATGGCCAGGGATTGCCGAATATTTCACTAGTATAATAAGGGTACTATGTTGAAATATATTTTTGAAACATACGTCTTCATACGTTTTGAAAAATACGTTTTCAAAAACGCTTTTTGGGCTCTACTCCTTGAAGATTAGCCGTAGTGCTCTACTTCATGCGAGATTAGCCATGTCATTGTGCTCTACTCTACGGAGATTAGCCAATGTACTTATGACATTGTGCTCTACTCTACGGAGATTAGCCAATGTATTTCAAATTTTTTGAAAAAGATGTTTTCAAATAGGTTATGTCCCGTCCTTAATCGGGATAGCGCAATTTAGAATTCCAAGTCCTACCACGATCTGGCCATGGTTATCTAACCCATGGGTGTGTAGAACAGGTCTCGTGGCTTGGCAATTGTTGCGCTAAAATTCTTTGCGCAAACTCTCACATATTCCATTTTGAAAGATATGTTTTTCAAAAGTATTTTTCCGCTGCTGGTACCATACATGTATCATTTCTGATTTCTTTTTACATGAGATAAGTAAGAGGGATACTTTGAAAGTTACTTCTAGATGGTAGTTGGGAACGTAGTGAACTTCTCGATTCTAGAGTAACATTTCAGCTTATCCAAGGAACTTATCAAGTGTTTAAAGAATCGAAACTTTATGCATAGAATTTTGATCGTGTTTTTCATTTTCTTTGCAGTTTTTTGGTTCGAATATGTCTACCGCTTCTAAGAACATTGTCGCCGAGCTTAACAAAGGTGAGAAGCTCAACGGCGACAATTATAAACTTTGGTCAATAAAAATCCAATATGTTTTGGAGGAGCAAGATGTGCTTGAAACACTCCAAAACGTAATGGAAGAACCTGAGTTGGGCAATACGGCCCAACACAAGCGGGACCGAGAAGCTTATGAGACTTGGACTCGAAAGAACAAAATAGCACGTATTACATTATTGTCCGCAATGGACAATGACATAATGCGTCTATTTCGGGAATTCGACCTAGCCAAAGACATATGGTCTGGGCTAGAAATAAAGTTTGGTGTAACTTCGGTCACCAAACTCCGCTCCTTAAATATTCAATTTGATTCGTACAAAATGCGGCGAGATCAATCTATGAAAAAGCATCTCCGCCACATGGCGAATCTCATAGCTGAAGTGAAGGATGCGGGTCTTACGCTGTCTGACGAACAACAGATCCAAGCAGTCATTCGTTCACTCCCAGATAGCTGGGATAACATGAAAATGCAACTCACTCATATTTAGTGCATTAAAACTTTAAGCGATGTATCCAAACACCTCGAACTCGAGGAAGAGAGGATTCAAGCCGCAAAACCTAGTGTCGAAGTGCATATGGCCGCTAGTTACTCACATGGAGGAAAGAAGCGGAAGGATAAATGCTTAAGGTTTATGAACGAATGAAAGCAAGAACCGGAAACCTCAAAGAAGACTAAGAACAAAAAGTGGCAAAAGAATGTGCACTCAAAGAAGAAAAACTTGAAGAAGATCAAGTGCTTTAAGTGCAACAAGTACGGTCACTTCGCCCGTACGTGTATGGATGGAAGTGATAAGATAACTTGTAGGGCTAGTTACATATGTGTTTCTAGTTCCATGTTTCTTGCTGAATCTAACTATTTTTGGTTGATTGATTCAGGGGCCACAGACCACGTAGCGAAGGACAAAAGGTTCTTCGTAGAGTATCAAAGGATAACTCAAGGAACAAAGTGGATATACGTCGGCAACAACACTCGTGTTGAAGTCAAGGGCGTCGGAACATGCAAGCTAGTTCTCGACAACGGCCGGACTCTATTATTGCACGACGTCCTCTTTGCTCCAGATATTCGAAGGAATATCGTATCCGTGGTCATGTTAATGTCTTTAGGTTATGAATGGAGGTTCTATGAACAAAATGTTGACCTTGTTTGTAATAGTTCATTAGTTAGGTCGGGTAATGTTTGTAATGGATTGATTGTTTTAAACACTATGTATGATGATTCTTCTTCTATTAATGAAAGTTTCCATTTGACAAATGCTTCTAATTCTGAATCTGAGATCATTTGTTGGCATGCAAGACTTGGTCACATTGGACCAACTAGAATGGATAGACTTGCCAAAAGTGGCTTGCTATCTAATGTTTCAAAAGTTGAAATGTCAACTTGCGAACATTGTCTTGTAGGAAAAACTTGTCGCAAGCCGTTTGGAACTGGCACAAGGGCCGAAGTTCCATTACAGCGTATCCATTCGGACATTTGCGGTCCAATGAATGTTAAGACAAGACACGGGAAGTCCTATTTCATCACCTTCATTGATGACTTCACCCGTTTCATTCACATTTATTTGATTTCCCACAAACATGAAGCTTTATCTTGCTTCAAAAACTATATGAGTTTAGTGGAAAATCAACTAGATCGCAAGATAAAGGTCTTGCGAACCGATCGGGGTGGAGAATATCAATCAACGAGTTTTAAGGAACTCTGTGATGAAAAAGGCATAGTTCTTCAAATAACTATGCCTTATACGCCGCAACAAAACGGTGTTGCGGAAAGAAGAAATAGGACATTGATGGAAATGGTCCGATCAATGATGTCTCAGGCAAATTTGCCCATCACCTTTTGGGGTGATGCATTATTGACGGCAGCATTCATCTTAAACCGTGTACCCTCGAAGTCGGTAAGTTCTACTCCTTATGAGTTGTGGAACAATAGAACTCCAGACTTAAGCATTCTAAAACCTTGGGGTTGTGCCTCTTACGCACATTTATTCTCTCACAAATATGGCAAACTTGGGCCACGTGGGAGGAAGTGTATCTTCATCTGATACGCTGAAAACTCCAAAGGATATGTTTTCGTTAGTCAAGAGGACAATGGGGGTCTAATGGAATTCGAATCGAGGAATGTTGTCTTCTTGGAAAACGAGTTTCCAAGACAGGGTGAGATAAGTCAAGACTTATCCTTGTTTGAGACTTGGGATCAAGAAGGATCAGAACGTTCGAGTGGGAGAATTCTTGGTGAAGAGGAAAATGACCCTCATACTTCACCTATGGATGATACGAACGATACCAATCCTATTCCGAGTGGGAGTGATGTTATTCCAAGTGGGAGTGATGTCATTCTAAGTGGGAGTGATCAAACTCAAGCAAGACGTAGTAATCAAACGAGGCTAACACCTCTGAGATTTGAGGATGAATTTCCTTAAACATTCATGACATTACTACAAGATGATGACGAACCTGCAAATTTCAAACAGGCCGTCACATGCCCTGCTAAAGATAAATGGATAGCGGCGATGGAAGAAGAATTTCAATCCATGAAAACAAACCAAGTCTGGGACTTGGTTGATTTACCTAAGGGACGTAGAGCCATTGGGAACAAGTGGGTTCTCAAAATCAAGCATAAGGCTGATGGCTCCATCGAGAAATATAAAGCTCGCCTTGTTGCGAGGGTCTATGTTTGGAAATGTGTCCCAAAGATCCAAAAGAAAAGAAAGCTATGGAAAAGGTTCCATACTCTAGTGCTGTCGGGAGTCTGATGTACGCCATGATGTGTACCAGACCGGACATTTGCTATGCTGTTGGTATGGTAAGCCGTTACCAATCCAACCCAGGACATGCACACTGGAAAGCGGTGAAGAGGATATTAATGTACCTCAAATGGACTGCGGATTATGCGTTATGCTATCAAGGCAATACCTTGAGACTCGAAGGCTATACCGATGCTGATTGGGCAGGTGATCTCGACGAGCGAAGATCTACCTCAGGCTTTGTTTTCTTGCTCGGGAATGGTGCAATATCCTGGAGCAACAAGAAGCAAACCTGCATCGCCCTATCAACCATGGAAGCCGAATTTGTAGCATTTAGCATGGCGGTCCAAGAAGATGTTTGGCTTAGGAAATTCTTAGACAGGCTGACGGATGCCACTGACTCGAGCACTGTTCCTATATACAGTGATAGTCAAGCTTCGATTGCCTATGTCAAAGATCCTAAATTTCATTGTAAGACCAAACACATTGATATTCGATTCAAGTTTGCGAAGGACTATGACAAACGGAAGGAAGTAGACATATGATACATATCCACGCATAAGATGATAGCGGATCCCCTTACTAAGGCGATCCCCAGAGATGTGTTCTTCAAACACTTATCATCTATGGGAATGCGTAGGTGCTGAGCTGTATCATGTAATATTTCCCATGTCTATAGAAGATCAAAGTTTAATAAAAAGAAGAAGTTTTTTTTATATATTGCATACAAGTTTCTTACAAATGATTTTATACATTTGTGTTTAAGTCTCAGCTATTTTATTGTGTGTTTGTCGGACAGATTAAGGTTGGCTCTCTCACATGAGCAACCGCCTTATCTTATCAGATGGATAAGATAGAGATGAGACTAGTTTAAAGTCAAAATCATTAGACAGATGATTTAGAGTTGTGACTTAAACAAGATAGTCGAATGAAAGATCTGCATCATATGGATGCTTACAAAAGATCTGAGATCTGTATCACAAGGATATTTAAAAGAGATCTCATAGGATTTTTTAAATCCTATCTGTCTTATGCAGGATGAGAGTCCGGGAATATTTCATGGGTAGTAAGGGGACTTAAAAGATAGGCACTGTGGTGTCTGATCTTTCATCCGTACAACATCATTAAGACATACTCTCCCTGGGAAAGGAGTGATGTTGTAATACGTGTTCATACCACGTATGCATTACGACCACTGAGTTAGTAGCAATAATGTTTGCTATTATGTAAGACTCAAAGGCCATATGGGTCTTAACTCTTACCCTCAAGGACTCCAATTGGTTCCTTTAGATTTGACAAGATGATCGCTATCTTAGCTTATTGCTAATGGGCTATGATAATTCGGCTCGGCGGGGCACGTTAAAAAAGCGAATCAAGTCAAGATCAGAAGGTTCGCAAGAAGAGGAAGATTGATTTCATATTCGCATTTGGACTTTAATGATTCAAAGCTGGCCAGCCAATTGTGATCCAGATGGGATTCAATTGTTGAATATAAAGTATAAGAAATGTGAAGAAATAATCTAGGGTAAAGCATGCGTTGAACTACTCAACTTTGCACCTTCGAGGTCGTTGTGTATCTCTAACAAGTGCACAACAACAGACTCTACGCGCATGACGGTCGCACGGTCTATTTCTCGGTATGATAGATGAAAGAACTAAGAGAAAGACGTTCTCTTACAATCCCCTCAAGTGTGAGTGTGAGATGTTGGATATGGATGACGTTTGTACACCCTTGTAGGGGATGTACGAGGGAATACAGACCTCGAACGTCTTGTACACGAAGTCGTGTGCAAAGGGAATCCGTTCCCTTGCGGAGAGGATCTCTAGATTAGTGGGAAAGTCGCATTATATGTGCATAAGTGCTGCGACATATGGCTAATAAAGGTGTAATATCTTAAGCTTATGTTGTACCATGCATATGGTACAACTTAAGCTTATGTTGTACCATGTGTGATGGTACACTTTAGTTAAATTGTTCCAAAGGAACGATTACTCCTAAAATAACTACCTTGGGGGCTATAAATAAGACCCAAGGCTTAGCCATTTCCTTACACTTTTGCATGGTATTCTTGCCTTGCATTTCATTCTAGCGAAGCTCTGCCGAAATCCTTCCTCTCTCTTTATCCAAGTTCTTAATCTAAAAGTAGAGATTTAGATTGTGGATTTAGTAGCCTTACTCCGTTCGTGAGAAGACTCGATCCGTCGTGGCGAATCCGAAGGCGAAGTTCCGAGACTACCGTGCCGCATACGCAAGCATAAGTCTCAACTTCATTTATCGATCCTAACGCTGTTTTGACAGGTTCCTACATGTATGTGTACAAACATCTTGTTCAAAATAACAGTAAGCTGTTTGGTAAGAATTTACCTAAGTTAATAATAATGTAGTCTTCATTAGAACTTAGGTATTGTCCCGAGACTTAATGCGAGGTCAAACATGTATCAAGATGGAGATCTCGATCATGGAGAAGTGTTTGACCGATTATAGCATAGATCTAAAAATGTTCGTGGTTGTAGATGTTTCGAGAAATGGACATCGACACATTGGATATACCATTGTGTCTTCGTCTTCACCATGGAGTGGTGACGATGATCTCATGGTCATTCGACTTGGTGAAGTCAGAGACGAGACACATGTGCTCTGGAGAATGAGTTCATTGAACGACCCAACGAGAGTTATCATATGGTTTATATTGACCGATCTGTCAATGATAACTTTTAGTGGTGATATGCAAGTTGGTCTTTTGACTTGAGGTCATTGGACGAACCTGTGCGTGAACGGTGTCACTTAGATCACTAATCTAGTCTCGAGAAAGTCCTGTTGAAAGGTCTTTGGTTGAGTGACATTTGAAGCATGCGAAGAGAGTAATGACCAAGATAGGATTTCTCTCTCCCAGTCAAGGGGAGTTAGTGTCGCAGTGTTAGTTCAATCTTTAGTGAAAACTCTGGCCAGAGTATGTTGGAAGAAGTCCAACATTATTTGACCAAAGATTGATGGAGGCTAACCAAGTTCAAGCTAGTAGGGTTGACAGTTGACCATACCATAGGCTTGACTAAGCGGCATAGTTTTGACGAAGAGACTAAAACTACAGTATTCATCAAGGACACAGTCAGCGTGATCTCGACAATACTCATGTCAATGAGTTAACCACATAAGTATGGTACCGAAACATGGATGATACCTGTTGGTCGTGGTCACTGCCGTCTGGGGTTTCGAGCCCCACAAGTAGTAGGGTCAAGCTGTAGAGTCTCACACAGAGTGAGACATTTGTCAATTAATAGGTAGAAATTAGAGAGAAAATGCATTTGATGCAAGGGACAGAAAATTGCAAAGAGTTTGTAGTTAGCTTACAGACTCGGGATAAATGATTCTAAGTGCAAGTGGGAGATGTTAAGGGATGTATGCTTTTAGTTCATTTGTATTTGATGCAAATGGTTTTTAAATATTAGATGTGGGTATTTTGCGTATGATGCAAATGTAATTAAATGTGTTGTAAAATGTTTACATGCATATTTAATATAATAAACGCGTAGAAATGTTTACCTGGATGACGAACGTCCCGATGAAAATCCAGGTTCAAACGACATCAAAAACCGTGTTAAAATGGCCCTGGAAATCAATTTTAAGCCCCTAAGGGTTTATTGGGTCGGGCACACGACCTTAGCGGGGGCGCACCCGACCTCGGGCGCACCCGACCCACCAACAGCAACGCACGCCGGTGCTTTGCACGGGTACACGTGCCAGGTGCAGTGCACACCCATGCGTTGCACGGGCGGGTGCGCCAGGTGGTAGCGCACACATGCCGTACGTGTGCTGTCTGTGTGGCGCACAGGTGGGGCCCAAGGCCCCACCTGGCTGCTAGGTTTGCTGGGTTTTTTCGACGGCTGAGTTTTATGAAAATTTTTATTTTTTGCTATCTTTGAGACGACGTTTGAAGGGTCAAAAGAACTCGGAATGACGTGCCGTTTTTCCTACACGTTCACCATTCAGTGCTCTTCGATTTGATAGGTTGTATCACTTGCAAAGCTCGAGTGAAAATTAATTGAAGTTTAGCCTTAGTGTAAGGCAAACTATGTTAATTTTTCCTCTCTAATAATTTAGTCCCACATCGAAAATAGAGTGAAGTGGAGGGGTCAGTCGCCTATATAAATAAGGGCATACTCCCCTCCTTGAAATTCGTCACAAGCTCCAGATCTGAGTAGCTCCATTAAACATGAGCAAGCCCAGATCCGAGCTTAAAGTAAATATTCCATCTTTCTCCCTAAAATTCTTCCTTGCTCCTGATCGGGCTCTAGCAAAGCTACGAAGGAGTTCGGACCCGATCCGAAGTCTTGACGAAGGATCCACTCAAGGTGAAATCTTCTTCGACGCGTGGTTTAGCTCGATGACAAGGGTGTTGCTCGCCTCGGAACGCGGTGCGGTTCGGGTAGCGGTTCGGCTCGAGACTAAGTACGGGTCAGGACGCGGTTCGGCTTGGGAGAAGCGACGCGGTGCCAAAGAAATGTTGCTGAAAACGACGCTTCGTATTCTGTGGAAACAAAGTGAAAGGTATGTAGTTTAAATATTCATGCGTTTATAATTGCAAATGTTAGATAGATCTATCCTTAAGGGTTGGTCGGACCTAACCCTGGGATAGTAGAGATCTTGGCTAGGGTTAACATCTTTAGGGCTGTTCTTAAAATTGTTTTAAGATGATTTTCTGCTGCTGAGTTTTGATATCTTCGTCCGACCGACTTAGGCCGAACATCGATTTTATTGCTTAAGGGCCAAGAAAACCCTACAGTTAAAACCTTGTGCTCTGATACCAATTGTAGGACCTGAGGGGGGAAACACTAGAGGGGGGTGAACTGTGTTTTATGATAATAAAAATGAATTTACGCCTAATTAAAATCCCTAATGCAACTATCTGTGCAGAATAGATATTGTGATAACAACCAAGCAGAATTACAAGCGCAAACAAATTATATACACTGTTTTGTATTCCCCTGAGTCAATTCCCGACTTCCTGGAATCCTATTCCAGCAACCTACTAGCAAATACCACTAGTGAGTAGTATTCACTAATATCCCACTTGCCAAAAACTGGCAAGTGTAAAACTTATACAACCTTTACCACCACTTTTGACAACCCAGAAATGGTCCACTCTCACAAACTGAGAGTAATCTCAACAAAGTAAAGAGAAGAGAATTGATACAATTCAATATGAAACAAATTACACAACATATGCATTGAATAATGACTTAATAGTATGAGACAAAGATGTGTGTGTGTTGTGCTCTAAGTGATGAGAGTACGAGCACTTACTACTTGTCTCAAAGTGAGGATCAAATCTAGGATGAATATGAGCTTTGAATGCCTTAAATGATCAAAGCTAGGATGAAGATGACCATTGAATACCTTAAATGCTTTGGGAGACAAGTGTAGAAGGTTGCAAGCTTCAAGGCTGTTAAAGCTTTGAATGCTATTCAATGTGGGGAATTTGATATCTAAATGTTCCAAAAATTTTGAAATAAATGCCAACAAACCCTATTTATAAAGATATATGATCGCACCAAAATCCAGTAAAGATCTCAGGCATTTAATGCTATAAACGGCTATTAACAGGCATAAATCCTAGTCACCAGTCTGCTAGATTAGCCTAACCAGTCGGCTGAGACATTGATTGACAAGGTAATATGCAGTCAAACGGCTAGTTCCAGACGACTGAAGAAGGCTTCCTAGACGTCTGGGGTACTATGTAGACGTCTGGATCTATAGCTTCAGATGCCTGGTCAAACTAGGTTCTGAATATATGTTACTGGAAATGCAAGTCAATAATGGACAAACGTCTGGAGTTCATCATCCAGTCGTAAGTGCAATTGTGCAGACATCTGGATGTAAAGCTTCAGATGTTTGATTAGTCAGTATGGAAAACTAACAGAGTTACTAGAATTTTGGTCGATAAGCATCAAATGTCTATTGTTCATCACCCAATCGTTTAACACATCATGCAGACATCTGGGATGATAACTTCAGACGTTTGATCAGTCAAACTGTAAAAATAGAGTTAATGGAAGTACTTGACATTTAGAGCCAGACGATTGGAGTTCATTACCCAGGCATCTGTCTTACTGTGCAGACATCTGGGATGTGAACATCAGACGTCTTGTCAGTATGACTTGAGGAAACAGAGCTACTGAAGTATTTAGCTCATGAATGTCCAGAAGTCTGGAGTTCTTCACCCAATCATCTGAATCACTATGCAGACATCTGGTATGAGAACATTAGAGGTCAGGTCTGGGTTTGGTTCTCGTTGTTGTTGCATGCATGCACGCCAGATGTCTGGGGTTTAAGTACCAGTCGTCTGGGGGGGCTGAAAAACTCTACTTCGAGCTTTTATGAGTTCTAACACTATGGGAATCAAATGATGGATGAACTCTAATGTTGTGAGTGTTATGGAAATGATTTTATAAAGTCTATTCAAGGCCTAACATTCTAATTCAATAAGAAGGTGAAGACATAAAACAATTACATATTAATCCCCTTCACTTCCTATTGAATGTCTTGAAAACTTTCACTTGATTTCCTTGAGTTCATCATCTGATTTCCTTGCATCATTGACTTTAGCAATCGTCGCATTTTGATATTCCTTAAGTTAAACTGACAATGCTTCCAGTAGCTACAAAATAAGGGATTAGTCACAATTAATTATGTTTGTTCATCATCAAAACCAAATTGGGGGATCCACTCAACAATATAGGCTAGATCATCCATTGTATATGCATGCATGGCCACCATGAATATTATTGATTTTTGTTGAGTATTGATATGAACCATATTAGACATCCTAGAAACATTAAAATGATTTTGATGATGAAACATCATTTTTTTGTAAATTCCACATGTGTGAATTATGAATGCAAGAGTGAAAGTTGCTAGCATGCCAAATTGGAAGAATCAAATATGTTGATTGAGTGTTATAAAATATGGAGAAAATTGGAGGTGCTTAGACTCTAAATATACTTAAACTATAAATTGTCTTTCCACTTTCTATGCACTTAATTCTCTATGGAAAATTACATAGTAGGAGTCGAATATGTCGATGCCTTCATGCTTCACTATTTTGAGACACCAACATTGTAAAACAAAAAGAAAGGAGAAAATAAAGAATACAATGAATATGCAAAAAATATCAGCAAAACAATTCCATATACTACATTTTTTCGATACATGTGGCTATAACTGGATTTAGAGGGTTTGTTGAGCAATGCATACGAAATATGGTAGATGAAGTAACCACTTAGCGCACCTCAACTCTAAAGGACCCGAAATTTAACACCACGGTATCCTTTGTTAGGTGTCTCCCTACACTTTGCGTATTGATTATTCCATAGAGATGAAAGTTCACATGTTGTCTAAAATGATTTTATATTTTCATTTCTTGGTTTCTAAGCATCCTTCAACTATCAAAGTATTCTACAATATGATATCTCATTCTTAGTTTCGTATAATGAACATATGCTCTTAATGATCGTGACATTGTTTATAATTTAAGATTGCGGGGAGAAAGCATTATTGTGATCATCGTCATCAATTTCGTGTTTCTTTGATATGCTAACTTTGCTTCATGTCACATTCTTAACTATTTCGATGGTATTTATGGTCTTTTTGATTAATGGCAAAAGGGTGAGAGTAGAAAAATTCAGAAATAATGCATTGATCACGTTGGAGAGATGCACACTTTGAGGGGGAGCTTGTCACAATTCTTCATGAGAGCACAAAGATAGGGGAGCTTTGCTTGATGTTTCATGATCATGTGCACTATATGAGTTTCTCTTTAATATTAGATCTAAATTTTTCTAGGCTTGTTTGCCATCATAAAAAGGTAGAGATTGTTGGGCTAGTTAGCCCACTAACTAGGTCATATTTTTTATTTTGATGATGACAAACAAGTCATGCGGTACTAACATTTTCATTATGTGATTTCAGGGGTAAATGTTCAAAGAAATTGTTTGTGCAAAAAGAAAAATAATGTGTGGACAATTGTGCAAAAAGAAATTTAAGAAGAGCCATACTTCATCCATAATTGTTCATGCATCATGAAGATAAAGACTTAATTGGATTTAAAGAGGAAATTGTTGGATCTGGATCCTTGCCGAGAGGGGGGGGGGGGGGGTGAATAGGCTTATAAAAATAATTCGTGCAACCCAGGAATAAGCACATGCAGTTATAGCAGCAACATGGTAAATAAAAAGCCGACACAGAGTACACAGCAGATTTACCCTGGTTCGGTCGGCCCTTCGACCTACTCCAGCCCCCAAAGCAGATACTAGTATTGAATAGAGCAATAGGTACAAAACCACAAGTTGGAGCACGCTCAGAGCACCATCTACGTCTCTACACTCGCCAGGCTCTCAGTACCCCACACACAGTGTTTCCTCTCACTATCAATCCTAGTAATGCTTTCTACCAGCTAGTCCCAAACTAGCTCGGTCCCACTTGTTTAGCCCCAACCAGACAAGTCCCAAAATAGTCCCAAAATATAGGTAAAGTTTCCCCTACGAATATCTACACACTACTACACAAAATAATGAACATTAAAGTTTAGAAAGCTCAGTTTGTATAGCGGCGTAGTCTTCGTCAATCAGCACATGCCAGATGTCGTCTGGCAAGTAGTAGAAGTCTCCTCGACAACGGCAACTCAAGTTGCGGCTTCTCACTCAACAATAGAAGCTTGCGGCACTCCTCTTTAACCTTGGCAACTTATGGCAGATGTGGCCTCCAAGCTTCTTTCTTCAAGTGCCTTTGCTAGTTGTTCCCCATGCTGTCATTCATTAAAGCTTGATGCTGTTCTTGTATCATGCACACAAAAACAAAAAAGGAAATGAGTTGCTTTAATAAAAAAAAACCAGCCCTCCCTTGTTAGTATGCAAGTATTTTAATAGACACAAGATGTAACCAGCACTTCCATTTATTCTTGTCCACAAGTTTCGGCCCAGTGCTCTTGAGGCAATTAATTCGGCTGCTGCTTGATTTTTGAGAAGTGCGGCTCTTGTTTTTTGTTGCCTTGGGAATTAATTTTCGGCCCTGACTTTTGTGTCGCCCTTTGCTTTATCCTTTCATTAGCAAAATAATCCTTAAATGATGTGCACAGATTCCTTTTTTTTTGTGCTTGGCTTCAATTGCACTCAACCATCACATACATCTTGCGTCAGGTTCCCCTTTTTTGCTTTATTTTTGTGAGCAGAGACTATGTTTCCCTTTGATCACTTTTCCAAGCCCCTGGTTGCTTGCGTCCTTTTCTCCTTGCTGCTTGATAGTCAATGTTTGCGGCTTGGCAATGGGAAGAGATCTGTACTTGGTTGTTTGCGTGAATTGCTTGCTCTGGAGAAGAAACCTGGCCGGATCTCTTTCTTTGTATATCACCAGATTTTTCTTTGCCTTGATTAAATTTGTTTTTTGGCCGACCTGTTCTCCTTTTGGTAGCCGCATGCAATGAAGGCGTTGAAACGCTCTGCAATTTGTGCTTGGAAGAAAAAAATCGGCAGCCGCCCCCTCTTCTCAAAGTTTCGGCTGCCTCTTCTTTGGGTGATTGCCGCACGTTTTTTCAACATTAGAAGATGGGTTTTTATAGGGTGATGCTAGGGTAATGCGGTTACGGGTAATCCTATTTTGAAGAGGAGTTTAGAGATTTGGTTCTATCACTTTGCACCACAAATAGGAGATATGATTTGATCAAGTTGGGATTTGATAGCAATTCAAATTGGATATGAAAGTGAAATTAATCTCTAATTGATTTGACCAAATCCCAAGTTGATTCTATCTCCCTCCATGTTGACCAAGTCAAATCGCTTTGTGTATAACTATTCCTCCACCGGTTGACAAAGTCATCACTTTGAGAATTTACCGCTTTGCCATTCCTGAAACACACTTAGCACACACGTTAAATAGTTCGCACACGTTTGTCATCATCAAACCAAAGATCCTAGATCGTTGCGTCTAACAATCTCCCCCTTTTTGTCATGACAAACCTATAAAAGATTTGAGCAATAGGTATGAGTGTGTGAAGTGTGTTGAAGGGTGTAATGCAAGAATCGTGGAATGTGTTGAAGGGTGTAATGCAAGAATCGTGGAATGAGATATTCAAGTATTACAACATAGCATGCACAACATTTTTGCTCTCCCTTCTCTCATGCTCCCCCTTCAACATTTATCAAGCTCACCCTTCAACATATAATACCGACACCGACATCAAATCCCAATACCGATACCGACATCAAATCTGCCAAATCTTTTCTGATACCATTCTTTCTCCCCCTTTGTAATCACCAAAAGTGGAATAACGAAGTTACACACATATTCCATGCAAAAGTAAACCATTATTAAATGTAGCGTGCAATTTGCATGAGTTTTCCACAAAATAGACAATCCAAGCTCATAGGATTTCATAACAAGACTTCTCCACCTTAGTGTAAGTGTAGTGATATAGACAATAAAGTATAAGAGGAGATTCAATTTCAGAAAATCAACCAAATCAATCCACATTTCCCAATTTTTTTTCATGAATTTCACTAGGATTGATTTTTCCCACCTCATCAAAGATGAGTTCAAGTTACCAAACCCCAAAACATAGCCTAAAAGGACTTTTAAATGTGGGGTGGTATTGCTTGACGAGTAATATACACCAACGCTAATGATTACCCATGTAGCATAAGTTGGATACTCGTGGGTTGTGAATTAGCCATGAAGTGTATCCATTTTTCATACGGAGCAAATATAGTTTTTTAAAATATTTTTGTTGCATTTGCAATCCTTTTGTGCTCAATTTTTATTCATGGCTAAACACTTCATATCCCTTAGAAAATTCAGAAATTAATCATTCCTACAATCACTTTCAATATTCTTCAAAAGAAGCTCCAAAAGTACTAAAAAGGTCAATTATCGTGAAAGTGCAAATGTAGGTGTAGAAGTCAAATTTGAAATTTTTGAGACATGTCATGGCTACTAAAAAGATAACAACATGTTCATGTAGCTACAACAATAATGAATTAACTTCTACAAGGGATAGATTTGAACATTCATACAATACCACTTAAGATAAATCATAAAGGGTATTCTTTTAAGCTCATTTTTTTAATTTTATTTTTGGTTTTTCAATTTTTTTTTGTTTTTTTTCAGAAATAAAAACATTAAAAAATCATGCACACAAGCACACAAACAAAAATAAATCAAGCACACAAAACAATCTATGAAGGTATGCAATGAAATGCAAAGAGGGATAAAAAATTATACCTTCTCGTCGCTATTTGACGAAGGAGCTAGAAATAGAATGAGACTTTAAAAATTTGCTCCTCGCCAAACCTCCATCACACCTACAAGAAAGGTGTTAAGTGTGACCTTGGAATCCAACAAGGTCCACGAGTGTTAGCCATTAAAGATTTAGGAACCCAAACTTGTTTAAACTTAATATTTGTGTTCCTAAATTTACAATAATATGAAGTGTGGCCTACACTATCACAAGTGAAGCACTTTGCATATTTGTTCTTTGCAACAGAGGGTACATTGTGGAATTTCTTGAATTTTTGCTTTTCAACGTTTTTCAGACCAAAACCAAGTCCTCTTCTATTATTGCCATATAATTGATTCTCTAAAATAGTGTCCAACGATTGTTTTCCCATAGAGAATTTCTTAATGGCTACTTCAAGATGAGAGACTTTGGTTTTTAATTGTTTATTTTCTTCCACAAGCATCGTGCATTTACTAATAAAAGCTCTCTTGTTTTCCACTTCCTTCTTTTCAAATTCAATCATTTTTCTTTTAAAGTCATTATCCAACATGCAGAATTTATCATTAAGCTCTCTAATCACATAGTCTTTTTCAGTTTCGAGCTTAATCAAATCAAGTTTAAGCATGCTAATTTGGTTTAATAATGAGGAACAAGAAATACAAGGAGCATTTTCATCAAAGCTTTCTTTTTCCTTCTTCATGACTTCAATAGTAGACTTACATGCATTAAGTTCAATTTTAAGTTTTTCATTCTCTTTAAACACCTTATCATCTCTAACTTGCATGTCATAGTTCTGATTTTGGAGACATTCAATAGTGAACTCATGATCTACTATTTGATTTTGCATTTCTTCACAAATTTTAAGAAGTTCAGCTTTGCTACCTGACGGTGTCTCATCTTGGATCCCCATCAAAGCCATGCAAGAATGGGCTTCATGTTCCTCCTCGCTTTCAGCTTCACTATCCATATCCCATGTTAATACCTTCGATTTTCCTTTTCCTTTAGCGAGCTGAGCAGTTTCATTTGGGCAATCCTTCATCAGATGTCCTCTTCCCTTGCATTTAAAACATTGCATTCTATCAGTAGATTTCTGATCATTAAATTGCTTGGAAGAATTATTAAAGTTAGAACGATTAAACCTCGGTGCCATTTCATTTCTCCCATGCTTGGTCTTGATGAACTTTCTGAAGTATCTCACCATTAGCGCTATGTCGTCGTCGTCATCCTCTTCTTCGCTAGCTTGCAAAGCAAGGGGCTTTATGGCTTTCTCTTTCTCCTTAGGTTTCTCTCTTGCTTCAACATTTTGCAGTTCCAACTCATGGGACATCAAATTACTAATAAGGTCCTCCACCTTCAATTGAGACGATACTTTTGCTTCCTGGATGGCGGTGACTTTTGGTCTGAAAGATCTTGGCAATGCTCTTAGGATCTTCCTCACTTGATCGAGGCTATCATATGGCTTTCCAAGCGAGCTAGACTTGTAGACTATGTCGGTGAACCTCGCATACATCTATGATATGCTCTCTGATGGTAGCATGCGAAATCCCTCGAACTCTGCACTCAAAAGAGACAGTCTAGACTCCTTTACCTGTGACGTTCCCTCGTGCATCACCCCCAAAGTATGCCATATTTCCTGCGCAGTTAAACAATGTGAGATTCTATTATATTCAGATTTATCAAGTGCACAAATGAGAGCATTCATAGCTTTAGCATTTAAAGAATAAGATTTCCAATCATTATCATCCCATTTGTCATTTGGTTTTTCAATCTCAACATTTTCTACTTTAATAACAGGCAGTTTATATCCTTTTTCAATTATTTGCCAAGCTTTATAATCAACAGAAATAAGGTAGATTTTCATTCGATTTTTCCAATAAGCATAATCACCTCCATTAAATCTAGGGGGACGGGAAACAGACTGACCCTCAGCAAAAGCACTATCCATATGGTTATTCATGGGCAATCCTAGGCTAGATCCTAAAACCTGCTCTGATACCACTTGTTGGATCTGGATCCTAGCCTAGAGGGGGGGGGGGTGAATAAGCTTATAAAAATAATTCGTGCAACCCACGAATAAGCACACGCGGTTATAGCAGCAACAGGGTAAATAAAAAGCCGACACAGAGTACACAGCAGATTTACCCTGGTTCGGTCGACCCTTCAACCTACTCCAGCCCCCAAAGCATATACTAGTATTGAATAACGTAATAGGTACAAAACCACAAGTTAGAGCACGCTCAGAGCACCCTCAACGTCTCTACACTCGCCAGGCTCTCAGTACCACACACACAGTGTTTCCTCTCACTATCAATCCTAGTAATGTTTTCTACCAGCTAGTCCCAAACTAGCTGGGTCCCACTTGTCTAGCCCCAACCAGACAAGTCCCAAAATAGTCCCAAAATATAGGTAAAATTTCCCATACGAAGATCTACACACTACTACACAAAATAATGAACAGTAGAGTTTAGAAAGCTCAGTTTGTATAGCGGCGTAGTCTTCGTTAATCAGCATAGGCCAGATGTCGTCTGGCAAGTAGTAGAAGTCTCCTCGACAACGGCAACTCAAGTTGCGGCTTCTCACTCAACAGTAGAAGCTTGCGGCACTCCTCTTTAACCTTGGCAACTTACGGCAGATGTGGCCTCCAAGCTTCTTTCTTCAAGTGCCTTTGCTAGTTTTTCCCCATGCTGTCATTCATTAAAGCTTGATGCTGGTCTTGTATCATGCACACAAAAACAAAAAAGGAAATGAGTTGCTTTAATAAAAAAAACCAGCCCTCCCTTGTTATTATGCAAGTATTTTAACAGACACAAGATGTAACCAGCACTTCCCTTTATTCTTGTCCACAAGTTTCAGCCCAGTGCTATTGATGAAATTAATTCGGCTGCTGCTTGATTTTTGAGAGGTGCGGCTCTTGTTTTTTGTTGCCTTGGGAATTAATTTTCGGCCCTGACTTTTGTGTTGCCCTTTGCTGTCACGCCCCGTTTCCCAAAAACGTGGAGGCGAAGCGTGAGAAGGTCCGCTCAGACTTGAAGCTACAAAGCAGCAAGTCCGATAAGCGTCAATCACTTTAAACTGCAGGTCCTTGCAACGCGAAACGAAACAAAGATAATAATAACGAAAAGAGACAAAAGAAACATATCAGAATATCCATAATAAATCTCAACATCGCAGAAAAAGCCACCAGGCTAAAATAAAAGAGTCTAAAAGAGGCCCCAGCATGGCCAACAAAAGTACAAAGTACAGAAACAAAGTAATGGTGCAAGCACCGACATCTAACAGCAACCTAAAGCAAAAGCAACACAAACAGTCTCTAAAACTGGTCTCCGGTGTCCACGAACTCCTCGACGAACGTATGCTCAGGCTCAGCGTCAGCAAACACCTCGTCCTCAACAACTGTCTCTGGCTCAGGGTCTAACATGTGACACCCAAAAGAGCAAGGGGCACATGTCAGTAAGTCTACAAGAGACTTGTGCAAGGAAACTGAAAGTAGGTAAAAGTAAAGCAACCTAGCAGTTCTAGCATGATGCAATGACATGGCAGTTAAAGTAATGAGTGCAACAAGTAAAGTAAAGTAAAGTAAGGTACGAGCATGGCATTTAAACATGGCATGAATCATTCACAAGACAAGTACAAGACAAGTAAAGTAAGCACCTCGTGCACAGAGATTCCGCCTTTTGGCTAGAGTGGCTGCGCGGGCCAACTCCTAAGCTCAAGTGATCGTTTATCCATACCCCTCCACGTGTATCGAGCCAGGGCCTTACCCTCGAACGGGAATGCTCGCTTCTGGAACACGAGCCAGGAAGTGTTTTACCTTGTTGGCCTAGGGGTGCACCTAGCCAGACGAGGGAGTACAAGTACAAGTATTGTAGCGTGTGCTACGAATGCGACCTTCAATGTATGGGTGACATGACATGGCAAGTAGTAAAACGTACAGGTGAGGAAAGTAAACATGACAGTTTAGTATGCATGATCAACAGGTTAAAGAGTTGGATCCAGCTTCGTTGTCAAGCTAGATCAATTTAGGTGACGGATCTAGTTTCGTTGTCAAACTAGATCAAGTAGGCGTCTAGCCAGCTATCATTTCACCGACTAGTCTCTTTTACGGTAAAAACAATGAAGTGGCCTAAAAACATGGCCCTAAGCAAGAGTTGGCAAGTTTCACTTGCCTGCAAGTATCACGTCCGGGAAACACCGTACAACGAGTCCAGAGTCACGATTCCTACGTGCACAAGTCCACCGGCCTACATCCGTTTTATTAATCTTGATTAGTGAGTGCTAAAACATTTAAAATACTTTAAAAATACTGATTTTAGTCTTGATTAGCATGCATTGGGTTGGGGGTCCTAGGGGCGCAAAGCGTTACCTCAACACGACGCGAAAGCTACACTGGCGTCGGGTAGCGACGCCAGGGGTTGGAATAAAAGATCACGCTCCAAGTCCAGATTCAAATTAGATTCCTCGCTGGAAAGTTCAGAGCAATCAACCAGAGCAACGATATCAGATTCCAAAGCTAGCACATGCGACAACAGGCTACGACGTGTCGCAACGTCGAACGCGGCAATTCCTCGAAGAGCAAGCACCTAGGTGGGGCCCACAGTAGTCCTAGGGACCAATGGGGGACCCACAATACCTCTGGGGAACTTGGGGGGCCCACGGTGGCAAGTGGTGCGACGGGTACGGGGTTGCGATGAATGGCTCTCGGTCGTACAGCCTCGGTGCGGCGGATCTGCTCGGTCAGACGCGGAGCGGAGCGGGCGAACGGTGCGGGGGTCGGTGCGGTGCGGAGATGTGGGGATGCGGAGCGGGTCTCTCGGTCTGATCGAGAGATCCTATCGGTCGTAGCGGACGAACAGAGCGGCTGCGATGCAGCGGTGCGGGGCTTGCTTGGTGCGGGGGCGGCTAGCGGTTAGAGCGGGGGAACGGCGCTGATTTCCTCGGTCGTGCGGCAGTTGTTCGTCGCAACGTTGCGACGATTCGTCGCAACGTCAAATTTGGGTTTTGGAAGCGGCTAGGGTTATTTTCTTGCGAAAATAGGTCTTCCTAAAGGTTGTTTATATAGTGTAGATGTGTTGACTTGGTCTAGGGCTAAATCTAATAGGATTAGAAGTTCAAAAATATTTAAAATTCGTATCTCGCCCTCTCCAACTCGCACAAGGACTTGCTGCGATCCAAATGAGCTGGAATTTGGCTCAAAAATTATTTAAAACATTTAAAACTCAAATAAATTTTATTTGGCCGAAATTAATTTAAAACGTAATTATTAAAAATATTATAAAACTTGCTAAAAATATAAAAGTGGTCAAATAAACTTCAAAAAATATAAAATAAATATCGGGGTGATCGTGATGACGAAAGTGAGCTAACTAAGAAGTCGGATCTCAATTTCGACGTCGGACGACGAAACTAAAAATAGAAAAGTCTCCCGTCAAAAGTGAAAATCACAACGTCTCATCGAATAAGATTAAATTGTGGGAAAATGACTCGAGAGATGTCGTTCCAAATTAGTGCCACTATTTAATACTCTCAGAGACGTTCACAACAGCATATCACACACCCGTGTTCACAAACAAATAAAGTCTAAAATAAACACGTGCACGGCCAAAAGCACGTGCACAAACAACGTACAACGAAAAGTGGTCGTTACATCCTCCCCACCTTAGAGTAAAGTCCGTCCTCGGACTTTCTAACATATCTAGTCGCTCTAGTAACTACCCCAATCATGTCACGTTATAATTTAATCCATGTATAGCTATTACAATACTTATGTATGCACTAGGTAGTCAAGCATTAACACTACCAACATGTATATATATATACACGTACGTCATTCACTTATACCTATTATAGTCAGTCAATTTCATACATGTATTTCAATCATATACATATACGTACATCCCTTATATAACCACTACTTACTTAATCATAAAACAATATTTCAGATACTCATATAAGTATGGTCTCCCACTTAGCAAATACAATCGTTGCTCTACGTATGGATAGCTACCTATGCACAAACAATATGGGTATACTACTCTCTAATACTTCCTAGTGTACATCCAACACAAAACACATCAGCTCATGTGGTCGCTCCACACCATTATTAATCAAGCTTCACTATATCTAATACACATTCACCTCTACTATAATTTCACAATATATATAGTCATTCAAATGCATTCAAATATTTCACCATACATTCACATTACGTACGGTCCTATAACTGTATTTACGACATGCCACATATACTATAGTCACCAATACTTTAACTAAGCACACACTTACCCGTGCATGGTGCACACCCATACACGCTAACATTTCATCCATATATATACATATATCTACCAATACAACCATATACATACCATAAGTCAATCACACTTAATGTTTAGTCAAGTAATACTCACATAGTTCAATCACTCTATATACTATACTAATAACACAGACATCAGCACACGTATAATTATAATACACTCCCTAATACCTACGCATTCATCGTATAGTCACCCACGTGGAACATATATATTCACACCATAGCCTACTACCTATAACTAGTGTACCAACACCTATTATTATTATCACACCTAGCATACCCATAGTTTTACCAGCATATTGCTTCAACCATTATAAGTATCTCCTAATTACATACACCCTATTAGATATTCCCACACTAATTCTTATATACACAGGCATCCCTAGTATGGTATAGCTACCCACACACCAAACTATAACTACTAACATACAAACAACTTCACACATCATGAATAACTCCGAGTATATATAACACACAATAAGCAACCATTATTATACTATGGGAGAGTACACTCATTCAAGCCCACGTACACAACTTAGGTACGTGCACTACGACAACATCATAAGGTCCAAGGGCCCACTAACAACTTAGGGTCGACACAGTCGTTGACGGGCACTAAAGCCTAAGCAGTAGGGGGAGGTCGAAAGCGTGACGAGGGAGGGATCGATAAGCACGAATTCCGATAGGACGACTAAATGGAGACAACTTGGTTAGGTGGAACAGCGAATCAATTGTGAACGCTTAGGTAGAAGAAAGGGAGATATAGCGATACTTATATAGGATGGAGAAATGAAATAGTATAAGTGACGTAAGCTAACATACGCGAAATTTGAGAACTGTCGTACTTCAAAAGTTGAAATCCTCGTCTGGAAAGAAATATTTGGAGATCGATAAAACGAGTTGTTCAAAATAAGTTTGCGTCGAATATTCATAATAAGAGAAAATGATTTATTGGCTTATCGAAAATCATTAAGAAAAGGAAGTAAATCATTCATATGAACGTTAAGGTCGTAGTTTTTAGAAAATATTATACGACGGTAATTTAATATAATTTTGGCAAAATTTTGGAAATGAAATTAAAGTAACTGAAGAATTTATGCTCGTGTTAAACGCTTTCAAAGTCTTTAAGCCATGGAAAGAAAATTTAAAATGATCAATAGTGGAACTACTTTTAGAGGAACCAGGATGTGAAAAAAAATTAAAATTGGTTTACACAAAAATCTTGGCATACGAGCACAACGAACCTGGTACGGATAAAAGTAATTGAAATTCATTTTAGTCTCGAAATTTTTTTCTAAAAGCACGTAGGGTGAGCGGAAAGATAATAATAATAACTTGGTAGTAGAATTATCAAAATTGATAGTAAAGCTTTAAAATCAAATCGTGGGGGGTCTAAATCAGGAAGTGGTTATGAAATAGTAATTTTTACAAAGTCTAAAATAGGGAAAATGATGAGCATAAAATCGACTTGCTGAAAGCTGAAGTCCCATGTGATTGGAAAGTATGCTTAGAAGTAAACACGATGTGCCATTCGAATGGCATAATTTAGAAAGGAAAATTATAAATCGAATTGGGCAAAATAGAAGTACGGTTCAGAATAAAATTAATATATGAAAGGAAAATGTATTTTCATAGGTACAAAAGTGTCGGCTGGGAAAATACCATAAGCTAGTATTCAAATTTCGACAAAAGTTTTAAGAATTCAAGTCAACGAAGGAGTATGAAATATAAGATATATATATATTAAAATTTTGAACAAATTTAAACTTAGTGAAAGGGGAGTCGAAAACATACTTTCGGAAAATTCAAGATTTGTAATGGAGAGATTTGAAAATTGACGACGATCGTCATGATGCGATCTCGGGAATCGAGGCAAGGGAAACAGTCAGATGATCAAAACATACATACGCCTAGGATATGGCCCAGGAGAATCTACGGGGAAACTCCTACTGTCGCCCAACTAAAGTTTAAGAAACTTAGCGCTAGGTCTTTCTAAGGGAGCTAAGCGGTAATGAAATGCGTTCAGATTGGTCCGAAATCGATGAACCCAAACGAATGACTAAAGGAATTCTAGAAGTCTGATATGGTTAGGGGTAGACAAGGACCACTAAGGTAACTCCTATGATGATTAAATCAATTCCCAGCAAGGACTCTAATTAACAGTCTAACAATCAACCCTATTTTTGCAAATAATCATATGCAAGCAACCAAACATGTTTTAACAAGCCAGGACTAACTAAGGGAAGAAACAACTAGGTCGAGAGTTACCTGCGATAACCTCATCCACAGTCTCGCTCTCCACTACCGTCATCGGATAAGCCTGCTCCCTTGGCTGCATGGCCTGCTGAAAAGCCTGCTTCTGCGGAACGAGGGCTGGTTCACGACTTGTAGGCACATGTGCTCTCTGCTGTAACGGCTGTGCAGTGATTGGTTCCTTCCAAGGCTATTTAGTCTTCGGACACTCCTTCGTAGTATGAGTAGGATCTCCACAAATCAGGCACTGGCCCAGCCTCCTCCTGCACTGTTTCTTCTCATGTCCAATCTTGCTAAAATGATAGCACACCTTCCGACTTGGCCCAGTTACTGGTGCTTCCTGCTGCGGAATTCCCTCCGATGCTTTCCGCAGTTGATTTGCGTGCCGACAATCCTTCACTGAATGAGTAGCAGCACCATAAATCAAACACCAGCCTAGAAATCTTCTGCACCGCTCCTTGATGTGCCCGGTCTTGCCACAGAAGTAGCAAGTCTTCAGAGTAGGTCCACCACCAACTCGGGTCTGTCGTCTTCTCGCCATCTAACGACATAGAAAACGAACAAAAATTTAGACTCCATAGCTTAATGACTTAGATGTTGTAATTTATTTAATGGACATTCCGTTATTATCGTTGTTCCGTTAGTTCGCAATTGCAAGATGGACTTGCATGGGCCACCAACAAAACCTGTCACGCCCCGCTTCCCAAAAACGTGGAGGCGAAGCGTGAGAAGGTCCGCTCAGAATTGAAGCTACAAAGCTGTAAGTCCGATAAGCGTCAATCACTTTAAACTGCAGGTCCTTGCAACGCGAAACGAAACAAAGATAATAATAACGAAAAGAGACAAAAGAAACATCTCAGAATATCCATAATAAATCTCAACATCGCAGAAAAAGCCACCAGGCTAAAATAAAAGAGTCTAAAAGAGGCCCCAGCATGGCCAACAAAAGTACAAAGTACAGAAACAAAGTAATGGTGCAAGCACCGACATCTAACAGCAACCTAAAGCAAAAGCAACGCAAACAGACTCTAAAACTGGTCTCCGGTGTCCACGAACTCCTCGACGAACGTATGCTCAGGCTCAGCGTCAGCAAACACCTCGTCCTCAACAACTGTCTCTGGCTCAGGGTCTAACATGTGACACCCAAAAGAGCAAGGGGCACATGTCAGCAAGTCTACAAGAGACTTGTGCAAGGAAACTGAAAGTAGGTAAAAGTAAAGCAACCTAGCAGTTCTAGCATGATGCAATGACATGGCAGTTAAAGTAATGAGTGCAACAAGTAAAGTAAAGTAAAGTAAGGTACGAGCATGGCATTTAAACATGGCATGAATCATTCACAAGACAAGTACAAGACAAGTAAAGTAAGCACCTCGTGCACAGAGATTCCGCCTTTTGGCTAGAGTGGCTGCGCGGGCCAACTCCTAAGCTCAAGTGATCGTTTATCCATACCCCTCCACGTGTATCGAGCCAGGGCCTTACCCCCGAACGGGAATGCTCGCTTCTGGAACACGAGCCAGGAAGTGTTTTACCTTGTTGGCCTAGGGGTGCACCTAGCCAGACAAGGGAGTACAAGTACAAGTATTGTAGCGTGTGCTACGAATGCGACCTTCAATGTATGGGTGACATGACATGGCAAGTAGTAAAACGTACAGGTGAGGAAAGTAAACATGACAGTTTAGTATGCATGATCAACAGGTTAAAGAGTTGGATCCAGCTTCGTTGTCAAGCTAGATCAATTTAGGTGACGGATCTAGTTTCGTTGTCAAACTAGATCAAGTAGGCGTCTAGCCAGCTATCATTTCACTGACTAGTCACTTTTACGCTAAAAACAATGAAGTGGCCTAAAAACATGGCCCTAAGCAAGAGTTGGCAAGTTTCACTTGCCTGCAAGTATCACGTCCGGGAAACACAGTACAACGAGTCCAGAGTCACGATTCCTACGTGCACAAGTCCACCGGCCTACATCCGTTTTATTAATCTTGATTAGTGAGTGCTAAAACATTTAAAATATTTTAAAAATACTGAATTTAGTCTTGATTAGCATGCATTGGGTTGGGGGTCCTAGGGGCGCAAAGCGTTACCTCAACACGACGCGAAAGCTACACTGGCGTCGGGTAGCGACGCCAGGGGTTGGAATAAAAGATCGTGCGCCAAGTCCAGATTCCAATTAGATTCCTCGCTGGAAAGTTCAGAGCAATCAACCGGATCAACGATTTCAGATTCCAAAGCTAGCACGTGCGACGACGGGCTACGACGTGTCGCAACGTCGAACGCGGCAATTCCTCGAAGAGCAAGCACCTAGGTGGGGCCCACAGTAGTCCTAGGGACCAATGGGGGACCCACAATACCTCTGGGGAACTTGGGGGGCCCACGGTGGCAAGTGGTGCGACGGGTGCGGGGCTGCGATGAATGGCTCTCGGTCGTACAGCCTCGGTGTGGCGGATCTGCTCGGTCAGACGCGGAGCGGAGCGGGCAAACGGTGCGGGGGTCGGTGCGGTGCGGAGATGCGGGGATGCGGAGCGGGTCTCTCAGTCTGACCGAGAGATCCTATCGGTCGTAGCGGACGAACGGAGCGGCTGCGATGCAGTGGTGCGGGGCTTGCTTGGTGCAGGGGCGGCTAGCGGTCGGAGCGGGGGAACGTCGCTGATTTCCTCGGTCGTGCGGCAGTTGTTCGTCGCAACGTTGCGACGATTCGTCGCAACGTCAAATTTGGGTTTTGGAAGCGGCTAGGGTTATTTTCTTGCGAAAATAGGTCTTCCTAAAGGTTGTTTATATAGTGTAGATGGGTTGACTTGGTCTAGGGCTAAATCTAATAGGATTAGAAGTTCAAAAATATTTAAAATTCGTATCTCGCCCTCTCTAACTCACACAAGGATTTGCTACGATCCAAATGAGCTGGAATTCGGCTCAAAAATTATTTAAAATGTTTAAAACTCAAATAAATTTTATTTGGCCGAAATTAATTTAAAACGTAATTAATAAAAATATTATAAAACTTGCTAAAAATATAAAAGTGGTCAAATAAACTCCAAAAAATATAAAATAAATATCGGGGTGATCGTGATGACGAAAGTGAGCTAACTAAGAAGTCGGATCTCAATTTTGACGTCGGACAACGAAACTAAAAATAGAAACGTCTCCCGTCAAAAGTGAAAATCACAACGTCTCATCGAATAAGATTAAATTGTGGGAAAACGAATCGAGAGATGTCGTTCCAAATTAGTGCCACTATTTAATACTCTCAGAGAGGTTCACAACAGCATATCACACACCAGTGTTCACAAACAAATAAAGTCTAAAATAAACATGTGCACGGCCAAAAGCACGTGCACGAACAACGTACAACGAAAAGTGGTCGGTACATTTGCTTTATCCTTTCATTAGCAAAATAATCCTTAAATGATGTGCACATATTCCTTTTTTTGTGCATGGCTTCAATTGCACTCAACCATCACATGCATCTTGCGTCCGGTTCCCTTTTTTTGCTTTATTTTTGTGAGCAGAGACTATGTTTCCCTTTGATCACTTTTCCAAGCCCCTGGTTGCTTGCGTCCTTTTCTCCTTGCTGCTTGATAGTCAATGTTTGTGGCTTGGCAATGGGAAGAGATCTGTACTTGGTTGTTTACGTGAATTGCTTGCTCTGGAGAAGAAACCTGGCTGGCTCTCTTTCTTTGTATATCACCGGATTTTTCTTTGCCTTGATTAAATCTGTTTTTTGGCCGACCTGTTCTCCTTTTGGTAGCCGCATGCAATGAAGTCGTTGAAACGCTCTGCAATTTATGCTTGGAAGAAAAAAATCGGCAGCCGCCCCCTCTTCTCAAAGTTTCGGCTGCCTCTTCTTTGGGTGATTACCGCACGTTTTTTCAACCTTAGAAGATGGGTTTTTATAGGGTGATGCTAGGGTAATGCGGTTACGGGGAATCCTAGTTTGAATAGGAGTTTAGAGATTTGGTTCTATCACTTTGCACCACAAATAAGAGATATGATTTGATCAAGTTGGGATTTGATAGCAATTCAAATTAGATATGAAATTGAAATTAATCTCTAATTGATTTGACCAAATCCCAAGTTGATTCTATCTCCCTCCATGTGGACCAAGTCAAATTTCTTTGTGTATAGCAATTCCTCCACCGGTTGACAAAGTCATCACTTTGAGAATTTATCGCTTTGCCATTCCTGAAACACACTTAGCACACACGTTAAATAGTTTGCACACGTTTGTCATCATCAAACCAAAGATCCTAAATCGTTGCGTCCAACAGAAATCTATCTCAAAAGAATTCTATCTTCAAGGGTAGTCCTATCTTCTATAGGATTGGTGGCCAATCTATTTAAACCCCTTCATACATCTCTCCTACTTACGCAAGGAGAAAGAGAAAACCAAAAAACCCTAGTCGGCAACTTACTTCATCAAGTTCATCTTATTGGTGCCGCAAGCTACAAGGCCTCCTCCTTGTGTCTCCAAGTAACAAAAGCCATCAATCCCTCAATTACTTTGTGTTGCCACAAACCCTATCCAAGCTCCATCAAGAAGCAACTCACATCTTTGGCTATTTAAGGAGATCCAAGCAACACCAAGCTGTGGGTTATAGTCGAGGGGTTCCTCCACAAACCTAGCTACAAGATTCAAGCCAAGGGATCCATTGGGGAAGCAAACTCAATCATCTAAACTCAATTATTCCTCTCAAGTTATGCTGCATAGCTTGCGGACCCAGTCAGCAACAAGATTTTCATGAGCCGTGCCACAAGAGTTGCTGGCATATGCTGCTGAAGCCCCCAAGTTATGCACTCCATCGACAAAGCCTTCTTCTCAAGACAAGTGAATTGATTCCTAGTGCCAAAAGGAGTGTTATTACTTGATGCTGCTTACCACAAGTCACGGCTTCATTGGCAGACCAAGATTTCCGAGTCTGGTGTGTGGGATCCAAGTGCCACAACGGTTGTTGGCACATAAGGCTTGCGCTTACTTAGCGCACATCCCGTAGTCCAGGCAACGGTCCACAAAGACAATTTAGACCGAGCTAAATCACCAATTTCATAGAGCCAGACCGTGGATTCCCAGTGCCAACATCAGCATACTTTGCACACAGACCATCTAAAGACAGCTTTGCGCAATGAACTTTAGAGGAGCATATCTTTTGATCCAGACATCGGATTTGCGAACGGTTTGTGGCTACGTGATCATGATATCAGAGACTTCATTACAGTAATATTTTTTTGGTTTTTACTATAGTATTAAATTAGTTTGATTTTTATTTGTGTGAGATCATATTATCAATAGCTTTACTCAAACACTATTTGTGTGCTCCAACTTTTGAACTATATCTTGTACGAAGTGATCACTACACAGATGTGTGATCGGATTTGTTTTCTCTTTTGGTTATAAAGGGGATGAAATCATCATAGATTTTGGGGTTGGAGCATAGGCAGGGAACCACTCCGTTAAACATATTTGTGTCTGCTTACATCTGATCTTTTGCTCGATTTTTAATTTGTGCCATACACCTTATTCATCCTCCCTCTAGGGTAATTTTCAACAAGGATACTACAATAATGAAGTCTGCCTTTGCATCTTTATAAGAGAAAAGGGAACATGATTTGTAATAATTACAGTCTACATAGATGACTTAAATCTCATTGGATCTCTTGAAGAGATTACCGAGATATCTGAAAACCTGACAAAAGAATTCGAAGTGAAATACCTACACACAATAAAATTCTGTATTCACTTACAGATTGAACATCTAAAAGATGGTATTGTAACGGCCAATGTTTTGTTGGACATCTTAGTTGTTTACCCTCCTTGTCTTACATTTTTTTGGCACCATTATTTTAAATGTGTCCGTATTCTTTTCTAGCTTATCGTATTTATTTCTACGTACTCGGAGTAACTACATTTCCCTATACATGATAGCTATTAATAATTTATTTCTTACTATAATATTTCATTTCAAATTTAAATTTAAATTCAAATTATTTCCTAACTTGGAGATGAGACTTTTGCCCATCTTTCATTAACACCAAATCCTACCCTCTAATTGTTATTAACTCCTTTGTCCACCTCTATATCAACCTAATTTTGAATTACTTCCTTCTAAACTCAAAACTATAACCTAACCCTTCTTAGCCGCCACTTAGTTTTTGTCTCTTCTCGTTTCGTGCGCATGAAGGCTGTGCACCTTACAAATTTTTTTTTTGAAAACATATTAATATCTGTTCGAAACCAAGCTAGGACATGTCCCTTCCCATGCCCACATGATCATCCCTAGACTTTTCTATTATATTTATCTAACCTAGTCTACCATATAGACTAACTGTAATGCCCTGCTAAGCTACTGCACAAGTACTAGAGGGGGGGGGGGTGAATAGTACTTTAAAATAATTAAGAGGCTAATTCCTAATTACCTTGCAAACTCTACCAATAATGCGAAAATGCGGAAATGTAAATATTAGACAACAAAGACAAACAATCGCAAACAAGCAATATTACTGGGTTCGGATCCACCCAAGTCTCCCCGACTTGTTCCCGGTGATCCTACGTCCCAACCACCCGGATCCCCTCCGGATACTCGAGTTAGAAACCCTAACTCAAGATTTCTACTATGAAATACTTGTGAAAAACCTTCACAAGTCAAATCATACACAAAAGAAATTGTGACGCCCACAACCCGGGATCACAAACACACTCTCACAACCGAGAGTGAAACTTACAATATGAAAGTAAATGAAATAGAAATTCTTACCACAAAATACCTATGCCTTGAGTAAACTTACGAATTAGGGCAAAGATGATTTTGGGGAAGATGAAGAGGCACCAAACCCTAGCTCCAAGATGTAGATCAGCGATGTAGAGCTATGAGGTTGTTGGTGACCTAGAATCAAGCACTTGGCTTGGAAGGCTCACAATCAATGAATCTCTCTTTTGAAATAAGAGTGAGGGAGATATTCTTGAATGGAATGAAAGAGCTTTGAATGAGGAATGAATGCTTTCTCTTTGATCTTTAAAGTTCTCTTAATATCAGCCTTGAGTGCAATGAATGCAGCACTCCAAGTATTTATAGGATAGAGGAAAGAGAGAGAGAGAGAAAAACGTTTCAATTAAAGCTCCAACGGCTCTATTCTGAACCCAACTAGTCGGTCAAAGAAGGTTGACTGACCGACTAGTTCATCAACTAATCGGTCGGTCAATCAACATGAACAGACTAATGGTAGAACAGCCAAAAGAAAGAGTTCAGACTGAAGGGAACTAGTCGGTCCAAGAAGAGTTGCTGACCGACTAGTTTCACAACTAGTCGGTCGGTAACTCAACTGAGACCGACTAAGAGATACAACAAATAGTCTGAACACAAATTGATTTAGGTGGTCCAAGAACAAATGTTGACCGACTAGTTCATCAACTAGTCGGTCGACAAACGTTCTTTGACCGACTAACGATAAACAGTAAGTTGGCATGTACAGTAGAAGCTCAACTAGTCGGTCTAAGAAGCATCACTGACCGACTAGTTCACAAACTAGTCGGTCGGTGAGTCAACGTAGACCGACTAACTGTAAACAGTAAAGAGCTATGAATTGAGAAGGCAAACTAGTCGGTCCAAGAAGCTTTGCCGACCGACTAGATCACCATCTAGTCGGTTGGTTCTTCTTCTTGAACCAACTAACATGCACGAGAAGTCGCGAATCGAAGCGCGAAGCTTCGGGAAAGTTCGTATGGACTTCTACTAAGATCCTAGCTCTAAGATAGGAGCGTTACGAAGATTAAAACGTAAGACCTACTCAAGGCTTAACATTCTACGAAAGAAGCTTAAAAGACTATAAATAAAACTTGACGATACCGTCTTCAAAAGCTTCAATCGAATCTTCATGACTTCTAAAATGGTCCATAAGCTTCAACGAAGCTTTAGGCATACGATCACGTGTATTGAGAAGTCTCGAGACATCGCTTGGGATGTTCATATGAATTTGGCGACGATCTCCATAACTGCGCTCACAAATAGTTAGTTCACGATATATTTATGTTTGTTCATCATCCAAAACCAAATCCGGGGAGTCCAATACTCAACATTCTCCCCCTTTTTGGTGATGACAAACCAACATAAATAATAATCAAAAATAATAATTCAAATGTAATTTACTTACTCCCCCTGCATTGATGACACGTTAATTCCAAAATGAATAATAATAATACGCATCAAGCAGACGAGTAAAGTATATAAAATGAGAATCGATTATTGAAATATCGGATTTGAAAATCCATTTATATATCTTAACTCCCCCTGAATCTAATATATCAAATTAGATTCTTGGAAAAATGCTCTAAATTATCATTTAGCCCATCGTCATTATTATATCTCTCCCCCTTTGGCATTATCAAAAAGAGCCGGCGGAGATCAACGACAACAACAATAGCTTCAAATATAAGCACGGGAGTCGTAGAATACGACAACGGTCCAAGTGACACCAAAGAAAAATACGAATTAAATCAAATCATGTCAATGAGACCAACGTCGAAAATCGATAAATAAAATAATCAAAACTCAAATCAATTTTACGGATTGAGTTATGGAATATACTCTCCAATATCAACATTCTTGGTTAATTTAGTGCATGGAAAACAATTCTATGTTTCCATAGAAATAATTTCTATTTAACCAAGTAATTATCGTCGAGCGACGAAATCAAACATCAGAGACATAAAAATATAATGTGCACAAGAGAATGAAATGTCATCATCGATGTATATATATAAAAATATGAACCATGAGTACATCAAAAAATATACATCACCGACATCCAAATGAGCGATCCAACGATCGAAGCACAAAATACACATATATATATCACACAAGACATCGGAGTATCACAAAACATACATATCAATCAAAATACATCAGGGATACATCAAAATACATCAACATGATCCAAAAAAAAACATAACCACACTCTATCCTACCCAAACTCTCTCACTACAAGATCTATCATCCAAAGTGCATCGGAGAGTCCTCAGAGAAGCTCAGGAGGCTGAGGGAGGATCTCCAGCAGCAGCAGGCTCTGCAGCAAGAGTAGTGGTCACCGGATCAGCTGAAGTGTCCACGGGAGCGTCGGTAGTGGTGATCTCTGGAGCAGCAATGGTAGTGGCCTCGGGAGCACCAGTCGTAGTATCCACCGCAGGAACGGTGGCAACAGGTGTGCTCTCGGGGTCACCAGTAGAAGAGGCAACCGCACCAGAAGTGCCCACAGGAGCACGAGCAGCAACACGAACAAGCTCCTCAATCTCCTCCTCATCCAACTCCTCATCATCAGAGACTGACGGAGGGATCTCAATGCTCAAATGAGAGGCGATACGAGCAAGTATCTCCTCAGTACGAGCATAACGAGACTCCATACGTCTCACTGAACGTGCGAGCTCGTCAAGAGAGGTAGAGGGAGCAGGAGCAGCTGAGGCAGACGTTGAAGCAGAGGGGGTCGTCTTCTGAATGTAACGGAGCGCCGTAAGAGACTTCTTGACGGCCGTCGCATTCAGAGGGGGACCGAGAGGACGCTCATCGTCACGAGGCAAGGTGACACGAAAGTGACGGAATACGAGTGTCAGAAGGCACATGAATGGGATATGAGCAGACTTCGTGGACTTCTGGATACACTCGAAAGAATCCATCTTATCGAGTATGATCCGAGCCCAGTTAATCTCACTCCCCATGAAGATGGCATATATGAGCTTCAGGAATGGCTGGGAAGGCAAAGAAGAGGAGCCGTACTTAGGAAGTAAGCACGACTTCAGAATCAAGTTAAGGACCCAGCCATTAGGCTTGAAAGACTTCGAGGGCACGCCAATCATGGCGGGAGGAATCTCGTGGAAAATCTCAGAAAGTATGACCTGATCGAGGGAGGATATGTCATCGACAAAAATATCGGAAGGGAGGAGGCCAGACGACGAGCAACCAATCAACTCCCCTAAGATTTCTGCCGTGAGGACAATAGGTGTCCCCAAAACAGTCATCTCAATGGAGTGGGTCACGTCGTACTGACCCCGGACACGGTTGGCATAGAAGAGTTTGACCAGACGAGGGTAGGGATGTAGATTCGCCTTAGGATCATATCAAAGGTAATCGATAAGACCGGAAGACGACAGAAGATCGGCAAGGCCTGGGAAGTCTGAAAACTGTACGAAATGCTCCAGAAGCAGCGGACAGTGTTTGATACGGTTGTAAGCCGCGAGACACATAGGGTCATCGTGACACAACGAGATATCGACACCGCCAACCGGCATCGGACCCTTTCCCTTAGGCTGACGTGTGGAAGTACGGGGTCGAGAGCTAGACGTAGGTTCCCTAGGAGGGGGTGTAGGATCCCTATGGGTCTCGGTCTCGGGTATGTAATCCGTGTCAGAATCAGGAGGTGTGGGGACACGGAATGAAGCAGAAGAGACGGGTTGCTTCCTAGGCTGAGATCGGGGCTTCGCCATTGTCGTCCTCTTACGCTTAAGAGGAGGCGAAGACGAAGAGGGTTGGGTGGTCTTCGATCGGCGTTTGGGTTGCGACGGTTCCCTAGGGGGTGACTCTACGGTCATAGGGGATGGGCTCGAGGGTTGGATCGGGATACGTGTTCGTGCCATAAGCGCGACAAGACACGCACAAATCAACACTAGAAATCGAAAGATTGGAAGCCCTAAAAGCAAACCCTAGCCGAAACCCAAAGAGCTGAAATCTAAGGAACCCTAACCCTAAGCACATGAAACAAACCCTAGAGGAGATGGGAGAGAGAGAGGTTACCTAGGGAGGAAGATCGACGGACGACGACGGTGGGGATGGCTAGAAACGATCGGAGAGGGAGGAGAAGACCAAGGGACACGACGGTTTTGAGCTGGAGAAGAAAAGAACGATCGACTAGATTGAGAGATAGTCGGTCGGGGGCATATAAAAATCGATTGGAAGTCGAAAAGACAAGACAGTCCCCGTCACAATTAGTCGGTCACAGTTCAAGCACTGACCGACTAGATCACGATCTAGTCGGTCGGTCAATGAGCTTGAACCGACTAATTGTAAACAGTAACTGAAGCCAAAAAATCTGACAAGAATTAGTCGGTCTAAGCTCATTCACTGACCGACTAGAACTGAATCTAGTCGGTCGGCCATTGAACTTGGACCGACTAAGAGAGTCCAAAAATTTGAAAATTAGAAATTTTGAGTTCTCTCCTAATCGCACTTCGACGAAACATCGTAATACTCTCATTAATCATTATACTACCAAATTAAACATCGAAAATCTGAAATTTGACGTTTACGAACAAATCGAGCGAAAATTCCGAAAATTCAACGAAAAATCCAGAAAATTCCAATAAATCTAGCATGTGCAAATATAATGAAATTGAATAGCATGCAAGATTATTGAACATATGAATCCTAAATCTCGGATTCACCCATAATCCCCAATTCTCGACGTAACCGCACAAAGGAGTCTTCCTTTAGGGGTTTCGTGAAAATATCGGCGATTTGCTTCTGGGTTTCAACGTACACTAAAATGATGTCCTTTTTAGCAACATGATCATCTAAGAAATGGTGTCGGACATCTATGTGTTTAGAACGGGAATGGTGTACTGGGTTCTTGGAGAGACAAATTGCACTTTGGTTGTCCACCATGATAGGGCAAGTATCACAGTTTATACCAAAGTCTTTAAGTGTGTGTCTCATCCAAAGAACTTGAGCACACGTGGCACCGGCGGCAATATATTCCGCCTCGGTGGTTGAAAGTGATACGGAATTCTGCTTCTTGGAAAACCAAGAGACAAGAGAATTTCCTATAAAATGGCAAGTGCCACTAGTACTTTTCCTGTCAGATTTGCATCCCGCATAATCTGCGTCACTATATGAGATTAACTCATACGTGCTAGATTTTGGATAAAGTAATCCAAAATCAAGTGTGTAACTTAAATAACGGAAAATACGTTTTACCGCTATTAAGTGTGACTCCTTAGGTTGAGACTGATAACGAGCACATACACATACGACAAACATAATATCGGGCCTACTTGGGGTAAGATATAGTAAACTACCTATCATACCACGATATAGACGAATGTCTACATCTTTACCGCTCGTATCCTTATCAAGATGCGTAGTCGTGCTCATTGGAGTCTTCTTCCTGGAGGCATTCTCCATTCCAAATCGCTTAAGCAACTCCACCGTGTACTTCGTTTGGTGGATAAAGATTGCATCGTCCATTTGGCGAATTTGGAGACCTAAGAAATATTTGAGCTCACCCATGTGGCTCATCTCAAATTGATCCTTCATCACATTAGAAAACTCTTCGCAAAGAGCAAAGTTAGTAGCACCGAAAATGATATCATCAACATATATTTGAACTAAAATTATATCATTATTCAAATACTTAACAAATAATGTGGAATCAACTTCTCCCATTTTAAAACCCAAATCCAAAAGAAAATTCTTTAAACGGTCATACCAAGCTCGAGGAGCTTGTCTCAAACCGTAAAGTGCTTTCTTAAGTTTGAAAACGTGATTTGGAAATTTTTCATTTATAAAACCCGGAGGTTGAGAAACGTAAACTTCCTCAACAACATCTCCGTTTAAAAACGCACTTTTAACATCCATTTGAAATAATTTAAAATCCTTATGGCATGCAAAAGACAATAATAATGTAATAGATTCTAATCTAGCTACCGGAGCGAAGGATTCTTCGAAATTAATACCTTCCTCTTGACGGTAGCCTTGAGCAACTAACCGAGCTTTGTTCCGGACGACGATTTGGTTTTCGTCGGTCTTGTTCTTGAAGATCCACTTTGTCCCTATAACGGCGTGGTTCTTCGATGGCAATGGAACAAGCTCCCAAACCTCATTCCTCTCGAATTGAATGAGTTCCTCCTCCATGGCTAAGATCCAAGCACCATCTTCGCACGCTTCATTAACATTCTTTGGCTCAATCGAGGAGGCAAAGGCACAATGAGCGAAGTAGTTCACTTGCGATCTCGTCTTGACACTATCATGGATATTGCCAAGGACTTGCTCATGAGGATGGTCAGGAACGGTATTAAGCCGTTTGAGAATTCCTTGATCACTAGGAACATTCTCAAAAACTTCATTAGTTGGGTTAGTCTCAATAGAATCAATAGAATTATTAGAATTAGAATTACCAATTGAATCACATAAGACATCCATAAAGTCATCATCATTAGTAATTCTAGTTGGAACAAATCCTTCATTAAATGAAACATGAAACAATTCCTCGATCGTTGAGGTTCGTTTGTTGTATATCCGGTAGGCTTTGCTACATGAGGAGTATCCAACAAAAATCCCCTCATCGGATCTTAGATCGAATTTGTCCAAACTACCATACGTGTTTTTAATAAAGCATTTTGAACCAAAAACACGAAAATGTTTAACTTGAGGCAATCTACCAAACAACAATTCATAACAAGTTTGTTTATTGTCGGGCCTCAAAAGTATTCTATTAAACACATAGCAAGTGGTGTGTACCGCTTCCGCCCAAAATTGATGGCCAAGTTGGCTATCATCAAGCATAGTGCGAGCACACTCCACTATCGTCCTATTCTTTCTCTTAACTACACCATTTTGAGGAGGTGAGCGAGGGAATGAAAAGGTGTGTGTAATACCAACTTCATCACAAAAGTACTCAAAATACTCATTCTCAAATTCCCCTCCATGATCACTACGAATAGTGACAATGGTGGTTCCAATGAGATTTTGTACTTTCTTAACAAAACTTGTGAAGTTTTCAAAAGCTTCATTTTTATTACATAATGAAAATACCCAAGTAAATCTAGAAAAGTCATCAACGATGACAAGTCCATATCTAGCATTACCTAATGAAGCAACTCTAGTTGGCTCAAATAAATCTAGATGTAATAGCTCTAGTGGCCGCTTAGAAGAAATGCTTTTCTTAGGTTTAAATGAAGATTTTGGAAGCTTGCCTCGTTGACACGAGTCACAAAAGCTTTTCTTTTGAAAGACAAGCTTAGGGAAGCCTCTAATAGAATTTAACTTGGAAAGCTTAAATAGTGTTCCAAAGTTCACATGACCAAAACGTCGATGCCATAAGTGTTGCTCACTTGTGTTGGCAATGAGACATTGTTCATGTGATCTTGGAAGATCTAGGATATATATATCCTTATGGCGTGTGCCGGAAAACAATAATTCATTATTATCTTTTCTTAAAATATGGCACATTCCTTTCGCAAAGCTAACTTTGTAACCTTTGTCACAAAGTTGGCTTATTGAAATAAGATTGTGGTTTAATCCTTTAACAAGGTAAACATCACATATAAGTGGTTTAGAAGGATTACCCACTTTGCCAACACCTATGATGGTTTCGCTCTCGTTGCCTCCAAAAACGACGCGGTTCCCATTTGCAATGGGCACCACTCCGGAGAGCAATTGAGCGTCACCCGTCATGTGTTTTGAACACCCTCTATCGTGTATCCAATTCCTCTTGGAGCTAAATTTAAATTTGTTGCTTCATTCCTTTTTCCTTTCCTTGAGTACCTAATGATAGACAATATCGTATCATGGTACCCAAGGTCATTGGGTCCAAAAGATTAGACCTTTGGAAGCCAAGTCCAATTGTACTTAGACTTCCCCACATAGTTATCACTATGCACAACATTCATTAAATACGAGTTCATATAAACTTGTTTTTCTTTCATGCTTGTGTCCTTTGGGCTCCAAATAGTGAAAATTTTGGGAGCCCTCATCCTATTGGGTGCATGCATGCGTTGTTGATTTCTACGTGATGCATGTCGTGGATAGGAATAAGGAACATGATGAAATGGTGCATGTGGATAATTATTCATATGATGATGTAGGTGAACATATCCATGTGGAGGAACACGTGCGTGAGGGTGTCTCACATGGTGTGCACGTGTCCGTGGATGTGGTGCAAAAAATTCATCATATGAGTGAGTATGTGGAGTAGGACGTGTGTTCCTACGTGGCATGGTATTTGTGTACATATAAGCATGACCCTTCTTTGGAGGTCCACCCAAAGTGGGTTTCTTTCCAAAAGAGGGTGTGTACGAGGTGGAAGCACCATTGGTAGTTGAACTACCAATATAGTGTTTGCTACCACTCGTCGAAGCATCGGAAGTTGGCCTAACAAAGGTAGTGGCCGACTTGGATGAATTTCCCAACTTATACCCCAAGCCAATGTGGTGATTGGCCGGAGGTAAGTCATTTAGGATATTATCCAAATGGCCCTTACCCTTATTGAATTCATTGATTCGGCCTAATGTGCACTCATATTTCTCGGTGAGAGAACACATAGAAGCATCCAAAGTGGATACTTGCGATGTGAGCACATAAACACGAGATTTGAGATTCTCATTCTCAATACTCAAAGTCGAGTTTTTAGAAGTCAAATCCGCTATCTTGTGTTCCTCCGAATCCTCAATGCTAACATGTTCAAGTTGAGACTTGAGATTTACAATCTCATTCCTCAACTCTTCAACAACGGTGTCGTTGTTGGTGATGATAGATTTAGGCGAGGTTTGGATGCTAGCTAAATCATATTTTACTTTAGTATATCTATTTACTAATTTAGTGTATTTAGACCATAATTGCTCATTAGCATTTCTAAGGTCATCCATCGTTACCTCATCGCCTTCGTTGTCGCTATCATCGGAAGAGGAATCTTTATCTTGCTCCTCTCTTGCCATGAAGCACATGTGTGCTTGCTCCACTTGCTCATCATCCGACTCTCCGCTTGAGGAATCCTCGGAGTCGGTGAATGTCCCGACAAGCCCCTTTTTGTACCCTTTCTTGTACTTCTTGGACTTATCGAACTTTGGCGTCTTCCACTTCTCCTTTTGCTTATTTTGAGGACACTCCGCTTTCATGTGTCCTGGCTTGTTGCATTTGAAACACAAAGGACAGGGGGCGTTAGAAGAACTAAACTTCGATTTGTTTTTGAAGTTACCTTTCCGGAAGAACCGGTTGAACTTCTTTGCCATGAGTGCCATGGACTCCAAGTCCAACTCGTCTTCCGAGTTTTCATCATCGGTCGATGTGGAAGTTGATGGAGCGGCCTTGAAAGCAATAGCCTTCTTCTTTGGCTCGTCTTGCTTTAGGTAGGACTTCATCTTGTCCTGCAACTTCAACTTGCTATCCTTGCATACCTCATATGACATTAAGGTACCCATTAGTTGCACGACGGTATAAGTTTTCATATCATTACCTTCCTCGATGGCGAAGGTCCGTTTCTCCCAACAAGAAGGAAGTCCATCGATGATCTTCGAGACTTTCTCCTTTTGGGTGTAGGTCTTACCGAGAGCCTCCAACTCGTTTGTGATGTCGACGAAGCGAGCATAGTACTCCTTCATCTTCTCACCCTGTAGCATGTGAAATAACTAGTAATCTTTATTAACTACAACGAGTTTAGAGTCGCTTACCATACTTGTCCCTTCATGCAAGATGAGGAGAGAGTTCCATATTTGATATGCACTCTTACATGTGCATATCTTATTGAAATCCTCGGGCTCCAAAGCACATTGCAAGGCGTTCATTGCCTTGGTATTGCTTACCTCCGCGACGATCTCCGCGGGAGTCCACTTCTCGAAATCCTCTTTGGCGGGCTCGACATACTCTTTCATCGTGGCCCTCCATAGTGAAGCACTCTGGAGGAAAGTTTCCATCAGGCTTTTCCAGTACTCGTAGTTGGTACCGTTGAAGAATGGAGGCCTCGTTGAGGAGTGTCCTTCCATCACCGAGGACGCTCCTTCACGGTTCCTGAAGGTGCTGTAGTTGGAAGGTGGACGAACGCTTTTGTTTTCGTTGGCAGACATAGCTATAGACTTGGCTCTGATACCAAATGTAATGCCCTGCTAAGCTACATCACAAGTACTAGAGGGGGGGGGGGGGTGAATAGTACTTTAAAATAATTAAGAGGCTAATTCCTAATTACCTTGCAAACTCTACCAATAATGCGGAAATGCGGAAATGTAAATATTAGACAACAAAGACAAACAATCACAAACAAGCAACATTACTGGGTTCGGATCCACCCAAGTCTCCCCGACTTGTTCCCGGTGATCCTACGTCCCAACCACCCGGATCCCCTCCAGATACTCGAGTTAGAAACCCTAACTCAAGATTTCCACTATGAAATACTTGTGAAAAACCTTCACAAGTCAAATCATACACAAAAGAAATTGTGACGCCCACAACCCGGGATCACAAACACACTCTCACAACCGAGAGTGAAACTTACAATATGAAAGTAAATGAAATAGAAATTCTTACCACAAAATACCTATGCCTTGAGTAAACTTACGAATTAGGGCAAAGATGATTTTGGGGAAGATGAAGAGGCACCAAACCCTAGCTCCAAGATGTAGATCAGTGATGAAGAGCTATGAGGTTGTTGGTGACCTAGAATCAAGCACTTGGCTTGGAAGGCTCACAATCAATGAATCTCTCTTTTGAAATAAGAGTGAGGGAGATATTCTTGAATGGAATGAAAGAGCTTTGAATGAGGAATGAATGCTTTCTCTTTGATCTCTAAAGTTCTCTTAATATCAGCCTTGAGTGCAATGAATGCATCACTCCAAGTATTTATAGGATAGATGAAAGAGAGAGAGAAAAACGTTTCAATTAAAGCTCCAACGGCTCTATTCTGAACCCAACTAGTCGGTCAAAGAAGGTTGACTGACCGACTAGTTCATCAACTAGTCGGTCGGTCAATCAACATGAACCGACTAATGGTAGAACAGCCAAAAGAAAGAGTTTAGACTGAAGGGAACTAGTCAGTCCAAGAAGAGTTGCTGACCGACTAGTTTCACAACTAGTCGGTCGGTAACTCAACTGAGACCGACTAAGAGATAAAACAAATAGTCTGAACACAAATTGATTTAGGCGGTCCAAGAACAAATGTTGACCGACTAGTTCATCAACTAGTCGGTCGACAAACGTTCTTTGACCGACTAACGATAAACAGTAAGTTGGCATGTACAGTAGAAGCTCAACTAGTCGGTCTAAGAAGCATCACTGACCGACTAGTTCACAAACTAGTCGGTCGGTGAGTCAACGTAGACCGACTAACTGTAAACAGCAAAGAGCTATGAATTGAGAAGGCAAACTAGTCGGTCCAAGAAGCTTTGCCGACCGACTAGATCACCATCTAGTCGGTTGGTTCTTCTTCTTGAACCAACTAACATGCACGAGAAGTCGCGAATCGAAGCGCGAAGCTTCGGGAAAGTTCGTATGGACTTCTACTAAGATCCTAGCTCTAAGATAGGAGCGTTACGAAGATTAAAACATAAGACCTACTCAAGGCTTAACATTCTACGAAAGAAGCTTAAAAGACTATAAATAAAACTTGACGATACCGTCTTCAAAAGCTTCAATCGAATCTTCATGACTTCTAAAATGGTCCATAAGCTTCAACGAAGCTTTAGGCATACGATCACGCGTATTGAGAAGTCTCGAGACGTCGCTTGGGATTTTTATATGAATTTGGCGACAATCTCAATAACTGCGCTCACAAATAGTTAGTTCACGATATATTTATGTTTGTTCATCATCCAAAACCAAATCCGGGGAGTCCAATACTCAACACGAACATCAGCCTCATTTTACATTGAAAACCTAACCCTATTCTACCTACTCTCTCTCATACTCTATAAAGCCATCCCTAGGGTTATTCACAGTTTTGAGCCGCACAAACTAGAGCAGCCTTCCTCTTTTTCTTTTAATATTATCAAACCCTTCTCCTTCCCCTACCTCCCACGCACGCGAGCTTCCATCTCCTCCGGCTATCAAGAATAGCCGTCGGCCATTCTCCCCCTCTCTTCTCGACCATCCTCTCCCCTATCTTCAGACCCCACGGCCAAGAGCTCTCCGACCAACCCTAGAGCTTTCTTACTGCCCTCTCTCTCTCGGTGCGCGCACCACGGCCAAGCACAGCCGCCCCCCTTGCATCCCTAGGAACCCATGCAACATCAGTCCTCCGGCTGTCCACTACCCGCCGCACCACCCTACAACATGCCAAGCTCCCCCTATCTTCATCCCCATGGACAAGCCCTATTCGACCCTCACAGCTCCGGCCACTTCCCATCAACAGTCGCACCCAAGCCCTAAAGGCCGTAACCTCCTTCTCCTTGCAGCCGTGGTTCTCCTCTCAACTCCGGTCTTCCTCCTCAGGCCGCACTTCCTTCTTACTACCCTCCTACGCTCTTCGCTGCCGCACGCCTTGCAGCCGTTACCTCTTGTCCGCTGTTGAGGCCGCAAGCTGCTGCCGCAAGCTTCTTTTGTTGCTGCCCCTTATGGCCGCAAGTCAATACTGTCGATACTCTCGCTTTGTCACTTCGCTATGCTACCTGCAGCCGAGACAACCCCGACAAGCCTCCTTACTACGCTACCCACAGTCGAGGAACCGAGGACGAGACGCGAACCATTGCTGCTTCCAGATTCGACGTCAGACTCGAGCGTGTGCGTTGTAATATGTTGGTGACCCTACTTGTAGCAACCCACATGTTACGCCATTGAAACTTAATTAAAAATTGGCAACTAAAACATTAAATTTACATTTACGCACCTTTAAACCGTTGTAACAACTTAGGCCGACAATTGGACTATATTGACTGTGCACATATGATAGAATCATCGCAGAGAACCGTAGAATAGGTCTGATCATGTGAACACGTGTTTTGGGACTGCCAGGATAGCCACGCTTAACCTAGAGACATACATTAATAGGACTTCTAAAAACACGACCTGACACCGTCCGTTTAATCTATTACATCAAACCATAACCGGCATGCTACCTGTGACGAGACGCTCCCTACAGACGCACTTCTCGCCACTTCAGGCAAGTGTTTTCACTTGCGTAGTTACGACCACTTTTAGGCCATTACCTTCTTTAAATTGTAAAAGTACGAATACGAGAACCAGATGTGAAATGATAGCGTCTGGGACACCTGCACGATAGCCTAGACTTGACGACGAAGTCTCAGCAAAATTTACTATAACTACCATATTAATAAACACCTTAAAACGGTCATGCATCATTCTTGTTCTGTGCCATGTGATTTTCTGCTTAAATTGTATTGATGCCAGCGGCGAATAAGGCACCCTTAGCAGAGAGGATGATCCTTTGTCTAGATAAGCTAGCTACGAATAAGGCACTCTCCAAGACAAAGAGAGTGATCCTTTGTCCAGCCTTGTCCTGTGCACTTAGGTCGGGGTAGGGTTGAGAGGTCGCACAGTTTAGAGGGTTTGGCCGTCCTTTAACTGTAAGGCATGAACCCTTCGTGACACACACGTCTTGTCTTGTCTTGTCTTGTCTTATAGCCGGTAGCACGCGCTACGACCATTGCCATGTCACGTTGCACAGTCTTTACTTTCCTGCCATGCTATATAATGTCATGCTGTTGCATCTTATAACTTGTCATGTAAACAACATTTAACTATCTGTCTTTAAATTACATACACTTGCAGTAGAGTCTTCTTACCTTTACTTGTAGACTCTGCCTGACGTACAACTCATTTTCTCTTGGGTGTTTGTATGTCAGGTACCGAGACAGAATACGTAGACGAGGTGACCGTACCTGCAGACCTGGACTAGGAGGACAATTGCTCAGGAGTACGATCTGGACGAGGACCCGTCCTAGAGTGTTTTGCCTGTTACTGACTTGGAGTTCCAGTTTCCTAGTTTGGGTGCGTAGCACCATTTTACTTTCTTATCTAGGTTGGATGCGTTGCATCAGTAGTTTCCTTTTTGTTGTAGCCATGCCCGAGGCTTTCCTTTTTAGACTTTCCATTGTACTGCTGGATTATATCTTTATGAATGAATGTCGTTTCTTTTGAGTACTCTTGTTAATCTGAACTAAATGCAAGAGCCTGTATATCGAATGGTGTACCCTATAGATGCTTATTGGGTCCGAGCTTTACAGCTCAGGCCCATGCGGACCTTTGTCTTGTTTCCGCTCCCGTATTATGGGAAGCGGGGTGTGACATGTTTTTATGGTGGCCCATGCAGGTCTGCGAAACATTCGGAACGATAAAAGTACTCGCATTCATTTAACATCCAGTTTAATATGTGCAAGGTCTAAATTGAGTTTTCCTTGTCCACATGATGGCAGGAAGACACAATACTCGAGCCAGGACCTCAGCTGACGGGGCCATGGAGGGCCAAAGTGGTGAATTCTGTCAATTTTTGAGCGTCATGAGAGAGATGCTGGGCGTTCAGCATCAGTTGATTGAGCAGACACATCCGGCTGCCCGTGCTACCCAAGCTGTTCAGGCTGTACTGTCACCGCCGCCTGCCCCTCAAGCTACACCTGGAGTGATGCAGTTCAATGAGATGCAACCGAGGACCTTTTCTGGAAGGAATGGACCAGTGGATGCTGAGAGTGGATCCAGAGCACTGAGGATAAAATGATAGCTGCCAAGATACTTGAAGAGACCAAGGTGGAAGTAGCGAAGCTGCAGTTGACTGATAATGCAAGGAACTGGTGGTGCTTAGAGGAAAAGCGGCTGGTTAATCCAGTTGAGTGGAGCACTTTCAAATCCATGTTCAAGGAGAAATACTTCCCTAAGGCTGCGAAGAGAGAGCTCTTGCAGCGGTTCGTGAATCTGACACAGGGGAGTATGTCAGTGGATAAGTATGAGGCAGAGTTTGAGATGCTCAGCCGTTTCGCCCCGTACATCATCAAGAAAGAGGAGAACCAAGCTAATCAGTTTCACCAGTGGCTGAACCCCAAGATTCAGGCTTCTATGACTTCGGCGGACTTGACAACTATGGAGGATGCACTGAACGCAGCCAGAAACCATGAGACTGTGGCGAGACTTCCTGATCCTCCTGCTGGTGGAGGAAAGCGATCGATGGAGTAGTACATGCCAACAGTTAGGCCTGTTATGAGGCCCATTCAGTCAGTGCCTTTCAAGAGGCCAGGAGAACCTGCACAGAGCCAGGCCAAGGGCCCATGCCTTTTCTGTGGTAAACCGGGGCATACGCAGAACAATTACAAGAATAAGCTGGGTTTGTGTCTGGTGTGTGGTGATGCCACACACATTGCTAGAGATTGTCTGAGGTCACATTATGCTGTAGGCGGAGCACCAGCCCCAGTGTAGCGTGGAGCGCCTGCTCCTATTCAGAGAGGAGCTACTGTTCGTAGACCCCCTTTGGCATCACATGAGCAGATTTACCGGCAAGCAGTGCCATCTCCGAGGCCAGCATATACCATGACAGCCGTGGAGGCTGAGGACGTGGATGGCGTCATTGCAGGTAATCACTTGGAACTAATCTTTCATATTATTATGTAGTTCATATTGTTTGCATGTGATTGTATAACCTTACTAGTTAGATTAGTGACCCTTGTTTGACCTTAGTTATTTTATCTCTTTATCTTAGGCACCATCTTAGTGTCATCTTATCCGGCATTAACTTTGTTCGACTCTGGTGCAACCATGTGCATCATAACCCGGAGATTTGTAACAGAGCACTCCATTCCCACCCATACACTTCCAAAGTGTTGGGATATCACTACAGGAAACGGAGTGGTGACGGTTAATTTAGGTTGCCGATCGATTCCAGTGGTGATCAGTGGACACGAGCTTTATGCCGACTTCATTGTCCATGATCTACCGCATTTTGACGCTGTCCTTGGCATCGATTGGCTGGTAGATTTCTATGCATTGATCGACTACCGCAGTAAGAAAGTGGTGTTCAAGATACCAGGCCACCCGAGGTTCGAGTTTCACAGCAGAGAACGATCGCTTGGGCCCATCAGATTTCGGGCCAAGCCGGAGGAGTCGATCGTTGCTGCCATGCAGATGGAGATCAGGAGACCAGCAGTCGTCAGAGACTTCGACGACGTCTTTTCGAAAGATATTTCAGGCTTGCCACCCGACAGAGTTGTGGGGTTCAGCATAGACCATATGCCAGGAGCGCAACCTCTTTCGAAGGTGCCGTATCGTATGGCTCCTGCAGAGCTTGAGGAGTTGCAGAAGCAGTTGGGTGAACTGTTGCAGAATGGATTCATACACCCTAGTGTGTCACTTTGGGGTGCACCCGTCCTATTGGTGAAGAAGAAGGGTGGATCCTGCAGGATGTGTATGGATTACAGAGGGCTGAATGCAATGACTGTGAAGAACAAATATCTGCTGCCCTGCATTGATGATATATTCGATCAGCTTGGAAGTTCGAGAGTCTTCTCGAAACTGGATTTGAGGAGCGGGTACCATCAGCTGAAGGTGAAGAAGGATGACATACCGAAGAGGGCATTCAGGACAAAGTATGAACACTATGAGTTCGTGGTCATGCCTTTTGGTGTGACCAACACTCCCGCAGTGTTCATGAATTTGATGAATTTGATCTTCTATGACTATCTGGATAAGTTCGCCGTCATCTTTATCAAATACATTCTTATTTACTTAAAGTCTGAGGAGGAGCACAGCCGACATCTGAGGATAGTGTTGGAGACACTGAGGCGTCATCAACTTTATGCCAAGTATAGTAAATGCGAGTTTTGGTTGGACAGAGTCGCATTCCCGGGACACGTGGTGTCTAGTGATGACATATCAGTAGATCTGGAGAAGGTCAGAGCAGTCAGCAAGTGGCCGACTCCGCAGTCAGCACCGGATATCAGGAGTTTCCTTAGCTGGCTACTACCGTTGGTTCATTAAGTATTTTTCGAGGATTGCAGAGCCGATGACGAAGCTGACGAGGAAGGACGTGGAGTTCCGTTGGTAGGAGGATTGTAAGAAGGTTTTCAGTATTTTGAAGGCGAGATTGACCACGTCGCCAGTTTTGGTTGTACCGGATCGGAGTGACGGCTTTGAGATTTTCTGTGATGCATTAGGAAGGGTCTCAGATGCGTTCTACATTAGCATAGTCACATGGTCACATACGCTTCTCGACAGTTGAGGAATCATGAGAAGAACTACCCGACACATGATCTGAAGTTAGCAGCTGTGATATTTGCATTGAAGATCTGGAGACACTTCCTGCGGAGTGAGCGCATGAAAATATTCCCCGATCACAAAAGCTTGAAGTATATATTTACTCAGAAGGAGCTCAACATGCATCAGAGACGATGGTTACAGCTGATGGCAAATTATGAGATATATCTGCAGTATCACCCGGGGAAGGTGAATGTAGTGACAGATGCTTTGAGTAGACTCCCTACAGTGATGATGCATACTACCCACTGGAGAGTACATCAGGAGCTGAGAGGGTTGAACATTGAGGTTGTCCTACCAGGAGTGATCGTTTCGTTGATGAACATGCAGATTCAGTCAACGATTGTGGATCGTATCAAGGCAGCTCAGGCAGGAGACCCGAAGCTGCAGAGGATCAGAAGACAGGTAGAAGCTGGACTTTGAACGGAGTTCATCATGCATGAGGATAGATCCCTGAGATCCGGTAGTAGACTCTGCGTACATGCAGGGGACATTAGAGATAAGCTGTTGAAGGAGGCACACAGCTCGCCTTATTCCATACATCCTGGAGGCACGAAGATGTACAAGGACCTCCGTCTGAACATTGGTGGATTTGCATGAAGAGGAGTGTGGCATGGAGCGTTGCCAAGTGTCTTATATGCCAGCAAGTGAAGGTGAAGCACCATCGGACCGTAGGACTGCTACAACCGCTTCCTATTCCAGAGTGGAAGTGTTAGCACATCACGATGGATTTTTTGACTGGTCTACCTCGGAGTCCTAAGCAGAACGACTCAGTCTGGGTGATCATTGACCGATTGACCAAGTCTGCGCACTTCATCCCATTCTGAGTGGGACAGTCCACGGAAATCTTGGCGAGGAAGTATCTGGAGGTAAAGATATTTTTACTTCTCTATTTATAGTTCCTCCTTAAGGTTAGTTTGTGATGTAGACTATGTGCGTGCAGGAGATTGTGCCCTTGCACGTAGTTCCAGTGAGCATCGTATCCGATAGAGACTCGAGATTCACATCCCAGTTCTGGAAGAGTCTACAGGAGAATCTTGGTACGAGTCTAAGTTTCAGCACGGAATACCACTTGCAGACCGATGGCCAGTCGGAAAGGACGATTCAGATTCTGGAGAATATGTTAAAAGCTTGTACGCTCCATCTGAAGGGTTCGTGGGAGGATCAACTCCATTTAGTGGAATTCTCTTACAACAACAGCTATTGGGCGAGCATTGGCATGTCGCCATTTGCTGCTCTATATGGAAGGAAATGTCGATCGCCACTAAGCTGGGATGACATAAGAGACAGAGAGCTGTTGGGTCCGTAGATGATTGTAGAAGCAGTGGATGTTGTGAGAGGCATCAGAGATAAGCTCAGGATTGCTCGAGATCACTACAAGCATTGGGCGGATACCAAGAGACGACCTTTGGAGTTTCGGCTAGGAGATCATGTCTTCCTGAAGATTTCTTCGAACTGTGGAGTCATTCGTTTCGGGAAGAAGTGAAAGCTGAGTCCGAGGTATATTGGACCATTTGACGTGCTGGAGCATGTGGGAGCAGTGGCATATCGTCTTGCTCTACCATCATCTTTGGAGGGAGTTCACGACGTGTTTCACGTATCTCAGCTACATCGATCGTCAGTGACCCATCGCACACTATGGATTTTTCAGAGATCATGGTCTGACCGGACTGACTTATGAGCAACAGCCAGTGCAGATTTTGGACCGTCGACATAAGCAGTTGAGGAACAAGGTAGTCGACCAGGTGAGAGTGATGTGGTGTCACAGATCGCCAGGAGAGTCCACTTGGACGAGAGAAAATGAATGAGATGAGAGAGCGCTACCCTCATTTGTTTACTGATCAGTATGTGTTAGAAATTCTGAGGGCGGAATTTTTCTTAAGGTGGGTAGGATGCAACGACCAGTGTTTTGTTGTACATTTTAGTTGTTTACCCTCCTTGTCATATATTTTTTGGCACTATTATTTTAAATGTGTCCGTATTCTTTTCTAGCTTAGTGTATTTATTTCAACGTACTCGGAGTAACTTTGTTCCCTATACGCGATAGCTATTAATAATTAATTTCTTACTATAATATTTCATTTCAAATTTAAATTTTAAATTCAAATTATTTCCTAACTTGGAGATGAGACTTTTGCCCATCTTTCATTAACACCAAATCCTACCCTTTAATTGTTATTAACTCCTTTGTCCCCCTCCATATCAACCTAATTTTGAATTACTTCCTTCTAAACTCAAAACCATAACTAACCCTTCTCAGCCGCCACTTAGTTTTTGTCTCTTCTCGTTTCGTGCGCATGAAGGCTGTGCACCTTACAAATTTGTTTTTTTGAAAACATATTAATATTTGTTCGAAACCAAACTAGGACATGTCCCTTCCCATGCCGACATGATCATCCCTAGACTTTTATATTATATTTATCTAACCTAAGTCTACCCTATAGACTAACATCAGCCTCATTTTACATTGAAAACTTAACCCTATTCTACTTACTCTCTCTCCTACTCTATAAAGCCATCCCTAGGGTTATACATAGTTCTGAGCCGCACAAACTAGAGCAGCCTTCCTCTTTTTCTTTTAATATTATCAAACCCTTCTCCTTCCCCTACCTCCCATGCACGCGAGCTTCCATCTCCTACGACCGTCAAGAACAACCGTCGGTCATTCTCCCCCTCTCTTATCGATCATCCTCTCCCCTCTCTTTAGACCCCACGGCCAAGAGCTCTTCAGCCAACCCTAGAGCTTTCTTGCTGCCCTCTCTCTTGGCGTGTGCACCACGGCCATGCACAGTAGCCCCCTTGCATCCCTAGAAACCCACGCAACAACAGTCCTCCGACCGTCCACTCCCTGTCGCACCACCCTACAACAGGCCAAGCTCCCACTCTCTTCATCCCCACGGCCAAGCCATGTTCGACCCTCACAGCTTCGGCCACCTCCCATCAACTTCCGCACCCAAGCCCTAAAGCCCGCAGCCTCCTTTTCCTTGCAGCCACGGTCCTACTCCCAACTCCGGTCTTCCTCCTTAGGCCACGCTTCCTTCTTACTACCCTGCTGTACTCTTCGCTGCTGCACGCCTTACAGCCATTACCTCTTATCCGCTGTCGAGGCCGCAAGTTGTTGCCACAAGCTTCTCTTGTTGCTTCCCCTTATGGCCGCAAGTCACTACTGCCGCTACTCTCGCTTTGTCGCTTCGCTGTGCTACCCGCAGCCGAGACGACCCTGACAAGCCTCCTTACTGTGCTTCCCATAATCGAGGAATCGAGACCGAGATGCAAACCGTTGCTGCTTCCAGATCAGACGTCAGACTCGAGCGTATGCATTGTAATAGGTTGGTGACCCTACTCATAGCAACCCACACGTTACGCCACTGAAACTTAATTACAAATCGGCAACTAAAACATTAAATTTACTTTTACGCACCTTGAAACCGTTATGACAACTTTGGGCCGACGATTGGACTATATTGACTGTGCACATAGGATAGAATCATCGTAGAGAACCGTAGAATAGGTCTGATCGTGTGAACACGTGTTTTAGGACTGCCAGGATAGCCACACTTAACCTAAAGACATACTCTAATATGACTTCTAAAAATGTGACCTGACACCGTCCGTTTAATCTATTACAACAAACCATAACCGGCACGCTACCTGTGACGAGACGCTCCCTACAGACGCACTTCTCGCCACTTCAGGCAAGTGTTTTCACTTGCGTAGTTACGGCCATGTTTAGGCCATTACCTTCTTTAAATTGTAAAAGTATGAATAAGAGAACCAGATGTGAAATGATAGCGTCTGGGACACCTGCACGACAACCTAGACTTACGACGAAGTCTCTGCAAAATTTACTATAACTTCCATGTTAATAAACACCTTAAACAGTCATGCATCATTCTTGTTCCGCCATGTGACTTTCTGCTTAAATTGTATTGAAGCCATCGGCGAATATGGAACCCTTAGCAGAGAGGGTGATCCTTTGTCCAGATAAGCTAGCAGCGAATAAGGCACTCTCCAAGACAAAGAGAGTGATCCTTTGTCCAGACTTGTCCTGTGCACTTGGGTTGGGGTAGGGTTGACCAGGTCGCACGGTTTAGAGGATTTGGCCGCCCTTTAACCGTAAGGCGTGAACCCTTCGTGACACACACGTCTTGTCTTGTCCTGTAGCCGGTAGCACACGCTACGACCATTGCCATGTCACGTTTACTTTCTTGCACAGTCTTTACTTTCCTGCCATGCTATATAATGTCATGCTGTTGCATCTTATAACTTGTCATGTAAACAACATTTAAATATCTGTCTTTAAATTACATGCACTTGTAGTAGTGTCTTCTTACCTTTATTTGTAGACTCTGCCTGACGTACAACTTATTTTCTCTTGGGTGTTTGTATGTCAGGTACCGAGACAGAGTACGTAGGCGAGGGGACCGTACATGCAGACCTGGACCAGGAGGACGTTGCTCAGGAGTACGATCTGGACGAGGACCAGTCCTAGAGTTTGTAATGCCCTGATAGCTGCTGTACAAGTACTAGAGGGGGGGGGGTGAATAGTACTTTAAAATAATCAAGAAGATAATTCCTAATTATCGTGCAAACTCAACCAACAATGCGGAATGAAAATGTGACAACAATAAAAGACAAGCGCAAACAAGCGATGTAACGGGTTCGGATCCACCCAAGTCTCCCCGACTTGTTCCCGGTGATCCTACGTACCAAACACCCTGACCCCCTCCGGCTACTTGAGTTAGAAACCACTAACCCAAGTTTGCACTATGAAATTCTTGTAGAAAACCTATACAAGATCAAATCATACACAAAAGAAAATGTGACTCTCACAAACCGGGATCACACACAACTCTCACAACTGAGAGATAAACTTGCAATAACAATGTAAATGAAAGAATGGAATACTTACACACAAAATCCTATGCCTTGAGTAAACTTACGATTTTGGGGCAAGGAGGTTTTTGAGGAAGAAGAAGTCACCAAACCCTAGCTCCACCAAGATGGAGAGCAATATGTGGCTAGGGAGAAGTTGGAGACTTGGATTCAAGCTCCTAGCTTGAGTGGCTCACAATCAATGAGAATCTCTCTTGAGGAATAAGTGTGAGGGAGAGATTCTTGTGAAGAGAGGGAGCTTGGAAATAGGAATTAAATGCTCTCTCTTTAATTCTCAAAGTCTCAATAATATCAGCCTTGAATGCAATGAAGAAGAATCCCAAGATTATATAGGATAGAGAGAAGAGAGAGAGAAAATTCGTGCAATTAATGCTCCAACTGATCTATTCCTGAAGCAGTCTAATCGGTCTAAGAAGGATCACTGACCGATTAGTTTTGCAAATAGTTGGTCGGTGATTCCTCTTGGACCGACTAAACAGTTCACAGCCAATAAGGAAAGTTCAGGAAATATAGAACTAGTCGGTCTAAGAAGACTTGCCAACTGACTAGTTTGACAACTAGTCGGTCGGTGAGTGTTCTTTGACCGACTAAGAGTTGAAATATAATAGGCTGAACTCAAAGAGAGCTAGTCGGTCTAAGAACAAATTCCAACCGACTAGTTTCACAACTAGTCGGTCGATGAATGTTCCTGGACCGACTAACTGTACAGTAGCTCAGGCTGAGAAATGAATATATAACTAGTCGGTCTAAGAAGGATTCCAAACCGACTAGTTTGACAACTAGTCGGTCGATGAACCTTCTTGGACCGACTAATTGGTCAACAGTGAAGATGCTGAATTGAGCAAGGAGATCTAGTCGGTTCAAGAAGGATTACTGACCGACTAGATGATAATCTAGTCGGTTGGTTCTTCTTCTTGAACCAACTAAGATGCACTAGAAGCCGCGAGAAGAAGCGTGAAGCTTCGGGAAAGTTTTTATGGGCTTCTAAGATAATCCTAGCTCTAAGATATGAGCGTTATGAAGATTTAAATGTAAGACCTACTCAAGGCTAACATTCTACGAAAAGAAGCTAGAAGACTATAAATTAAACTAGACGAACCGTCTTCAAAAGCTTCAATCCGAATCTCTTGACTTCAATAATGCTCCTTTAGCTTCAACGAAGCTTCAGGCACTCGATCACGTGCTTTGAGAAGTCTTGAGACGTCGCTTTTGATGTTCATAGAATTTTGGCGACGATCTCCATAACTGCGCTCACAAAGAGTTAGTTCACGATATTTATGTTTGTTCATCATCAAAACCAAAACCGGGGAATCAATACTCAACATTCTCCCCTTTTTGGGTGATGACATACCAACATAAATAATAATCAATAATAATGAGTCAAAAGAAATTTACTTACTCCCCCTGCATTGATGACACGTTAATTCCATATTAAATAATAATCATACGCATCAAGCAGACGAGGAAAGTATAAATATGAATCCAATTATTGAAATTTAGGATCTAAATCCATTTTTATATCTTAACTCCCCCTGAATCTAACATATCAAATTAGATTCACGGTAAATTGCTTTGAATTATCATTATTGTCATTATTAATTCTCTCCCCCTTTGGCATTAGCAAAAAGAGCGGGAGGAGAACAACGACAACAACAATGGCTTAAAATAAAAGCACGGGAGTCGAAGAATACGACCACGGTCCAAAAGAAAGCAAAGTAAAATCACGAAGAAAATCAAAGCGTGCCAACGAGACCATAGTCGAAAATCGAAAAATGAAATCATCAAAACTCAAATCAATTACACATATTGAGTTATGGAACATACTCTCCTATATCAACATTCTTAATGAATTTAGTGCATGGAAAACAATTCTATGTTTTCATAGAAAGAATTTCTATTTAATCAATATAATCGTCGAGCGAGGAATTCAACATCAGAGACAAAAATATAAAGTGCACACAGAAGTTAATGACAACATGATGTATATATATATATATACACAACATGGTACAACAAAATGTATACATCCGCCAACATACATAAAAACGATCGAAAGATCGGTGCACACATACAACATATGTCTCAACAGACATCAAAATGAATATACATCAAAAAGTGTATCATCAAATCATCCAAAAATATCAAAAATCCATAACCACCAACTATCCTACCTCACTCTCTCACTACTAAATATATCATCCAGGTGCACACGGAAGAGTCCTCCAACGCAAGCTCAGGAGGTGGAGGCAGGATCAGCAGCAGCAGCAGGCTCAGCAGAAGGGGTGGTGGTCTCGAGAACGGCAGGAGTGATGGTCTCAGGAGAGACAGAAGTGTCCACAGAAGGCAGGGTGGCAGCAGGTGTGCTCTCAGGAGCACCAGCAGAAGTAGCAGCGCCAACAGAAGTACCCTCGGGGGCACGAGCAGGAGAATCATCACGTTCCTTATCATCATCAACATCCTCAATCTCCTCGTCAGAAAGCGTAGGAGGAACCTCAATTCTCAGATGCTTATAGATGCGAGCAAGCATCACCTCACAACGAGAAATACGAGACTCCTGACGCCTCAAGGAAGTAGAAAACTCAGAGAGTGAATGAGGAGGAGCAGCAGTTGAAGAGGTACCCTCGGTGGCAGAAGGGGTAGTCCTCTGAACGTGACGCAATGCCGCAAGAGACTTCTTGACGGCCGTCGCATTCAGGGGAGGACCCAGAGGACGCTGATCATCGGGAGGGAGAGGGACGCTGAAGTGACGGAAAACGAGAGTCAATAGGCACGAATAAGGAATATGAGCAGATTTGGTGGACTTTCGGATGCATTCAAAGGAGTCCATCTTATCTAGGATAATACGAGCCCAATTTATCTCGCTCCCTATGAAAAGAGCGTAGATAAGCTTGAGAAACGGCTGGGAGGGCAAGCTAGAGGAGCCGTACTTCGGGAGGAGGCACGACTTCAGGATAAGATTGAGGACCCAAGCGTTAGGCTTAAAAGATTTTGAGGGGACACCAATCATGGCGGGAGGGTTGACATGGAACATCTCGGCGAGCATGGTCTGGTCAAGATCGTGGATATTATCCACGGAGATATCAGCAGGGAGCAGGCCAGAGGATGAGACACCAATCAACTCCCCTAAAATCTCTACCGTGAGGACAATAGGTGTCTCCAAGACAGTGGTCTCAATGGATTGGGTGTCATCATACTTACCCCGGACTCGATTGGCATAGAACAATTTGATGAGTCAGGGGTACGGGTGAGGGTTCGCCTTGGGGTCATGGCGAAGATAGTCTAATAGGCCGCTATAGGAGAGAAGATCGGCGAGATGTGGAAAGTCTGAAAACTGAACGAAGTGCTCCAAAATCAATGGACAGTGCTCGATACGGTTGTAAGCCGCGAGACACAACGGGTCATCGCGACACAACGAGATATCGACACCACCCAAAGGCATGGGAGCCTTCCCCTTAGACGGACGAGAGCTAGATCGAGGAGGAGGAGTAGGAGCCTTATCGGTAGGCTCAGACTCAGGAATATACTCTTCGTCAGAGTCATCGTCAGAGTCACCGGGAGGAGTGGGAGCACGGAAGGGGCCTGGAGTCAAAATTTTCTTCTTAGGATGGGGCTTGGGTTGAGATGTGGCTCTAGGCTTGGCAACGGTAGTCCTCTTCTTCTTAAGAGGAGGCGAAGAGGAGGAAGGACGAGTGGTTTTGGCTCGGCGTTTGGATTGAGGAGGGTCGGTAGGAGGAGACTCTACGGTCATGGGAGACGGAGAGGAGGGATGGATTGGAATACGTGTCTTCACCATGATCGAGATGAGACAACACAAACGAACGAAATCGACACGAGATCGAAAACAAAAAAACGAAACCCTAATACAAACCCTAAAGCAACAACGATCGAAAATGAAAACGATTGAACCCTAAACGATGAGAGGGAGGTATACCCTAGTTCAACCGAAGGAGGAGAGAGAACGGCGATGGTCGGCGATGGCAGATGGTGGCCGGAAACGACGGAGCACGGCGGAGGGAGGAGAGGAGACACGGGGGTTAGGGCTGTGGAGAAGATAACACACCGATTAGAATGAATTCTAATCGGTGCGGGAGGCTATAAGTCGAATCGGAATGCCAAAAGACACAGCTGCCGCTGACGCATTTAGTCAGTCTAAGTACAAGTACTGACCGACTAGAATGCAATCTAGTCGGTCGGCCAATGAGCTTGGACCGACTAAGTGCAAACAGCAGCCGAAGTCACAAAAAGAGCATGAATTAGTCGATCTAAGTTCATTCACTGACCGACTAGAACTCAAACTAGTCGGTCGGCTATTGAACTGGGACCGACTAAAAGTGTCACGCCCCGCTTCCCAAAAAGGACGGAGGCGAAGCGTGACTAAGGCCCGCTTAGGCCGGGGCTGAGAGCCCAGACCCAATAAGCGTCTGTGGTATTCCAAAACGAAGGAAACAGGTCCCTGCAAGTTAGTACGAAACAATAAAAGTACTGAAAGGAAAGAGCATATCATTTTATTCCAAACATAATCATCCAAAGTACTGAGAGTCTAAAACGCCCGAAGGGCTACAACTGCGGAAAAAAAACTACCGGTGCAAGCACCCAACCTAATCAAGAAAACAAAAGGTGCTACACACCCAAACTAAACTGAGAAAGAAAACTCTGGATCAGCAACGATAGGCCTCTAACTCTGGTCCTCCTCAGGGTCGTATTCCGGATCAACGTCCTCCGGCTCTTCGTCTGCTGGCAAGTCTGCCTCGTCGACGTACTCTGGCTCAACACCTGACGTACAGCACCAAAAGAAGGAACTGTACATCAGGTAAGGTCTACAAAAAAGGGTTAGACCAAACTACAAGTGTATCACCTTTTAGACAACGATTTACTGGTTGATTAACATGCTGGGGTTACAACTGAGTAACAAAAAGAAGTAATGCAGCAGGAAAGTAAAGCTTAGCAAGTAGTAGTCGTAGCGTGTGCTACCAACTACGGGACTAGCCTACAGGTGTCATGACAAGTCGGGACATGACGGAACAAGACGGGACAAGACAAGTGAGACACGAAAGGGTTCACGCCTTACGGTTCGAGGGGGATCAGACCCTCTTGCCGTGCGCACGCTCAACCCAACCCCAAACCCCAAGGAAGATAAGACAAGACAAGACAACAGTACAAGGGATCACTCGCTCTAGCTTGGCGAGTGCCCTATTGCCCGCAGGCTGTGTATCCGTACAAGGGATCACTCTCTCTAGCTTGGAGAGTGCCCTATTGCCCGCAGGCTGTGAATCTGTACAAGGGATCACTCGAAGAGCGCCCTATTGCCCGTAGGCTGTGCAAGAAGGGACGGGACGTGACAAGACGGGAATGGTTATTCTAGGGTGTCCACATACACGCACACACATGATAGCCCTACGATATCAAAAGTTGTTGTTGTCGGGCTCAGACTTCGTCGTCAAGTCTGAGCCGTCAGGAGTCGTCCCGGACGCTATCATTTCACGTCCGGTTCTATTTGTTCACAGTTATCAATTCTAACCAACTAAGGCCTAAGCACGGCCAAAAGTGCAAGTGGATACACTTGCCTGCGATGGCGAGTGTGTCGTCCTCTCGAAACGTCTCGTCCAAGCGTCTCGTCTGCAGAAGTCCGTCTGAAACAGTGCCGTGGCGACGGTGTCAGGTCTCAATTTCATCAAATCCTATTAGCGGTTTGTTTCTAGGTTATCAGGACTATCCTATTCGTCAAAAATCACTTTTTCGATGTTTCAGCCTAATCGACGATCTAATCCAATGTGCACAGTCAACAAAGTCCATTCGTCGATTTTCTAGATGTGTACAACGTTTTACTGGTGCTGTAAAATAAATTTTAGTTCAAGTTGACGATTTTTAGTTTAGGGTTCAGTCAGCTATTGTGGGGGTTTCTACGAGTTTCGGGGAACCAACCTGAACCGGAGTTTGTCGTAGATTGGAAGTCGTGTCTGAACGGAGGACTCCTCAGCTTCAGATCTGGTCCTCGCACGATTCCCCAAAAGTTGAAACTTGCGACGAAGGCCTACGACGTGTCGTAACGTCGTAGACGGTAAATCCGCGAAGTAGCACACCCAAGTGGGGCCCACAGCAGTGCTAGGGGTCAATGGGGGACCCATAACACCTCTTGCATTTCCATGCCATTTAGATACATTAGTTGCATTTTTACATTAGTTGCATTTTTACTTTATTTTAGGATTTTTTAAATTTTTCAAAATTTTTGCATCATCTTTCTGATTTTTCCATCTTATTTTCCTTTTATGTGTGTTCATGCATCATAGTGTGTACTTGTTTTTCTTTTCTTTCCTCTCTTTAATTTTTATTTCTTTATTTTCTTTTCCTCCTTTTGCTAGATTTGCTCCTTATGATGATATCTCTTATTGCTTTAGCAGCCATCACGATGCTTATTATTCCTTGCCATGCTACTTAGAGTATTTCAGTATCATGCTTTCCATGTGCTTGCTTATTTATTCTTTTTGATGATTTCTCTATATGAATGCATGATATTAGTTGAAACTGAATGTATGGATTAGTGTTTAGTATGCTTTTGTTGGAAGTGCACCAAGATTCACGCATCAATTGTATAACGGGAGCATCTGCCTTATCATCTTATTCACCTTCTGTTGCATGCTTGATATGCAAGTACTCTTTACCGCTTGACTTCACTTTTTATTGAGATGATTGAGAATATCCATGCTTACATATGAGTTTTAGTTGAAGTATTATTTTATTGAACCGTTCGTGCACATCTTAGAGTGAACCGAGTGCTACATTATTTCTTTCTCCACATATATCTTTTTATTCTCTACATGTCACTTGAGCTCACCTCCTAAAGCTACTTATATCGCATCTATTTCCAAAAAATCCCTACAAAAGAAAAGGTTGCTCCAAAAAGTCCAAAAAGCCAAAAAGGAGCCAAAAACCAAAAATACAAATCAAATAGCTCCTACAAAAATCCAAAAAGAAAAGTGAGAAACAAAAAAGTTCAAAAAGAAAAAAAAAGAAGAAAAAAAATGTTTCTATATCTCATTATTGGAGCCACAAAAACCTTGGGAAAACCAAGGCAAAAATCCCATTTTCCACTATCATATTCCTTTAGATGCGATGCCTCAAGCCAAGCTTGGGGGGGTGAACTCATTTGACCATATGAGTGAGCACGACATTAGAGTGGAGAGGTGCACGAATGAGGAAGTTTGATAATGCTAAAACTTAGCAAAATAATTTAGTTATGGAGATTTCTTATGAATCGATAACCTTTTTTCTGCATGTTTTCACACCATTTCGATTGCTCATATTGCGATTTTCACGAGTATTCGACGATATTACGTTACTTTTCACTATTTCTTGTTTTTGTCGGATTTCAGGAAATATGGAGCGATCGGGAGCAAAAATGAGCTTAAGGGACTTGCACCCACTCCGGAGCGTCACCCAAGGCACTTTTGAGGGCTATTCGGCGATGGGAGACCGGTGGAAGAAGAAGAAATTCCGTAGGAGCGACGAGGAGGAGAAACAGAGAAGATTGGGCATCTACAGCATGCCACTCGGCCAAGTGGAGCAGCCACTCGGCCGAGCAAGAAGACCACTCGGCCGACCAGACCGGACACGCTCCAACAGAAGGAATTGGGCGTGCACTCGGCCGAGGGATGATATCCCACTCGGCCGAGTAAGAAGATCGCATCGCCCGAGTGGCATGAGAAATCCACCATCAAAAGAGGCCGACTTACTGGAAATGTACAGGCTTTTGACGGTTCTGACTAGGGTTTTGGGGGAGTATTTAAGGGTTTTGTAGCCACCATTAGAGGGGGAGCCCCATTATGTTTTCTTAGTTCCCATAGTTTCCCAAGATGTTTTCTTAGTGATTATTTTAGAGATTAGGCCATGCCATAGGCCCTCTCTTGGATCTAAAAGCTTGTATTTGGATTGAAGATCTTCATCAAGCTAAGTATTTTGTTCTTTTTTATTTGAATCTTTGTTTTTCTATCTTTTGTATGCAAGCAATGATTTTTATTGATTCTCATATGCTTATTGCTATGCTAGAGTAGATTTGTTGTTCTATGGTTTGGGGATGAACCCTATGGATCTAATTTCATATTTGTGATGAATGAATTTCTAAATTGCTAGAATTGCTAGGAGGTTAGGTTGTGATTGATTTACTACGGATAGCTAGGGATTTCCATCGATTTGGGATTTGCAAGAGATTGGATTCTAATCGATGGGAAGGCCTAGATATTCGATTTAGATTTACAATTGGATTTCTCTAGACTTGGTTTGCAAGAGATTGGACCAAAGCTAGGATTTTTAATTGTAAATCTATACCCATATTCGTTTGCAAGAGATTGGACGAATACGAACTATCACAACCTAGATCGTAACTCGAGTTTGCACGAGAGTGGGCTCGAGGAGCGATTGGACGATGATGTCGATCTTCATGCTAGCGGCTTAGGTTAGGGTTTGCAAGAGATTGGGCCCTAATCTAGGTTGCTATAGACCGGCAATAGTGCGAGAGCGTGAGCTTGGTTCTCTATTCAGTTACGACTAGTTCAGCTCAACACAAGTCTAGTAATATTGAGATTCACTACTTACGATGATGTATGACGATCCGTAGTGGGAATTCCCTAGCCCTAGACGTCTTTATTTGGCTTTATATCCCTATACTTTGCCCGACGATTGTGACAGGATCGCCGCAAGACAAATTCCCTCTTTTATTATATTGTATTTGAATCGATATTCGATCCGATTTCTTTATCATCGACACCGACATCCACCACCATTGCCATTACATCATACCATAGCCATCTCCACCAATAACACATTCGTAGTCAAACCAACCTAGGACAGATTGGAGCTCAACACCACCTCCTCGTGTTCGATACCCGCTCGCCACTACGCCGTGCGCTTGCGGTAAAACTACAACCGTCGCTCCGGGACGTGTATCCGGGGCCGACCAAGTTTTTGGTCGTGCTCTTGGGTTGCATTCCGGAGCGATCAAGTTTTTGGCGCCGTTGCCGGGGAGGTGTATCCGTTGGGTGCCAATTTGTCACAATTAGGTTGATTAGACTACATTAAAAAAAACAAAAAAAACATTGAGAGAGATTTTTTTCCCACTACCTGCTACTATTATTATCTTTATCTCTCTTTGTACCACTGACGTCTTTTCCAGGTTGTTTACTTTGCTTGATCAGGTACAGTTGTTGCAGCGATGGTGCTTCCAAAGAAAATGCGAGCGGGCTCTATACAATCCTACATATATCTCGCTGCATTCTATCAGGCTGATGGAGAATCCTTCGGGGAAGCCTTGTCTAGGTTTGAAGGAATGTTAGAAATGTTCCAGACGGAGTCAGACCATGAGTGGAATGACTCCACGCTATTTGATATCTTCACTAGAAGGCTAAAGGGACCCTCACGTGAGTTTTTGAAGAGGATGCAAGTGGGGAAGTTCAGTGATCTACAGTTGGCAGCAGCCTTGGAGCAAATGATAGATGATGCTCGATCTACCGGTTCACTAACCGTTACGGTAAGTATACCATACGACCAAGTATTCATCGATTTTGTTATGGCTAATGTCTCTAGCGCAGGTACTATCATAGATGGAGTGTATGCTTCACTTGAAGGTGATCATATCCACCTTTACACCATCAACACTCCACAAATAGAGACATCTGAACTGTCAAAGGAGGACACATATATGGACCTATTAAGAAACATTGTTGACATAGTTTGAGATTCCGGTCCATTGACAATAACGGCAGGTGAACCTTTTGAGCTCGAATTTCAAAACTTTATTACTCATTGTATCTCTTCCACAGGCACAATTGATGATGGAGTCTATGCTCTAGTTGAGGGGCACAAGACCCACTTTTATACCGCGGTCAAGATACATGAGCCCATAGAGCCACCTGCACCTACTATTGAGGAGGCCAAGCCATGCAATCGGGTGCCTCGAGCTCCAGGACAGAAACAAAGAAGGAGGCATGAAAAGGAGATGATGACGTTTACATTGCCTTCTATACCTGAGGAGCCTGAGGAGGATGTCCACGTTCAGCTTGGGGGAGAGTCAGCTTGTGCCATCGTCGCTCCCCCTTGCCACCCACATGAGCCAGAGCTTGCTTTTGAGGAGGCCTTACATGCGGAGCCAGAGCTTGTCACCGAGGAGGCCGTGCATTGGGACAAGGACAGAGCCATTCGTGAGGATCCCAAGCTTTACCCTCCTCCTTTCGAGCTACCGCAGCCATCCCCACCTTCTACAGAGGCTGAGCATCCCTCAGAGGACCACGCTTCCACTTATGCTAAGGACAATCCCACAGAGCTTATGGCTCCCCTTCAGGGAGATCTCTTTACTCCCTCGCCCTTTATATTTGACTCCCCTCCTGTGTATGATGCTTGCTATGATTCAAATTTTGACGACTCATTGCACCTTTTGCAGGATTCATGTACATATGATCAAGAGGTACGATGGGACGTATACGAGGAAGAGAGCGAGGAATTAGCACCCATGGATGCTATTGATTATGATCAGGAGGTGCGATGGGATAAGTCTGACGATGATGAGGAGTTGCTTGATGAAACCCACGCTTATATGCCGAAGCTACCTGAACAACCTGAGGCGAACAACGAGGGGTCGATCGACGTGGTATACGAGAGTAGAGATTTATTTCCAGGGAAGTGTTGTCAACCGTTTTTAATTTTAAATACTTATGTTGATGACCCTCTTTGGAATACATTTATTTTGGGGAAGAATTATCCACATCAGATTGATGCTGCTTATCTCTTGCAAGGTACTGGTGGAGTCCTTGGAGAGATGCTGGAAGCCACATTACAGGAATCTGATGGAGTCCGTGGACATACACGTCTAGCGGAGCCACGGAAGGAGCAGTTGGAGCAGTTGCCTGCACCGGCAAAGATACTGGATCCGCCTTTTGCTATAGGTGATATCAATCCAGTAGTGTAGAAATTTTATGCTTTAAATAAACTCGAATCCTCTCGACAGCGAGAGGACCGTATAGATTTGTTTGAATAAATATCACCTCATATGACGGCCACAAAAATCTTTTACACCCCAAACCCATTATATATATTAATTCCTCTCTCCATATTTTGATGTGCCGCACCCTTTTGCTCACCACCATCGAGCATTTCTTTCAAGTGAAACCTCACTTTCTTATTTGTTTGACTTGACCACGCTTAGCAAAATCGTGATTTTATTGCAATGTGAAGTTTAAGCTTGGGGGAGTGCATTTCCATGCCATTTAGATACATTAGTTGCATTTTTACATTAGTTGCATTTTTTACTTTATTTTAGGATTTTTTAAATTTTTCAAAATTTTTGCATCATCTTTCTGATTTTTCCATCTTATTTTCCTTTTATGTGTGTTCATGCATCACAAAAATCCAAAAAGAAAAGTGAGAAACAAAAAAGTTCAAAAAGAAAAAAAAAGAAGAAAAAAATGTTTCTATATCTCATTATTGGAGCCACAAAAACCTTGGGAAAACCAAGGCAAAAATCCCATTTTCCACTATCATATTCCTTTAGATGCGATGCCTCAAGCCAAGCTTGGGGGGGTGAACTCATTTGACCATATGAGTGAGCACGACATTAGAGTGGAGAGGTGCACGAATGAGGAAGTTTGATAATGCTAAAACTTAGCAAAATACTTTAGTTATGGAGATTTCTTATGAATCGATATAAATATGTGAATGCCATGTCTCTTATTCCATTCTCTATTGCATGCTTGGTGTGATTCTTATATGCTTCAGTTATAACTCTTGATTGAAAATTGCATTGCCAACATTTGTATATTAAATCCTATGAAATGCGTGACGTGGATATGAATTGATTGTATGAATTTAGAGAATCCCTTTTGTTGTTCTTAAAAACTTTCAAGAACCATGTTTATGTAAGATTTGAAATCCTTATAGCATGTGATTCGTATTTTCCAAGTTGTCGTGATGTGTAGCTTATGGCTTGAGATCTGAGAGAAGAATCTAGTGACTCCTTCCACCTCGTGTTCTTTCTTTTTTATTTCATTTTCTTTATTTTCATCTCCCGAGTCCGTCTCTCTACTTATCTTCCTCGAGGACGAGTAAGAGGTAAGCTTGGGGGATTTTGATCACTCCATATTTTACACCTTTTTTCTACATGTTTTCACGCCATTTCGATTGCTCATATTGCGATTTTCACGAGTATTCGACGATATTACGTTACTTTTCACTATTTCTTGTTTTTGTCGGATTTCAGGAAATATGGAGCGATCGGGAGCAAAAATGAGCTTAAGGGACTTGCACCCACTCCGGAGCGCCACCCAAGGCACTTTTGAGGGCTATTCGACGATGGGAGACGGGTGGAAGAAGAAGAAATTCCGTAGGAGCGACGAGGAGGAGAAACGGAGAAGATTGGGCATCTACAGCATGCCACTCGGCCGAGTGGAGCAGCCACTCGGCCGAGCAAGAAGACCACTCGGCCGACCAGACCGGACACGCTCCAACAGAAGGAATTGGGCGTGCACTCGGCCGAGGGATGATATCCCACTCGGCCGAGTAAGAAGATCGCATCGCCCGAGTGGCATGAGAAATCCACCATCAAAAGAGGCCGACTTACTGGAAATGTACAGGCTTTTGACGGTTCTGACTCGGCCGAGTACCGAATGCCCCACGGCCGAGTGAGTAAAGCCACTCGGCCGAGTCACCTCCGAAGACAGGCCCTCAAGACCCCTGACTTACTGGAATTCTACAGGGTCTATTACTCGGCCGAGTAGAGAAGCCCACTCGACCGAGTAGAGAAGTCAACTCGGCCGAGTGATGCCGAGGACATGCAGTGCCCAGATTTTCAGACAGCCTCCCACTCTTTTGAAATCTGCTATAATTTCAGCAACAAAGTATTTTTCTCATATTTTTTATCGATAGTAGACTTCATGAAGATTCCAACGCCGCCAAGAATGCGTAAATCGGAGGTCGGATGAAATCTGGAGAATTTCTACAAGTTGATGCTGCAGTGCTGGAATTTCCACTCGGCCGAGTCACATTTTCCACTCGGCCGAGTCGGCGACGGGCCCAGATTTTAAGTTGCGGTTTGGGCTGTTTTTGGGCACGAATTTGAGGGGTTTTCTAGGGTTTCTTGCTAGGGTTTTGGGGGAGTATTTAAGGGTTTTGTAGCCACCATTAGAGGGGGAGCCCCATTATGTTTTCTTAGTTCCCATAGGTTCCCAAGATGTTTTCTTAGTGATTATTTTAGAGATTAGGCCATGCCATAGGCCCTCTCTTGGATCTAAAAGCTTGTATTTGGATTGAAGATCTTCATCAAGCTAAGTATTTTGTTCTTTTTTATTTGAATCTTTGTTTTTCTATCTTTTGTATGCAAGCAATGATTTTTATTGATTCTCATATGCTTATTGCTATGCTAGAGTAGATTTGTTGTTCTATGGTTTGGGGATGAACCCTATGGATCTAATTTCATATTTGTGATGAATGAATTTCTAAATTGCTAGAATTGCTAGGAGGTTAGGTTGTGATTGATTTACTACGGATAGCTAGGGATTTCCATCGATTTGGGATTTGCAAGAGATTGGATTCTAATCGATGGGAAGGCCTAGATATTCGATTTAGATTTACAATTGGATTTCTCTAGACTTGGTTTGCAAGAGATTGGACCAAAGCTAGGATTTTTAATTGTAAATCTATACCCATATTCGTTTGCAAGAGATTGGACGAATACGAACTATCACAACCTAGATCGTAACTCGAGTTTGCACGAGAGTGGGCTCGAGGAGCGATTGGACGATGATGTCGATCTTCATGCTAGCGGCTTAGGTTAGGGTTTGCAAGAGATTGGGCCCTAATCTAGGTTGCTATAGACCGGCAATAGCGCGAGAGCGTGAGCTTGGTTCTCTATTCAGTTACGACTAGTTCACCTCAACACAAGTCTAGTAATATTGAGATTCACTACTTACGATGATGTATGACGATCCGTAGTGGGAATTCCCTAGCCCTAGACGTCTTTATTTGGCTTTATATCCCCATACTTTGCCCGACGATTGTGACAGGATCGCCGCAAGGCAAATTCCCTCTTTTAATATATTGTATTTGAATCGATATTCGAACCGATTTCTTTATCATCGACACCGACATCCACCACCATTGTCATTACATCATACCATAGCCATCTCCACCAATAACACATTCGTAGTCAAACCAACCTAGGACAGATTGGAGCTCAACACCACCTCCTCGTGTTCGATACCCGCTCGCCACTACGCCGTGCGCTTGCGGTAAAACTACAACCGTCGCTCCGGGACATGTATCCGGGGCCGACCAAGTTTTTGGTCGTGCTCTTGGGTTGCATTCCGGAGCGATCAGGGGGCCCACCACAGGAGTTGGTGTGGGAGATTCAATGTTGCGACGAACAGCCGTCGGTCGGTCACCGTCGGTGCGGAGGTTTCTCTCGGTCAGACCGAGAGAAACTCTCGGTCGGGCGTGTTGCAGCGCAGCGGTGGCGGGGTCTTGTGCGGTGCGAGGGATTCCCTCGGTCAGACCGAGCGGATCTCTCGATCGGAGCGGGGCGTTGCGGGTTGCAACGTTGCAACGTTGCAACGAAGCGGAGCGGAGCGCGGGTGCGGGGCGGCCTCTCGATCGGTGCGGGCGAATCCACCGGTCGGCGCTTGGGCGGGGGTTGCAACCAAGCGGGGTGCGGAGCGGAGCGGGGTGCGGGGAAATCTCTCGGTCAGACCGAGAGATGGCCTCAGTCGGAGCGGGCGACAGCGGGGGCGTTGCAACGGAGCGCTGCAAGCGGGCGATGCGAGATCGGGCTCCGGTCGGGCACGTGGAAATGCGGGGGCGGCCGTCGGTCGTGCACTGGGCGGCTGTCGTAACGTTGCGACGAACTTTGGGAAGGTGTTTTTGACGGCTAGGGTTTGTGTGATGCGGAAATTAGCTAGCCTAGGGCTAATATAAATAGGAAAGAGGGTTAGGTCTAGGTCTAGGGTTTAGGGGATTAATAAAAATAATTAAAATGATTTATTTAAAACAAATATCTCTTCTCTCCCTCACGCAAAGTTGGATGCGGCCAAAAATTCTGAAATTTGGTCAAAAAATTCTTTAAAGCGTTATTATAATATAGGAATTTTATTATAATTAAAACACTTATAAAAATAGGTTTTAAAATTATTTAAAATTTACTCAAAAATGAAAAATAGGTTAAATTAAGCCTAAAAAATTGTAAAATAATTATGGGGTGATCGGGACGACGTAAGAAAGAGAGTGAAGAAGACGGATCTAAATTTCGACGTCGAGAGACGAAACTAAAAAGAGAAACGTCTCGCGTTAAAACAGAAAGTCGCGACGTCACATCAAATAAGATAGTATCGCGGAAAAACGACTCGAGATATGTCGTTCCAAAGTTGTTCCACAATCTAATACTTTCAGAGACGATCACGTTAACATATCACACAAAAACGTTCAAAATCAAATAGAGTCTAAAATAAACACGTGCACGATCAAGAGCACGTGCACAAAGAAAGTACGATCAGAAACTGACTGTTACATCCTCCCCAACTTAGAAATGATTCCGTCCTCGGAATCGACATCAAGCATCGCTGGGAAAAAGATGCGGGAAACACTCTCTCATATCATCCTCACGCTCCCAAGTGGACTCTCCAGGTGATCCGTGACGCCACATCACTCTCACCAGGTCGACTATCTTATTTCTCAACTGCTTCTGTCGACGGTCCAAGATCTGCACAGGCTGCTGGTCATATGTCAGGTCCGGGCGAACCGTAATCTCTGAGAAATCAACCGTGTGCGACGGATCACTGACGTATCGACGTAGCTGTGATACGTGGAATACGTCGTGAACTCCCTCCAAAGATGGTGGCAGAGCAAGGTGGTAGGCCACTGCTCTCACACGCTCAAGCACATCAAATGGCCCAATATACCTCGGACTCAGCTTTCCCTTCTTCCCAAAACGAATAACTCCGTGGTTCAGAGAAATCTTCAGGAAGACGTGATCTCCAGGCTGAAACTCCCAAGGTCTCCTCTTGGCATCTGCCCAATGCTTGAAGCGATCCTGTGCAACTCTAAGCTTCTCCCCGATGTCTCTCACGACATCCACAGCTTCTACTATCATCTCCGGACCCAACAGCTCCCGATCTCTGATGTCATCCCAGCTCAGTGGCGATCGACATTTCCTTCCATATAAGGCAGCAAACGGCGCCATGCCAATGCTCGCCTGGTAGCTGTTGTTATATGAGAACTCCACCAAGTGAAGATGGTCTTCCCATGATCCCTTCGAATCGAGAGTACAAGCTCGCAGCATATCTTCCAGAATCTGAATAGTCCTCTCGGACTGGCCATCAGTCTGTGGGTGGTACGCCGTGCTGAAACTCAGACTCGTACCCAAATTCTCCTACAGACTTCTCCAGAACTGAGATGTGAACCTCGTGTCTCGGTCCGACACAATGCTCACGGGGACTCCATGTAAGCGTACAATCTCCTGCACGTACACGGTCTACGTCACGACTATGTCAAAGGGGAAATCAAAATAGAAGTAAAAGTAGAGACGAAATTTTACCTCCAGATATTTCCTCGCCAAAGCTTCCGTAGACTGGCCCACTCGGAATGAGATAAAGTGCGCAGACTTGGTTAATCGATCTACGATCACCCAAACTGCGTCGTTCTGCCTCGGGGTCCGAGGTAAACCAGTCACGAAATCCATCGTAATATGTTGCCACTTCCACTCCGGAATAGGAAGTGGTTGCAGCAACCCAGCAGTACGATGGTGCTCAGCTTTCACCTGTTGGTATATCAAACACTTGGCAACGCTCCGTGCCACACTCCTCTTCATGCCAATCCACCAATAATTCAGACGGAGGTCCTTATACATCTTGGTGCCTCCAGGATGTATAGAATATGGCAAGCTATGAGCCTCGCTCAACAGCTCCTCACGAACATCACCTGCAGGTACACAGAGTCTGCTGTCGTACCGCAGCGAACCATCCTCATGAATCACGAACTCCGTCCGTAGTCCAGCTTCAACCTGCCTCCTGATCCTCTACAGTTTTGGATCTCCTGCATGTGATGCCTTGATCCGATCCACGATCGTGGACTGAATCTGCAAATTCATGAATGAAAGAACTACACCAGGTAGGACAACCTCCAAATCCATCTCTCTCAGCTCCTGCTGAATCCTCCAGTCGGTTGTATGCATCATCGCAGTAGGAAGTCTACTCAAGGCATCCGGCACTACGTTCACCTTTCCCGGATGATACTGCAAATCAATCTCGTAGTCAGCCATGAGCTCTAACCATCGCCTCTGACGCATGTTGAGCTCCTTCTGCGTAAAGATGTACTTCAAGCTCTTGTGATCGGTGAAAATCTTCACACTCTCACCTAGCAAGAAGTGCCTCCAAATCTTCAGTGCAAAAATCACTGCTGCCAACTCCAGATCGTGCGTCGGGTAATTCTTCTCATGAGTCCTCAACTGACGAGAAGCGTACGCGACCACGTGGCCATGCTGATGCAAGACACATCCTAGGCCCTTCCCTGATGCATCATAATAAACTTCGAAGCCTCCGCTTCGATCCGGTACTGCCAACACCGGTGCCATGGTCAATCTCGCCTTCAAGATACTGAAGGCCTCCTCACAAGCATCTGACCAAAGAAACTCCACGTTCTTCCTCGTCAGCTTCGTCATCGGCTCTGCAATCTTCGAGAAATCCTTGATGAACCACCGATAATAGCCTGCTAAACCAAGGAAGCTCCTGATGTCTGACACTGACTGCGGAGTCGGCCAATCTCTAACTGCTCTGACCTTCTCCGGATCCACAGATATGCCATCACCGGACACCACGTGTCCCAGGAATGCGACTCTGTCCAGCCAGAACTCGCACTTGCTGTACTTGGCATAAAGCTTGTGTCGCCTCAGCGTCTCCAGCACTGTCCTCAGATGACAGCTGTGCTCCTCCTCAGACTTTGAATAAATAAGAATGTCATCAATGAAGATAACGACAAACTTATCTAGGAAGTCATAGAAAATCAAATTCATCAAATTCATGAACACAGCTGGAGCATTGGTCACGCCAAACGGCATGACCATGAACTCATAATGTCCGTACTTTGTCCGGAAAGCTGTCTTCGGAACATCATCCTTCTTTACCTTCAACTGATGGTATCCACTCCTTAAGTCCAACTTCGAGAAGACTCTCGAACCTCCAAGCTGATCAAAGATATCGTCGATGCGCGGCAGCGGATACTTATTCTTCACCGTGACAGCATTCAACCCTCGATAGTCCATGCACATCCTGCGGGACCCATCCTTCTTCCTCACAAGTAAAACTGGTGCACCCTATGGTGACACACTAGGGTGGATGAAACCCTTCTGCAGCAACTCATCTAACTATTTCTACTGCTCCTCGAGCTCAGCGGGAGCCATACGGTACGGCGCCTTCGATATCGGCTGCGCTCCCGGCATAAGATCAATACCAAATTCTAGAGCTCTGTCGGGTGGCAGACCCGAGATATCCTCCGGGAAGACGTCGTCGAAGTCTCTGACGACTGCTGGTCGTTCGATCTCCATCTCCATCTGCATGGCTGTAACAATCGGCACCTCCGGCTTGGCCCGAAATCTGATGGGCCCAAGCGACTCATCCCTGCTACGAATCTCGAACTCCGGATGGCCTGGAATCTGGAACACCACCCTCTTGCTGTGACAGTCGATCGAGGCATGGAAATCTCCCAACCAATCGATGCCAAGAACGACATCGAAGTGTGGCAGATCGTGGATAATGAAATCTACAAAGAGCTCGTGTCCACTGACCACCAAAGAAATCGATCGACATCCCAAATTCACTGTCACCACTCCGTTCCCTGTGGTGATGTCCCAACACTTAGGGAGTGTATGGGGGGGAATGGAGTGCTTTGTTACAAACCTCCGGGATATGATGCACATAGATGCACCGGAGTCGAACAAAGCCAAGGCCGGGTGAGAGGACACTAGAATGGTGCCTAAGATATAAACAACTATGGTCAAACCAAGCTACTCTAACAAGCAAGTCAAACAAGCAACACAAATAATAAGATCTAATCTATGAAATGAAAGACTAGAATCAAGAGTTACCTGCTATAACTCCATCCAGCTCCTCAGTCTCAACAGCTGTTATGGTATACGCCGGCCTCTGGGGCTGTGCTGCTCTCTGAAACATCTGCCTCTGTGGCGCCAAAGGTGGTCCACGAGCAGCAGGACATCTCTGAACTGGAGCAGGCGCTGTCATCTGCAGCGGGGCTGGCGCTCCAACTACAGCATGACGAGCTCTCGGACAATCCCTCGCAGCATGCGAGGCATCTCCACAAACTAAGCATAGCCCCATCTTCTTCCTGCAGGTGGCCTGAACATGTCCAGGATTTCCATAGAAGTGGCACGGGCCCTTGTCCTGAATCTGAACTGGTGCTCCAGGCCTCTTGAATGGTACTGTCTGAACTGGCCTCATCGCCGGCCTAGCAGGTGGCCGGTACTGCTCCATGGGACGCTTCCCCTTATCAGCTGGAGGGTCAGGTAGGAGCGAAATAAGCTCATGATTCTTCGCAGCATCCAGCACCTCCCTCATAGTCGTGAAACTCACCGAAGACATAGAAGCCTGAATCTTCGGACGCAGTCCCTGACGAAAGCGATCAGCTCGCTTCTCCTCCTTCCTCACCATATGCGGCGCAAAACGGCTCAGCATCTCGAACTCAGCTTCATACTCCTCGACGGTCATATCCCCCTGCTTCAGATCTATAAACTTGCTCAGCAGCTCCCTCCTAGCAGACTTGGTGAAATACTTGTCCTTGAACATCGATCTGAAGGTCTTCCACCCCACTGGCTTCTCAAGACGCCTCTCCTCGATGCGCCACCAGTTCCTCGCATTCTCCATCAGCTGCATCTTCGCTATCTCCACTCGGGTATCGTCAGGAATATTCGCAGCAACTAACTTCTCCTCCGTGCTCTGGATCCACTCGTCAGCAGCTAGGGGTCCCTCCTTCCTCGAAAATGTCCTCGGCTGAAGCTCATTGAACTGCTTCACTCCTGGAGCAGCTCGTGGGGGCAGGCGGAGGTGGTGGTGGTGCAACTGGAACAGCCTGGGCAGCACGCTGGGACTGCTGAACCAACTGATGCTGAACATCCAGCATCTCCCTCATCACACCCAGAAACTGACGGAAGTCTCCACTCTGGTCCTCCGAAACTCCATCGCCTGAGTTCCCCGATCGGGTAACGCGTCGTCCTACCATCCTATCGACAGAAACACAGAGATTAGACTCATACGATTACTGGATGATAATAAAATGAATTTCAATACTTCGATTGTTCCGTATTCGTAGAAAGATGGGACCTGCATGGGCCACCACTAAAACCTGTCACGCCCCGCTTCCCAAAAAGGACGGAGGCGAAGCGTGACTAAGGCCCGCTTAGGCCAGGGCTGAGAGCCCAGACCCAATAAGCGTCTGTGGTATTCCAAAACGAAGGAAACAGGTCCCTACAAGTTAGTACGAAACAATAAAAGTTGTAACGACCCGCTCTCGGGGGCCCGTTACTTATTTGGTTTTATTCGCAGGTTCCGCAGTTTACCAGTGAAATCAGCATAGTCACAACGCAGAGATGTACCAACAACACTCAAACCAACTTACAGACATTATTATAGTCCAAATTACAGTACAACAACAACCAACACTCTCTCACACCATTACATGAAAGGAAATACTGAAAGGAAATGCAGAAAAGGAAATATATAGTACAATACACACTCCGACAGAAAAGTAACTAAAACTCCGCGGCCTCCGGGTCGTACACAGGCTCCTCATACTCTGGAGCAATCTCCTCAACCAGATCTTCGTCTGTCGGTGCCACAAGTGGAACCGAAGGTAAGTCACAAAGATTCTAAACAAAGAAAAGGAGTACTGTACAAGTATGACAAGCAGAGGTAAAGTAAAGTACGGTGTAGTGTCTGTACAAGTGCAGAAAGTAAAGTGCATGACTATAAAGAAGTAACTGTGCAAGCTTCACTAAAACTACGTGACTCAAGTCGGAGAGTATAATATGTGACCGTTCAGTTCGTCTCTTGCCTGGGTGCTACCAAGACGAATGCCGGTACCCAGGCAGCAGGATGGTTTGCCGAAACACAGGCAGCTAGACAGGTTTACCGAAACACAGGCAGCTTGACAGGAAGACAAAACTCTAGTCACTCCCGTACTCTCGCAAACTATGAGTTACCCCAAAACCCGCGTGCTTCGAGCACGTAGTAGTGCGGTGCTACAAGTTCGTACGAGCACAGTGGCTAGATTTCTAAGGTTAGAACCTATCGTGACTTACCAAAATTAATACCGTTGTAGTAAGCCGGAAGAGGATCTAGGGCTTCCTCAGAAGTTGGTACACCTGAGTCTGTACCTGCAACACAAAATACTTATTTTAGAAAAACACGACTTTTTCCTATTTAATAATTAGGTTAGTTTGATTTTTAAACTCGTTAAAACGGTGTCGGAAAATATTTAAAATTTTTATATAAATCTAAAATAATTATTTAGATTTTACTGCAAGAGGGGAGAATTTTCAGAAGCTTCTGTAATTTCTTATAATTTTTAGAAACTTAGAAATAGCTTAAAAATCCTAAAAACTTAAGGAACGTGTATCTTCCGTAATTTCTTACGGGAGCAATACAAATCAGAATTACATGAATGAGTAGTCAAAATGACCGTCTCGAAGTCTATTGTCACATATAATTTTATCAAATATTAGTGTAGGTAAAACCAGCGAGTTATGATTTTTAGAATGAATTAAACCTATTTAATCTTTAGGTTTGAAAAATCATTCCAAAAAAAATAGGCGTCTGGTCGAGGTGAGACCAGTGCCAATGGCTCCGAAATGACGTTTCTGATTTTCTGGGGCTATCCACACATTTTTCTGGCCCCTGTATAATTAGTTATGGATTAAAAACCCTAAAATCCTATTATTAATCAATTAAAATTATTAAAATACGTACTAAATACATATTTACAAGTTTGCCCCTGAGTCAAACTCACGCACCCACCGTTCTCCTCACGTCGACGACGGTGGCTGAGGGCGTCAGCGGCGAGGCGGGGCGGCGGCTCCGGCAGCGGTCGGCGGCGGCTCCTGCAGCGGATGGCGACGGCGACGGCGGCGGCTCCCACGGCGGACGGACGCGGGTAGGGCGGCGGTCGAGGCTTCGGGCTTCTGTCGTCATCGGCTGGCACTCGGAGGCAGGGGGCTTCGCCGGCGTGTGCTGGGCGGCGGCGGAGCGCGGCGGCGGCGTCGGGCGGGGCCGGAGGGCGGCGAGCGGTGGTCGACGACCGCGTGGAGGCGTGGGAGCAGCGGAAAGAGGGGGAGAGAAAGAGAGAGTACGCGAGAGAGCTGAGCAGGCCTGGGGGGTTTTAAAATTAACTTAGGCTTTTAATTAACTGGGTTTATAGGATTAGGGGGTATTTATAGGCTTATAACTACTTTTAGTATTTAATTTTTAGTCAAAATAACATTAATTAGGTTGGTGAGAGCTTTAGAAAAAGGGGTATCATGCATGCACCACGTTTAAACGTGGGGGGTTAGGTAGGGGTAAAGTGTGATTAAGATTTGTAAAAATAATTAGGAAAGTAGTAAAACGTAATAGTTAAAATGATCACAAAATTACGATTTTGCCCTTGGATGAAACGATTCCGAAAAATTACGAAAACATACCCACGGGTTTGTATCGTCACGAGGATGGCGAATATGAAGTCCGTTTCAGGGTTTGGGCTACGGGGATACTAGTTTTTGGCCAAAACGTTTAGAAAGCGGGTTTGCGGGTGCTCTATTGAAATGTTATCAGAAAATTACGAAATTAATGTGGGGAGCCCTAAATGGTCATAGGAGGTTACTGCAGAAGTTTGAAAATGTTTTGAAGACGTTTGTCTAGAAAATAAATTCGTTGAATCAAAACGGTAATTTTGGGAGATGAATTTTAACAGAAATGTTTTGGGTATTTGAGGAAATCTGAAAATACTGAAATATAATATAATAAGTCTAGTATTTCAAAATATTTTTATAGAATTTTTTTTGAAATCATTTAAAACTCTTGACAAACCATTACAAAATATATTAAATTTGTAATTAAATGTTTTGAAAAATTACGAGTCGTTACATTCTACCCTCCTTAAAATAATTCCGTCCTCGGAATTTATCAAACTTTCTAAAACGAATAACTTTTGTTATGAAGAAGCTCAAGCAAATAAATGATAATAATGGTCCAATAAATCAGGTTGTAAATAATATAATGTGATATCATAGCATCAAGAAAACAAGAGATGATGTTTATGAATACTTACTATTAACATCACCATAGCTTCCGTAACTAGTCTCGTAACTTGTAGGATCATCCGACTCGGTAAATAGGTATGGGTAGCATTCTCGCATCTCGTCTTCTCGCTCCCAAGTAGATTCTCCAGGTGAGTCGTGACGCCACATTATCCTGACAAGGTTGATTACTCGATTCTTGAGGATCTTTTGCCGTCGGTCCAGGATTTTGACTGGTTGTTGTTCGTAAGATAGATCCAGACGAACAGCAATCTCAGAGTAATCCACAACATGACTAGGATCGCTTACGTAGCGTCGAAGCTGTGAGACATGAAAAACTTCATGTACTCCTTCCAATGCAGGTGGCAAGGCAAGGCGATAGGCCACCTCGCCTACTCGCTCCAAGACATCAAATGGACCAATGTATCGAGGACTGAGCTTCCCTCTTCGTCCAAAATGAATCATCCATCGATTCGGCGAGATATTCAAGAATACATGATCGCCAGGCTGGAACTGCAAATGTCGGTGCTTCGCATCTGCCCAATGCTTTTATCGATCTTGCGCCAACTGTAGCTTCTCTCTGATGATCCGAACTACTTCATCTGCTTCTATAATCAAATTCGGACCGATGAGCTCTCGGTTGCCAACGTCATCCCAGCTCAAAGGAGAACGACACTTCCTACCATATAGCGCTGCAAAAGGCGCCATACCAATGCTGGCTTGATAACTATTGTTGTAAGCAAACTCCACGAGATGAAGATGGTCTTCCCATGATCCCTTGAAGTCCAACATACACGCATGCAACATGTCCTCCAGGATCTGAATGGTGCGTTCTGACTGGCCATCAGTCTGAGGATGATAAGCTGTACTGAAGCTCAATCGGGTCCCCAGACACTCCTGCAAGCTCTTCCAAAAATGAGACGTGAATCGAGTGTCTCTGTCCGAAACAATGCTGACAGGGACACCATGCAGCTTCACGATCTCTTCCATGTATTTCTTGGCAAGCATCTCGGTCGACTGGCCCACTCTAAAAGGGATGAAGTGTGTTGTCTTGGTCAATCGATCAACGATCACCCAGACATCATCGTTATGCTTCATACTCTTGGGCAGTCCTGTCACAAAATCCATCGTAATGTGCTGCCATTTCCACTCTGGGATGGGCAAAGGTTGCAACAATCCGGCAGACCGGTGATGTTCAGCCTTCACCTGTTGGCACACAATACACTTTGCCACACTGCGTTCGACGCTTCTCTTCATCCCATGCCACCAGTAGTGTAGTCGCAAGTCCTGGTACATCTTGGTCCCACCTGGATGAATGGAATATGGAGAACTGTGAGCTTCTTCCAATAGAGCTTCTCTGACGTCTCCAGATGGTACGCAGATTCGGTTGCCGAATCTCAAGGATCCGTCCTCATGGATCTTGAATTCAGGCCTCTGACCTGCTAACACCATGTCTCTGATCTTCTGCAGCTTCGCGTCTCCGGCTTGGGCAGCTTTGATCTTGTCCACCAGGTCGGACTTGATCTGAAGGCTGAGCAATGAAGATGTTACTCTAGGTAGTATGACATCCATCTCCATGGCTCGGATCTCGTGTCGAAGCCGCCATTGTGATGTGAGAGTCATCACTGCAGGAAGGCAACTTAAAGCATCCGGTACGACATTGACCTTCCCAGGATGGTACTGAAGGTCAATATCATAGTCTGCCATCAGCTCGATCCATCGACGTTGGCGCATGTTGAGCTCCTTCTGTGTGAATAGGTATTTAAGACTCTTGTGAGCAGAGAAGATCTTTACGTGTTCGCCCAGTAAAAAGTGCCTCCATATCTTTAGGGCAAAGATAACGGCCGCCAACTCAAGGTCATGAGTGGGGTAGTTCTTTTCATGGATCTTCAGTTGTCTGGATGCATAGGCAACGACTCGACCATGCTGATGCAGCACACATCCAAGTCCTTTGCCAGATGCATCACAAAATACTTCGAATCCTCTGGTTCTGTCTGGGATGACCAGAATCGGGGCAGAAGTCAGCCTCTTCTTCAGCTCCTGGAATGCATCCTCGCAAGCTTTCGACCAAATGAACATCACGTCCTTCCTCGTCAATCGCGTCATGGCTCCTGTGATCTTCGAGAAGTCCTGGATGAATCGTCGGTAGTAACCAGCTAGTCCTAGGAAACTTCGAATCTCAGTTACAGTCTTCGGGGCTGGCCAGTTCTGAACAGCAGCTACTTTCTCGGGGTCGACAGATATCCCTTCTCCAGATATGATGTGGCCCAGGAAAGCCACCTTGTCGAGCCAAAACTCATACTTACTGTACTTGGCATACAGTTTATGTTGTCTTAGCGTCTCCAAGACCTTTCTCAACTGAACTCTATGCTCCTCGGCGTCCTTCGAGTAGATGAGGATGTCGTCGATGTAGACGACTACGAACTTGTCCAGATGGTTGTAAAGAACCTGGTTCATGAGACTCATGAATACATCAGGTGCATTAGTCACACTAAATGGCATCACCAGGAATTCGTAGTGTCCATATCTTGTCCGAAATGCAGTCTTGTGGACATCCTCCTTCTTCACCTTTACTTGGTGATATTCGGTCTTCAGGTCCAGCTTTGAATACACGCTCGATCCTCCAAGCTGGTCGAACAGGTCGTCGATGCGGGGCAGTGGGTACTTGTTCTTCACCGTCATCTTGTTTAGCTCGCGGTAGTCAACGCACATGCGCTGGGATCCGTCCTTCTTCTTCACGAGCAGTACGGGGGCACCCCATGCGGATACACTAGGTCGTATTCATCCTTTCTGTATAAGATCATCTAGTTGAGCTCGAATCTCTTCAAGCTCGGGTGGTGCCATGCGGTAGGGTCCCTTGGACATAGGTTGTGCACCTGGCATAAGATCAATGGTAAATTCAAGGCCGCGATCCGGAGGCAAACCTGAGAGGTCGTCCGGAAATACGTCCAAGAATTCTCGTACTATCTCAGGCTTTTCTTGCTCATCTTATGCTGTAGTCGTCATCGCTTCTGAAAGTCTGGCTCGGTACTTCACGGGTCCTTCTGATCGACTTCCGCTGAGGAACTCGAACTTTGGATGGTTAGGTATCTCGAATTCTACCCTCCTTTGACGACAGTGTCACGTTTCGCTTCCGTCCATGGTGGCGTGAAATGTTCCTAACCAGTCCATCCCCAGAACAGCATCGAAAGTTGGCAACTCTATCACCATGAAGTCGGCGTAGAGATCTCGTCCACAAATCACAACAGAGCATTGAAGGCATCTGCTGGTTACTGGTAGAGACCCACCATCGGTCTCGACCTTCCAACGGGAAGTCAGAGGTTCTACAGAGACTTCGTGTGTTTGGACGAATCGACTCGCCATGAAGCAATGTGTAGCTCCTGAGTCGAACAGTGTGAGGGCAGACTTACCGGCTACTAAGACGATACCTACGGTAATGAGAGTCACATCTAAGCTCACGATCCCTAAACAGTATAGTGTGTAGCTTAGTGAACGGAAATCTCATACCTGTGATCACCTGGTCCATAGCTTCGGCCTCTTCCACAGTCATGGTATAAGCTTGACGCCTTGGAGGTGGCGCCTGTGGGCGAGCTTGCTGGAATACTTACTGCTGGGGTGGAAGTGGTTTTCGTTGCTGAGCATGTGGTGGTGGACGTGGTGGCGCATATCTGGCAGGGGCATGGGCCGGAGCAGAGTTAGAAGGCGGCGGCCTTTTCGGACAATCCCTTGCGATATGGTCTTTCACCCCACAGATCAGGCAGAGGTTCAGGAAGGTTCGACATTCTGAGCGGAGGTGCCCTGGTTTCCCGCAATGATGACATGTTAGGCGTGGTGGTGGTGGTGGTGGTGGTGGACCCTGCCTCTTGAACTGTGTTTGTTGAATGGGTCGATACATCTGATTAGGTGGGGGTCGTCGGCTAGGTCCAGCAGCAGGGGTTAGAGGTGGTTGTCTTCTGTGAGGGGCAGCCAACCCACGCCTTTCTTCCCTTTCCACAAACTCGTGTTCACGAGCAGCAGCTAGAACTTCGGTGTGGGTAGACAATGTACGTCCAACTAAATTCCGACGGATCTCTATGTTGAGACCCTGCTTGAAGCGTCGAGCCTGGGCTATTGGAGTGGCAACCAACTCAGGAGCAAAGTGGCTCAGCATGGTGAATTGGGCGTCGTATTGTTCCACCGTCATGGAACCTTGCTTCAACCCAACAAATTGCGCCTCAAGTTCCATCTGGGCCTCAGGAGAGAAATATTGGGTGCGGAAAAGTTCCGTGAATGTCTCCCATTCGATCGGTCGCTGGAGACGCTTTTCTGCAGAGCCCCACCAGACTCTGGCCCCATCCGTTAGTTGGGACCTGGCAGTATCCACCCAGGCATGCCTCCCGATCTGGGCGGCCCTCAAGTTTTCTTCAGTACTTTCTAGCCATTCATCGGCCTTCATCGGGCCATCTTCTCCGTTCCAGGTCTTCGGGTGGAGGGAGCGAAATTGTCGGATGCCTCCCGTAGGGTGATATTCGCCTTTGATAGCCTCGACCATTTCTCGCAATGCCAAATCCAAGATCTGATGCACTGTGGGAGTTGGCCCGTTGTCGGTCGGGTTGTTGGTTTCAGACTGATAGGCTCGTTGGGGGTCTTTGAGGTGTTTCCGTCCATTTCTTGAGTGCCAAATACGAAAGACCTGTACATAATGTTTAGTAAGAATTGGTGTAGAAAGATTCTAAGAAGGTCAAACAAAAGGTCATCAAGATAAAGGAAGGTTGATATTGGAGAAGATCGATGACGTCACATAATCATGATTCACGTCCTTGCGGTCTAGCGGACACGGCCAGGGAAGTGACTAAGCCAGGTCACTTATGCCCAGTCTAGCTAGGTCGATCCAACAGACTTTAGTCAAGCACATTGACCGGTATCATGGTCCATTGAAGGAAGATTATCATTCATATGAGTGCCACCGACACAGAAAGATTTTCGCCCTTTTTTATACAACTAATTAATCATATCAAAATTTTGTTAATGACTTTTTATTAAGGTAGGATAGGTCAACTCCATTGGGGCTCTCCGAGATGTTCCCGTTCGTCTTTCGAGTGTCAAACATGCATCCATAGAAATGTCAGCTTAGTTGAGTATCGTATACGATACATCCTGGTTTTACTATACTGTTTACGAGGTATTTTGCACGGACCTGCATGGGCCGCCAAACTTGTAACGACCCGCTCTCGAGGGCTAGTTACTTATTTGGTTTTATTCGTAGGTTCCGCAGTTTACCAGTGAAATCAGCATAGTCACAACGCAGAGATGTACCAACAACACTCAAACCAGCTTACAGACATTATTACAGTCCAAATTACAGTACAACAACAACCAACACTCTCTCACACCATTACATGAAAGGAAATACTGAAAGGAAATGCAGAAAAGGAAATACATAGTACAATACACACTCCGACAGATTAATGCTCTGGGCGCTGGGCGCTAGCAATCCGAACGCCTAGCGCCTAGCGTTTTTTACAACCTTGCACTCCGACAGAAAAGTAACTAAAACTCCGCGGCCTCCGGGTCGTACACAGGCTCCTCATACTCTGGAGCAATCTCCTCAACCAGATCTTCGTCTGTCGGTGCCACAAGTGGAACCGAAGGTAAGTCACAAAGATTCTAAACAAAGAAAAGGAGTACTGTACAAGTATGACAAGCAGAGGTAAAGTAAAGTACGGTGTAGTGTATGTACAAGTGCAGAAAGTAAAGTGCATGACTGTAAAGAAGTAACTGTGCAAGCTTCACTAAAACAACGTGACTCAAGTCGGAGAGTACAATATGTGACCGTTCAGTTCGTCTCTTGCCTGGGTGCTACCCAGACGAATGCCGGTACCCAGGCAGCAGGATGGTTTACCGAAACATAGGCAGCTAGACAGGTTTGTCGAAACACAGGCAGCTTGACAGGAAGACCAAACTCTAGTCACTCCCGTACTCTCGCAAACTATGAGTTACCCCAAAACCCGCGTGCTTCGAGCACGTAGTAGTGCGGTGCTACAAGGTCGTACAAGCACAGTGGCTAGATTTCTAAGGTTAGAACCTATCGTGACTTACCAAAATTAATACCGTTGTAGTAAGCCGGAAGAGGATCTAGGGCTTCCTCAGAAGTTGGTACACCTGAGTCTGTACCTGCAACACAAAATACTTATTTTAGAAAAACACGACTTTTTCCTATTTAATAATTAGGTTAGTTTGATTTTTAAACTCGTTAAAACGGTGTCGGAAAATATTTAAAATTTTTTATATAAATATAAAATAATTATTTAGATTTTACTGCAAGAGGGGAGAATTTTCAAAAGCTTCTGTAATTTCTTATAATTTTTAGAAACTTAGAAATAGCTTAAAAATCCTAAAAACTTAAGTAACGTGTATCTTCCGTAATTTCTTACGGGAGCAATACAAATTGGAATTACATGAATGAGTAGTCAAAATGACCGTCTCGAAGTCTATTGTCACATATAATTTTATCAAATATTAGTGTAGGTAAAACCAGCGAGTTATGATTTTTAGAATGAATTAAACCTATTTAATCTTTAGGTTCGAAAAATCATTCCGAAAAAAATAGGCGTCTGGTCGAGGTGAGACCAGCGCCAATGGCTCCGAAATGTCGTTTCTGATTTTCTAGGGCTATCCACACATTTTTCTGGCCCCTGTATAATTAGTTATGGATTAAAAACCCTAAAATCCTATTATTAATCAATTAAAATTATTAAAATACGAACTAAATACATATTTACAAGTTTGCCCCTGAGTCAAACTCACGCACCCGCCGTTCTCCTCAAGTCGACGGCGGTGGCTGAGGGCGTCAGCGGCGAGGCTGGGCGGCGGCTCCGGCAGCGGTCGGCGGCGGCTCCTGCAGCGGATGGCGACGGCGACGGCGGCGGCTCCCACGGCGGACGGAGGCGGGCAGGGCGGCGGTCGAGGCTTCGGGCTTCTGTCGTCGGCGGCTGGCGCTCGGAGGCAGGGAGCTTCGCCGGCGTGTGCTGGGTGGCGGCGGAGCGCGTCGGCGGCGTCGGGCGGGGCCGGAGGGCGGCGAGCGGTGGTCGACGGCCGCGTGGAGGCGTGGGAGCGGCGAAAAGAGGGGGAGAGAAAGAGAGAGTACGCGAGAGAGCTGAGCGGGCCTGGGGGGGTTTTTAAATTAACTTAGGCTTTTAATTAACTGGGTTTATAGGATTAGGGGGTATTTATAGGCTTATAACTACTATTAGTATTTAATTTTTAGTCAAAATAACATTAATTAGGTTGGTGAGAGCTTTAGAAAAAGGGGTATCATGCATGCACCACGTTTAAACGTGGGGGGTTAGGTAGGGGTAAAGTGTGATTAAGATTTGTAAAAATAATTAGGAAAGTAGTAAAACGTAATAGTTAAAATGATCACGAAATTACGATTTTGCCCTTGGATGAAACGATTCCGAAAAATTACGAAAACATACCCACGGGTTTGTATCGTCACGAGGATGGCGAATACGAAGTCCGTTTCAGGGTTTGGGCTACGGGGATACTAGTTTTTGGCCAAAACGTTTAGAAAGCGGGTTTGCGGGTGCTCTATTGAAATGTTATCAGAAAATTACGAAATTAATGTGGGGAGCCCTAAATGGTCATAGGAGGTTACTGCAGAAGTTTGAAAACATTTTGAAGACGTTTGTATAGAAAATAAATTCGTCGAATCAAAACGGTAATTTTGGGAGATGAATTTTAACAGAAATGTTTTGGGTATTTGAGGAAATCTGAAAATACTGAAATATAATATAATAAGTCTAGTATTTCAAAATATTTTTATAGAATTTTTTTTTGAAATCATTTAAAACTCCTGACAAACCATTACAAAATATATTAAATTTGTAATTAAATGTTTTGAAAAATTACGAGTCGTTACAAAAGTACTAAAAGGAAAGAGCATATCATTTTATTCCAAACATAATCATCCAAAGTATTGAGAGTCTAAAGCGCCCGAAGGGCTACAACTGCGGAAAAAGAAACTACCGGTGCAAGCACCCAACCTAATCAAGAAAACAAAAGGTGCTACACACCCAAACTAAACTGAGAAAGAAAACTCTGGATCAGCAATGAGAGGCCTCTAACTCTGGTCCTCCTCAGGGTCGTACTCCGGATCAACGTCCTCCGGCTCTCCATCTGCTGGCAAGTCCGCCTCGTCGACGTACTCTGGCTTAACACCTGACGTACAACACCAAAAGAAGGAACTGTACGTCAGGTAAGGTCTACAAAAAAGGGTTAGACCAAACTACAAGTGTATCAACTTTTAGACAACGATTTACTAGTTGATTAACATGCTGGGGTTATAACTGAGTAACAAAAAGAAGTGACACAGCAGGAAAGTAAAGCGTAGCAAGTAGTAGTCGTAGCGTGTGCTACCAACTACGGGACTAGCCTACAGTTGTCATGACAAGTCGGGACGTGACAGAACAAGACGGGACAAGACAAGTGAGACACGAAAGGGTTCACGCCTTACGGTTCGAGGGGGATCAGACCCTCTTGCCATGCGCACGCTCAACCCAACCCCAAACCCCAAGGAAGACAAGACAAGACAACAGTACAAGGGATCACTCGCTTTAGCTTGGCGAGTGCCCTATTGCCCGCAGGCTGTGTATCCGTACAAGGGATCACTCTCTCTAGCTTGGAGAGTGCCCTATTGCCCGCATGCTGTGAATCTGTACAAGGGATCACTCGAAGAGCGTCCTATTGCCCGCAGGCTGTGCAAGAAGGGACGGGACGTGACAAGACTGGAATGGTTATTCTAGGGTGTCCACACACACGCACACACATGATAGCCCTACGATATCAAAAGTTGTTGTTGTCAGGCTCAGACTTCGTCGTCAAGTCTCAGCCGTCAGGAGTCGTCCCTGACGCTATCATTTCACGCCCGGTTCTATTTGTTCACAGTTATCAATTCTAACCAACTAAGGCCTAAGCACGGCCAAAAGTGCAAGTGGATACACTTGCCTGCGATGGCGAGTGTGTCGTCCTCTCGAAACGTCTCATCCAAGCGTCCCGTCTGCGGAAGTCCGTCTGAAACAGTGACGTGGCGACGGTGTCAGGTCTCAATTTCATCAAATCCTATTAGGGTTCGTTTCTAGGTTATCAGGACTATCCTATTCGTCAAAAGTCACTTTTTCGACGTTTCAGCCTAATCGACGATCTAATCCTATGTGCACAGTCAACAAAGTCCATTCGTCGATTTTCTAGATGTGTACAACGTTTTACTGGTGCTGGAAAATAAATTTTAGTTCAAGTTGACGATTTTTAGTTTAGGGTTCAGTCAGCTATTGTGGGGGTTTCTACGAGTTTCGAGGAACCAACCTGAACCGGAGTTTGTCGTAGATTGGAAGTCGTGTCTGAACGGAGGACTCCTCAGCTTCAGATCTGGTCCTCGCACGATTCCCCAAAAGTTGAAACTTGCGACGAAGGCCTACGACGTGTCGTAATGTCGTAGACGGTAAATCCGCGAAGTAGCACACCCAAGTGGGGCCCACAGCAGTGCTAGGGGTCATTGGGGGACCCATAACACCTCTGGAGAACTTGGGGGCCCACCACAGGAGTTGGTGTGGGAGATTCAATGTTGCGACGAACAGCCGTCGGTCGGTCACCGTCGGTGCGGGGGTTTCTCTCGGTCAGACCGAGAGAAACTCTCGGTCGGGCGTGTTGCAGCGCAGCGGTGGCGGGGTCTTGTGCGGTGCGAGGGATTCCCTCGGTCAGACCGAGCGGATCTCTCGGTCGGAGCGGGGCGCTGCGGGTTGCAACGTTGCAACGTTGCAACGAAGCGGAGCGGAGAGCGGGTGCGGGGCAACCTCTCGGTCGGTGCGGACGAATCCACCGGTCGGCGCTTGGGCGGGGGTTGCAACCAAGCGGGGTGCGGGGAAATCTCTCGGTCAGACCGAGAGATGGCCTCGGTCGGAGCGGGCGACAGCGTGGGCGTTGCAACGGAGCGCTGCAAGCGGGCGATGCGGGAGCGGGCTCCGGTCGGGCACGGGGAAATGCGGGGGCGGCCGTCGGTCGTGCACTGGGCGGCTGTCGCAACGTTGCGACGAACTTTGGGAAGGTGTTTTTGACGGCTAGGGATTGTGTGATGCGGAAATTAGCTAGCCTAGGGCTAATATAAATAGGAAAGAGGGTTAGGGCTAGGTCTAGGGTTTAGGGGATTAAAAAAATAATTAAAATGATTTATTTAAAACAAATATCTCTTCTCTCCCTCACGCAAAGTTGGGTGCGGCCAAAAATTCTGAAATTTGGTCAAAAAATTCTTTAAAGCGTTATTATAATATAGGAATTTTATTATAATTAAAACACTTATAAAAATAGGTTTTAAAATTATTTAAAATTTACTCAAAAATGAAAAATAGGTTAAATTAAGCCTAAAAATTGTAAAATAATTATGGGGTGATCGGGACGACGTAAGAAAGAGAGTGAAGAAGACGGATCTAAATTTCGACGTCGAGAGACGAAACTAAAAATAGAAACGTCTCGCGTCAAAACAGAAAGTCGCGACGTCACATCAAATAAGATAGTATCGCGGAAGAACGACTCGAGATATGTCGTTCCAAAGTTGTTCCACAATCTAATACTTTCAGAGACGATCACGTCAACATATCACACAAAAACGTTCAAAATCAAATAGAGTCTAAAATAAACACGTGCACGATCAAGAGCACGTGCACAAAGAAAGTACGATCAGAAACCGACCGTTACAAAAAGAGTCCAAAAATTTGAAATATCGAAATTTTGATTTATCTCCTAAGCGCACTTGGACGAAACATCGAAATACTCTCATACATCATTAATCTACCCCACAAAACATCGAAAATCATAAATACGACGTGTATGAATATATCTAGCATAAATTCCGAAAATCCAACCAAAAATCCAGAAAATCCCAACAAATCTTAGCATGAACATATAAGAATAACATTATCATGTGGGATTAACGAAAATATGAATCCTAAATCTCGAATTCACCCATAATCCCCAATTCTCGACGTAACCGCATAAAGGAGTCTTCCTTGAGTGGTTTCGTGAAAAAATCGACGATTTGCTTCTGGGTTTCAACGTACACTAAAATGATGTCCTTTTTAGCAACATGATCATCTAGGAAATGGTGACGGACATCTATATGTTTAGAACGGGAATGGTGTACCGGATTCTTAGAGAGACATAATGCACTTTGGTTGTCCACCATGATAGGGCAAGTATCACAGTTTATACCAAAGTCTTTAAGTGTGTGTCTCATCCAAAGAACCTGAGCACACGCAGCACCGGCGGCAATATATTCCGCCTTGGTGGTTGAAAGTGATACGGAATTCTGCTTCTTGGAAAACCAAGAGACAAGAGAATTTCCTATAAAATGGCAAGTGCCACTAGTACTTTTCCTGTCAGATTTGCATCTAGCATAATCTGCGTCACTATATGAGATTAACTCATATGTGCTAGACTTTGGATAATATAATCCGTAGTCGAGGGTGTAACTTAAATAACAGAAAATACGTTTTACCGCTACTAAGTGAGATTCCTTAGGTTGAGACTGATAACGAGCACATACACATACATCAAACATAATATCAGGCTGACTGGCAGTAAGATATAGTAAACTAACTATCATACCTCGATATAGACGAATGTCTACATCTTTGCCGCCCGAATCTTTATCAAGATGTGTAGTGGTGCTCATTGGAGTCTTCTTGCCAGAAGCATTCTCCATTCTAATTCACTTTAGCAACTCCACCGTGCACTTGGTTTGGTGGATGAAGATTGCTTCGTTCATTTGGCGAATTTTAAGAAATATTTGAGGTCACCCATGTGGCTCATCTCAAATTGGTCCTTCATGACATTAGAAAACTCTTCACAAAGAGTGAAGTTAGTAGCACCGAAAATGATATCATCAACATAAATTTGAACTAAAATAATATCATGATTCGAATACTTAACAAATAATGTAGAATCAACTTCACCCATTTTAAAACCCAAATCCAAAACAAAGTTCTTTAGGCGGTCATACCAAGCTCGAGGAGCTTGTCTCAAACCATAAAGTGCTTTCTTAAGTTTGAAAACGTGATTTGGAAATTTTTCATTTATAAAACCCGGAGGTTGAGAAACATAAACTTCCTCAACAACATCTCCGTTTAAAAATGCACTTTTTACATCCATTTGAAAGAGTTTAAAATCTTTATGGCATGCTAAAGATAATAACAACCTAATAGATTCTAATCTAGCTACAGGAGCAAAGGATTCTTCGAAATCTATACCTTCCTCTTGCCTGTAGCATTGAGCTACTAACCGAGCTTTGTTCCGGACGACGTTTTGGTTCTCATCGGTCTTATTCTTGAAAATCCACTTCGTTCCTATAATGGTGTGGTTCTTCGAAGGCAATGGAACTAGCTCCCAAACCTCATTCCTTTCAAACTGAATGAGTTCCTCCTACATGGCAAGGATCCAAGCACTGTCTTCGCACGCTTTGTTAATATTCTTTGGCTCTATTGAGGAGGCAAAGGTACAATGAGCGAAGTAGTTGACTTGAGATCTCGTCTTAACACTATCAAGTATGTTGCCAATGACTTGCTCATGGTGATGGTCACGAACTGTATGAAGCCGTTTGGGAATTCCCTGATCACTAGGAACATTCTCAAAAGAATCACCAGTAGGGTTAGTATCAATAGAATCAATAGATTTAGAATTACCAATAGAATCACATAAAACATCCATGGTGTCATCATCATTAGTAATTCTAGACGGGATAAAATTTTCATTAAATGAAACATAAAGAGATTCCTCGATCATTGAGGTTCTTTTGTTGTATATCTGGTAGGCTTTGCTACGCGAGGAATATCCAACAGATATCCCTTCATCGGATCTTGGATCAAATTTGTCTAAACTACCATACGTGTTTTTGATAAAACATTTTGCTCCAAAAACTCGTAAATGTTTAACTTGAGGCAATCTACCAAACAACAATTCATAACAAATTTTTTTGGTGCCGGGCCTCAAGAGTATTCTATTAAACACGTAGCAAGCGGTATGTACCGCTTCCGCTCAAAATTGATGGCCAAGTTGGCTATCATCAAGCATAGTGCGAGCACATTCCACTAGTGTCCTATTCTTCCTCTCAACAACACCATTTTGAGGGGGTGCGCGAGGGAAAGAAAAGGTGTGAGTAATACCAACTTCATCACAAAAATTTGAGAAATTCTCATTCTCAAATTCCCCTCCATGATCACTACGAATAGTGACAATGGTGGTTCCAATGAGATTTTGTACTTTCTTCACAAATATTGTGAAGTTTTCAAAAGCATCATTTTTATTACTTAATGAAAATACCCAAGTAAATCTAGAAAAGTCATCAACGATGACAAGTCCATATCGAGCATTCCCTAATGAAACAACTCTAGTTGGCCCAAAAAGATCTAGATGTAAAAGCTCTAGAGGCCACTTAGATGAAATGCTTTTCTTAGGTTTGAAAGAAGATTTTGGAAGTTTGCCTCGTTGACACGAGTCACAAAAGCTTTTCTTTTGAAAGACAAGCTTAGGAAATCCTTTTATAGAATTTAACTTGGAAAGTTTGAAAAGTGTTCCAAAGTTCACATGACCAAAACGTCGATGCCATAAGTGTTGTTCACTTGTGTTGGCAATGAGACATTGTTCATGTAATTTTGGAAGATCTAATATATAAATATCCGTATGGCGTGTGCCAGAGAATAACACATTATTAGTATCTTTACTCAAAATATGACACATTCCTTTCGCAAAGTTAAATTTGTAACCTTTGTCACAAAGTTGGCTTATTGAAATAAGATTGTGATTTAATCCTTTAACAAGGTAAACATCACTTATAAGTGGTTTAGATGGGTTACCAACTTTACCAACACCAATGATGGTTCCGCTCTCGTTGCCTCCAAAGACTACTCGGTTCCCATTCTCAATGGGCACCACTCCGGAGAGCAATCGAGCTTCACCCGTCATGTGTTTTGAACACCCGCTATCGAGTATCCACCCATCCTTGGAGATAAATTTGAATTTTTTGCTCCGTTTCTTTTTCTTGAGTACCTAAAGATAGAAATATCATTCCATGGTACCCAAGGTCATTGGGTCCTAAAAGATTAGACCTTTGGAAGCCAAGTCCAATTGGACTTTTAGACTTCCCATCATAATCATCATTATGCACTACATTCATGAAATAGGAATTCCTATAAGCTTGTTTTTCATGCATGTTGGTGTTCTTCGGGCCCCAAATAGTGAATATTTTGGGAGCCCTATTCCTATTGGGAGCATGCATACGTTGTTGATTTCTACGTGATGCATGTGGCCTATGAGGAGGTGGCCTAGGAAATGCATGTCATGGATGAGCATATGGCACATGATGAAATGGTTGTGGTGACATATGATATGATGCATGATGATAATCACTCATATGATAGTGATGTGGATGAACATATGCATGTGGGGGAACACGTGTGTGAGGGTGTCTCACTTGGTGTGCACGTGCTCGTGGACGTGAAGCATAAAAATCATCATAATTGTGAACATGTGGAGTAGGATGTGTGTTCCTACGTGGCATAGTATTGGTGTAATGAATGCATGACCCTTCTTTGGAGGTCCTCCCAAGGTGGGTTTCTTTCAAACGAGGGTGTGTACGAAGTGGAAGCACCATTTGTAGATGAACTACCAATGGAGTGTTTGCTCCTACTCGTTGAGGCTTCGGAAGATGGCCTAACAAAGGTGGTGGACGATTTGGATGAATTTCCCATTTTATACCCCAAGCCAATACGATGATTGGCCGGAAGTAAGTCATTTAGGATATTATCCAAATGGTCCTTACCTTTATTGAATTTATTAATTTGACCTAATGTGGACTCATACTTCTCAGTGAGAGAAAGTATAGAAGCATCCAAAGTGGACACTTGAGTAGTGAGTGTACAAACACGAGACTTGAGATTTTCATTCTCAATACTCAAAGTTGAGTTTCGAGAAATCAAATCCGCTATCTCGCGTTCATCCGATTCCTCAATATGAACATGCTCAAGTTGAGATTTGAGATTTACAATCTCATTTCTCAAGTCTTCAACAACGGTGTCGTTGTTGATGATAATAGGCTTAAGTGAGGTTTGGAGACTAGCTAGCTCATCTTTAGTCTTAGTATATCTATTTACTAATTTAGAATACTTAGACCAAATTTGCTCGTTAGCTAATCTAAGTTCATCCATAGTTACCTCATCGCCTTCATCCTCACTTTCATCGGAAGATGTCTTTTGATCATGTTCTTCTCTTGCCATGAAGCACATGTGTGCTTGCTCCACTTGTTCATCATCCGACTCTCCACTTGAGGAGTCCTCGTCGGAGTCGGTGAATGTGCCGACAAGCCCTTTCTTGTACCCTTTCTTGTACTTCTTTGACTTGTCGAACTTTGGTGCCTTCCATTTCTCCTTGTGTTTGTTTTGAGGACAATTCTCTTTCATGTGTCCTAGCTTGTTGCATTTAAAACACAAAGGAGCGGAGGCGTTAGTAGAACTAAATTTAGATTTGTTCTTGAAATTACCTTTCCGGAAGAATCGGTTGAACTTCTTTGCCATGAGGGCAATGGATTCTAAGTCCAACTCGTCTTCCGATTCTTCAACATCGGTAGATGTAGATGGAGCGGACTTGAACGCAATCGCCTTTTTCTTTGGCTCGTCTTGCTTCAAGTAAGACTCCATCTTGTCCTGCAACTTTAACTTACTGTCCTTGCGTACCTCATAAGACATCAAGGTACCCATTAGTTGAACGAAAGTATATTTATTCATATCGTTACCTTCCTCGATGGCGAAGGTATGCTTTTCCCAACAAGAAGGAAGTCCGTCAATAATCTTTGAGACTTTCTCCTTTTGGGTGTAGGTCTTTCCAAGAGCCTCCAACTCGTTGGTAATGTCAATGAAGTGAGCATAGTACTCCTTCATCTTCTCACCCTGTTGCATATGAAATAATTCGTAATCTTTATTTACAACAGTGAGTTTGGAGTCTCTTACCCTACTCGTTCCTTCATGCAAGATGAGGAGTGAGTTCTAGATTTGATATGCACTCTTACATGTGCATATCTTGTTGAAGTCTTCGGGCTCCAAAGCACATTGCAAGGCATTCATTGCCTTGGCATTGTTTACCTCCGCGGTAACCTCTGCGGTAGTCCACTTCGCGAAGTCAGGTTCGGTGGGCTCGACATACTCCGTCAACGTAGCTCTCTATAGTGAAGTACTCCGGAGGAACGTTTCCATCCGGTATTTCCACTACCCATAATTGGCACCGTTGAAGAAGGGAGGCCTAGTTGAGGAGTGTCCTTCCATCACCGAAGAAGCTCCTTCACGGTTCCTGAAGGTGCTATAGTCTGAAGGTGGACGAACATTCTTGTTGTCGTTGGTAGACATAGCTATGAACTTGGCTCTGATACCAAATGTAATGCCCTGATAGCTACTGCACAAGTACTAGAGGGGGGGTGAATAGTACTTTAAAATAATGAAGAAGATAATTCCTAATTATCATGCAAACTCAACCAACAATGCAGAATGAAAATGTGACAACAATAAAAGACAAGCGCAAACAAGTGATGTAACGGGTTCGGATCCACCCAAGTCTCCCCTGTTGAATATTGGACTCCCCGGATTTGGTTTTGATGATGAGCAAACATAAATAATCCATGAACTAACAATTTGTGAGCACAGTATTGGAGATCGTCGCCAAATTCACGAGAACATTCGAAGCGACATCTCAACACTTCCCAAAGCTCGTATTCATACCCAAAGCTTCGTTGAAGCTCTTGCGCCGTTTTGGAAGTTATAAAGATTCAATCGAAGCTCTCGAAGACCGTTTATTAAGGTTTTATTTATAGTCTTTTTAGCTTCGATATATATAGAATGTTAAGCCTTGAGTATATCTTACCATTCTAACTTCATATCGCTCATATCGTAGCTCTAGGATCTTAGTACAAGTTCATTCTAACTTCCTCGAAGCGTCGCGCTTCGATCCAGACTTGTATGTGCATGTTAGTTGGTACAAGAACTAGTACTGACCGACTAGATGGTGATCTAGTCGGTCGGCAACTGTTCTTGGACCGACTAGTTTGATTCCTTAATTTCTTGGACTTTACTGTTTACAGTTAGTCGGTCTACGTTGACTCACCGACCGACTAGTTTGTGAACTAGTCGGTCAGTGATGCTTCTTTGACCGACTAGTTGTGACTTACTGTTCATGCTAAAATTCTCCTAAGCTACTGTTTATCGTTAGTCGGTCTAAGAACGTTTGGTGACCGACTAGTTGACAATTTAGTCGGTCAACTTTTGTTCTTGGACCGACTAAGTCACTTTGTACTCAGACTAATTCTTTTTGCTCTTAGTCGGTCTACGTTCACTGACTGACCGACTAGTTGTGAAACTAGTCGGTCAGAAAGTCTTCTTGGACCGACTAGATTTCTAGGTCTGAATTTCTATCTCTTCTCAGATCCTCACTTAGTCGGTCCACGTTGTTTGACTGACCGACTAGTTGATGAACTAGTCGGTCAGTGATTGTTCTTTGACCGACTAATTCTCCCAGATTTCTATCCGTTGGAGAATGACCTAAGTTGTTTTTATGGGACCCTATAAATACGAACCTAGGTCATTTCTATCTAGCTTAGAGCTTCCATTCAGAGATTCATTGAGATCAATAGAGATAGCCATTCTCACTCAAATCTAAAGCTCTCTTCCTCACAAGAAACCCATTCTCTCTCATTTCTAGATCTAGAATCCATCTAGAGAGAAGGTTGTTCTTGGTGAGCTCTTCAAGCTATTGCTTGATCCAAGTCTCCAAATCATCCCTAGGCACCGATTGCTGGTCATTTCCTTGGTGCTAGGTCTTGGTGACTTCATCTTCCTCAAATCCTTCATTTCACCATTTGGGTAAGAAAAACTCAAGGTATAGGATTTTGTGGTAAGATTGTTTATTTCATATTAAACTCTTTAATATTGCTTTGTGATTCTCTCGGTTGTGAGAGAAGGTTGTGATCCCGGGTTGTGGGATTCACGTTTGCTATTGCATGTATGATTTGATCTTGTGAAGGTTTTTCACAAGATATTCATAGTGGAAATTTTGAGTTAGGGTTTCTAACTCAAGTATCCGGAGGGGATCCGGGTGGTTGGGACGTAGGATCACCGGGAACAAGTCGGGGAGACTTGGGTGGATCTGAACCCATTAACATCATTTGTTTGCATTGTTAATTTTGTGTTGTCATTCAATTTAAGCTTCCGCAAATTGATTTGGTAGTTGTTTGCAATTTAATTTGGAATTATACTCCTTATTATTTTAAAGTACTATTCACCCCCCCTCTAGTACTTGTGCAGTAGCTAGTAGGGCATTACATTTGGTATCAGAGCCAGATACTTAGCTATGTCTGCCAACGACAACAAGACCGTGCCTCCACCTTCCAACTATGACACCTTCAGGAATCGTGAAGGAGCGTCATCGGTGATGGAAGGACATTCCTCTACGAGGCCTCCATTCTTCAACGGTACCAACTATGGGTATTGGAAATGCCGGATGGAAACCTTCCTCCGGAGTGCATCCTTATGGAGGACTACAATGAAGGAATACATCGAACCCAAAGAAGAAGACTTTGAGAAATGGACTACCGCGGAGGTCGCCACGGAGGTAAGCAATGCCAAGGCAATGAACGCCTTGCAATGCGCATTGGAGCCCGAGGATTTCAATAAGATATGCACATGTAAGAGTGCATATCAAATTTGGAACTCCCTCCTCATTCTTCATGAAGGGACGAGTAGGGTAAGAGACTCTAAACTCGTAGTCGTAAACAAAGATTACGAAATGTTTCATATGCAACAAAGAGAGAAGATGAAAGAATATTACGCTCGTTTCGTTGACATAATAAACGAGTTAGAGGCCCTCGGCAAGTCCTACACTCAAAAGGAGAAGTGCTTAAAGCTTATTGAAGGACTTCCCTCTTCTTGGGAAAAACGTACCTTCGCCATCGAGGAAGGTAATGACATGAACAAATATACCGTAGTTCAACTAATGGGTACTTTGATGTCATACGAGGTACGCAAAGATAGCAAGGTGAAGTTACAAGAAAAGATGAAGTCCTATTTGAACCTATATGCGCCTAAGAAAAAGGCAATTGCATTCAAGGCGGCTTCATCCACCTCTACCGATGATGAGGACTCGGAAGAAGAAATGGACATGGAATCCATTGCACTCATGGCAAAGAAGTTCAATCGCTTCTTCCGAAAGGGTAACTTCAAACAAAAATCTAAGTTTACTTCTACTAACGCCTCTCCACCTTTGTGCTTTAAATGCAATAAGCCAGGACACATCAAAGCGGATTGTCCTCAAAACAAGCAAAAGGAGAAGTGGAAGGCGTCGAAGTTCGACAAGTCAAAGAAGTACAAAAAGGGGTACAAAAAGGGACTTGTCGGAGCAACATTCACCGACTCTGAGGATTCCTCAAGCGGAGAGTCGGATGATGAGAAATTGGAGCAAGCGCACATGTGCTTCATGGCAAGAGAGGAGCATGATCAAGGATCTTCCTCCTCCGATGATAGCGACGACGAAGGCGATGAGGTAACTATGGATGATCTTAGGGATGCTAACTCTCATTTATGGTCTAAATACACAAAATTATTAAATCGATATACTAAAGTAAAAGATGACCTAGCTAGCATTCAAACCTCGCCTAAGACTATCATCACCAATAACGACACCGTTGTTGAAGAGTTAAGAAATGAGATTGTTAATCTCAAATCTAAACTTGAACATGTTAGCATTGATGATCCGGAAGAACATAGGATAGCGGATTTAACTTCTCAAAACTCGACTTTGAGTATTGAGAACGAGAATCTTAAATCTCGTGTTTATGTGCTCACATCGCAAGTATCCACATTAGATACTTCTATGCGTTCTCTCAAAGAGAAATATGAGAACACATTAGGCCGAATCAATAGATTCAATAAGGGTAAGGACCATTTGGATAAAATCCTAAGTGACTTACTTCCGGCCAATCACCACATTGGTTTGGGGTATACGATGGGATGTCCATCCAAAGCGGCCACTACTTTTGTTAGGCCAACTTCCGGTGACTCTACGAGTGGTAGCAAACACTCTATTGGTAGTTCATCTACCAATGGTGCTTCCACCTCGTCCACACCCTCTTTTGGAAAGAAACCCACTTTGGGTGGACCTCCAAAGAAGGGGCATGCTTATATGTACACAAATACCATGCCACGTAGGAACACACGTCCTACTCCACCATCTCACACATATGATGATTTCTATGCTACACGTTCATGGGCACGTGCACACCATGTGAGACACCCTCACGCACGTGTTCCCACACATGCATATGTTCACCCACCTCATCGTATGAATAATTCTCGTCATGCACCATTCCATCATGTTCAGTATGCCTATCCACGTCATGCATCACGTAGAAACCAACAACGCATGCATGCACCCAATAGGATGATGGCTCCCAAAATTTTCACTATTTGGAGCCCAAAGGACACAAGCATGGACGAAAAACAAATGTATATGAATGCTTATTTTTCAAATGTTGTGCATAGTAGGAATTATGTGGGGAAGTCAAAGTCCAATTGGACTTGGCTTCCAAAGGTCTAACCTTTGAGGACCCAATGACCTTGGGTACCATGATATGAAAGTTTCTATCTTTAGGTACTCAAGGAAAAGAAAAAGAAGAGGAGCAACAAATTTAAATTTAGCTCCAAAGGGAATTGGATACTCGATAGCGGGTGTTCAAAACACATGACGGGCGACGCTCGATTGCTCTCCGGAGTGGTTCCCATTGCGAATGGAAACCGCGTCGTATTTGGAGGCAACGAGAGCGGAACCATCATAGGTGTTGGTAAAGTGGGTAACCCTTCTAAACCCTTAATTAGTGATGTTTATCTAGTTGATGGTTTAAATCATAATCTTATTTCAATGAGCCAACTTTGTGACAAAGGTTACAAAGTTAGCTTTGCGAAAGGATTGTGTCATATTTCGAATGATAATAATAAATTATTATTTTCCGGCACACGCCATAAAGATATTTATATTTTGGATCTTCCTAAGTCATATGAACAATGTCTCGTTGCCAACACAAGTGAACAACACTTATGGCATCGACGCTTTGGACATGTGAACTTTGGAACACTTTATAAACTTTCGAAATTAAATTCCATTAAAGGTTTTCCGAAGCTCGTTTTCGAAAAGAAAAGTTTTTGTGATTCTTGTCAACGTGGCAAGCTTCCTAAATCTTCATTTAAACCTAAGAAAAGCATTTCTACGAAACGGCCACTAGAGCTATTACATCTAGATTTATTTGGGCCAACTAGAGTTGCTTCCTTATGAAATGCAAGGTATGGACTAGTCATCGTTGATGATTATTCAAGATTTACATGGGTATTTTTCTTAAGTAATAAAAATGAAGCTTTTGAAAACTTCACAATATTTGTAAAGAAAGTACAAAATCTCATCGGAACCACCATTGTCACTATTCGTAGTGATCATGGGGGTGAATTTGAGAATGAGTCTTTCTCAAATTTTTGTGATGATCTTGGAATTACTCACACGTTTTCTTTCCCTCGCGCACCTCCTCAAAATGGTGTTGTTGAGAGGAAGAATAGAACGCTTGTGGAGTGTGCTCGCACTATGCTCGAAGATAGTCAACTTGGTTATCAATTTTGGGCGGAAGCGGTACACACCGCTTGCTATGTGTTTAATAGAATACTTTTGAGGCCCGGCACCAAACAAACTTGCTATGAATTGTTGTTTGGTAGATTGCCTCAAGTTAAACATTTTCGTGTTTTCGGCGCAAAATGTTTTATTAAAAACACATATGATAATTTGGACAAGTTTGATCCGAGATCGGATGAGGGGATATTTGTTGGGTATTCCTCACGTAGCAAAGCCTACCGGATATACAACAAAAGATCCTCTACGATCGAGGAATCACTTCATGTCTCTTTTAATGAGAATTTTACTACTTCTAGAATTTCAAATGATAATGATTCTATGGATGTTTTATGTGATTCGTTTGAAAATTCTAAGTCTATTGATTCAATTGATTCTATTGAGACTAACCCGACTAATGAAGTTGTTGAGAATGTGCCTAGTGATCAAGGTATTCCCAAGCGGCTTCATACCGTTCGCGACCATCCCCATGAGCAAGTTATTGGCAATATTCATGATAGTGTCAAGACGAGATCTCAAGTCCACCACTTCGCCAATAGTGCCTTTGTCTCATCAATAGAGCCAAAGAATATAGTTGAAGCGTGCGAAGATAGTGCTTGGATCCTTGCCATGGAGGAGGAACTCATTCAATTCGAGAGGAATGAGGTATGGGAGCTTGTTCCTTTGCCATCGAAGAACCACACCGTCATAGGGACAAAGTGGATCTTCAAGAACAAATCCGACGAAAATCAAGTCGTCATCCGGAACAAAGCTCGGTTAGTTGCTCAAGGCTATCGCCAAGAGGAAGGTATCGATTTCGAAGAATCCTTCGCTCCGGTAGCTAGATTAGAATCAATTAGACTTTTATTGTCTTATGCATGCCATAAAAATTTTAAGTTATTTCAAATGGATGTTAAAAGTGCATTTTTAAACGGAGATGTCGTTGAGGAAGTTTACGTTTCTCAACCTCCGGGCTTCATAAATGAAAAATTTCCAAATCATGTTTTTAAACTAAAGAAAGCTCTTTATGGTTTGAGACAAGCTCCTCGAGCTTGGTATGATCGCCAAAAGAATTTTCTTTTGGATTTGAATTTTAAAATGGGCGAAGCTGATTCTACACTTTTTGTTAAGCATGCAAATAATGATATTTTATTAGTTCAAATTTATGTTGATGATATCATTTTCGGTGCTACTAACTTCACTCTTTGCGAAGAGTTTTCTAATGTTATGAAGGAATAATTTGAGATGAGCCACATGGGCGAACTCAAATATTTCTTAGGTCTCCAAATTCGCCAAATGAACGATGCAATCTTCATCCACCAAACGAAGTATACGGTGGAGTTGCTTAAGCGATTTGGAATGGAAAGTGCTTCCGGGAAAAAGACTCCAATGAGCACGACTACGCATCTTGACAAGGATACGGGCGTTAAGGATGTAGACATTCGTCTATATCGAGGTATGATAGGTAGCTTACTTTATCTTACCGCAAGTAGGCCCGATATTATGTTTGCCGTATGCATATGTGCTCGTTATCAGTCTCAACCTAAGGAGTCTCACTTAGTAGAGGTAAAGTGTATTTTCCGTTATCTAAGTTACACATTAGATTTTGGATTACTTTATCCGAAATCTAGCACGTATGAGTTAGTCTCATACAGTGATGCCGATTATGCGGGATGCAAATCCGACAGGAAAAGTACTAGTGGCACTTGCCATTTTCTAGGAAATTCTCTTGTCTCTTGGTTTTCCAAGAAGCAAAATTCCGTATCACTTTCAACCACCGAGGCGGAATATATTGTCGCCGGTGCCGCTTGTGCCCAGGTTCTTTGGATGAGACACACTTTGAAGGATTTTGGTATTCACTGTGATACTAGCCCTATCATGGTGGATAACCAAAGTGCTATCTGTCTTTCAAAGAATCCGGTGCACCATTCCCGATCAAAACACATAGATGTCCGACACCATTTCTTAGATGATCATGTTGCTAAAAAGGACATCATTTTAGTGTACGTTGAAACCCAAAAGCAAATCGCCGATATTTTCACGAAACCCCTAAAGGAGGACTCCTTTGTGCGGTTGCGTCGAGAATTGGGGATTATGGGTGAATCCGAGATATAGGATTCATATTTGAACTCAATCATCTTGCATGCTAATATATTTCGCGATATTCCGTTCATGCTAGATTTATTGAATTTTTGGGAATTTTATGTGATTTGTTTGAATTTATGATCGAATTCGTATTTCAATGTCGTATTTAAGATTTCGACGTTTTATGGGGTAATTTAGATGACTAATGAGAGTGTTAAGATGTTTCATCCAAGTGGTTTGTGAAGAAAAATCAATTATCAATTTTTGGACTCTTCTAGTCGGTTTCAGTTCACTTGTCAACCGACTAGATGCTCATCTAGTCGGTCAGCAAGTGAACTCAGACCGACTAGATCCAGCTTCTATCTCACTCTTATCTTTTTCTCTCTTTAGTCGGTCACAGTACATTTCCCGACCGACTAGATTGAAAACTAGTCGGTCAGTGAGTATACTGCGACCGACTAAATCTTGCCCTAAAATTTGCTGTTTGCCTCTGTTTCGACTTAGTCGGTTCAAGCTCATTGACCGACCGACTAGATCGTAATCTAGTCGGTCAGTGCTTGAACTGTGACCGACTAAGTGGGTTAGGGCAAATGTGTCTTTTCCAGATCTCGACCGACTTATATCGATTTCATCCGACTAAAAATGCTTTTAGTCGGTATTCTCTCCAGCTCCAGCCCGATATCTCCCAAACCCCCACTCGAAACCCTTCGACTTCCGGCCATCTCTCCGTCGATCGCCGCCGTCCGCCGCCGTCGACTCCTCCTCCTAGGTAAAACCCCCTCTCCTAGGTGTCGATTTCCTATTCTAGGGTTTGCTCTCCTTGATTTCAAGTTCTAGCTCCTAGGGTTTCATTTTTAACCTAGGGCTTGTGCTTTTCGGATTCTAGTTTCTTAGGGCTGAGTGCTAGGGTGTTTGATCTTCCCGTCGTTTGGTTGTACTCGTCGTGCCACGACCATGGCAAAGACGAGGATTCCAATCACTCCCTCTGGGGCATCCCCCATGACCGTAGAACAACCTACCGCTAGGAATCCACCTAAGCCTAAGCGTCGTGCCAAGTCAACCCAAGCCTCTCCATCTTCGCCTCCTCCTAAGAAGCCGAGGACGGCCACAGCTAAACCCCGAAAATCAAAGACCAAGAAGCCTATTCTTCAAACTCCAGCTACTCCTCCCGATTCCGACTCTGAATTTATCCTCGCCTAGTGAAATTGTTCTATGCCAATCGTATTCGAGGCCAGTACGATGCCAGCCACTCCATTGAGACTACTGTCTTGGGAACTCCTATAGTTCTCACGGCAGAAATCTTGGGGGAGATTCTTGGTTGCTCGTCGTGTGGTCTCCTTCCTTCGGACATTTCGGTCGATGATATTTCCTCCTTGGATCAGTCAGTTCTTGCAGATATCTTCCAGGTTATCCCCTCCGCATTCATTGGTGTTCCATCGAAATCTTTCAAGCCGAATGCGTGGGTCCTTAACCTGATCTTGAAGTCATGCCTTCTTCCTAAATATGGATCATCTTCACTTCCATCCCAGCCGTTCTTGAAATTGATCTACGCTCTATTCTTGGGGTGCGAGATTAATTGGGCTCGCGTGATACTCGATAAGATGGACTCTTTCGAGTGTATACGCAAGACCAATAAGTCTGCGCATATTCCATATCCTTGTCTGTTGACTCTTGTGTTTTGTCATTTCCGAGTCCCTCTCCCTCCTGACGATGAGCGTCCCTTGGGTACTCCTCTGAACGCGACGGCCGTGAAGAAATCTCTAGCGGCGCTTCGTCACGTACAGAGGTCTACCACATCTGCTTCTCAGGCGACTCCCTCTGCTGCTGGTGCCCCCTCTCGTCCTGCAACTTTGGATGATGTCGTACGGATACTTCGTCGGCACGAGTCTCGCTTGGCTCGTACCGAGGAGGTAGTTTGCCGTATGGCTCGTCAGATGGGCATTGATCTTCCTCCGTCCGTGTCTGAGGACGAGGAGATGGACGATGAGGAGCTTGACGAGCTTGTCACTTCTTTAGCCTGTGGCGATGAGGCCACTGCTGCTGCTGCTACCGCTTCTGCTCCTGGTGTTGGCACCTCTACCGGTGCTCCAGAGACTTCTGCTGCAGTAGTTCAGACTCCTGAGCCTGCTGACACTCCTGACGTGCCTGCTGATGTTGAGCCTGTTGCTGTTGCTTCCACACCTACCCCGACGATCCCGTCTGTTGAGACACCTCTACTCCCTGCAGAGCCTGAGTCCACTCCGTCGACTGGACCCACGGAGACTGCAGATCCAGCCACTTCCTCGTGATTGTCAGTTTCAAGGACTCTCCACTACACTTCGGATGATATATTTTTTAGTGAGAGTATTTTGGGTTTGGATGGGGTTTGAGAGTTGTTTTGATGTATTTTTGAGCTTTCAGGGTTTCGGTGTTGGTTGTTTTGATACACTTCGTTCGTATTTTGATGTACTCGTTGGGATATCTCTTTGGATGTACTCATGATGTTATCATTTATATATATACATCGTCGTTCTCTTTGTCTTAATTCGTCGTGCACATTTAATATTCGTTCAAATGCATATAATGTGTGAATACGTCGTTCGACGCATGCAAACTTGGTTAAATAGATTTAAATTCTATAATTGAATAGAATTGTTTTCCATGCACAAATTTAGCCAAGAATATTGAATATTGAAGAGTATGTTTCTTTATTCAAGAAATGAATAATTATTTGGTATTTTTGATGATTTTTGATTTTTTTTATAATGGACATTTTGGCACACCTTGATTTGATTTCCACATTTTTCCCTTGGTGTCAATTTGGTCCATCGTCATTGTCTACGACTCCCGATGTTGGATTTTCCATTTCCTAGTTGTTGTCGTTGTATGCCCCCCATTTTTGGGATAATGCCAAAGGGGGAGAGATAATGATAATAAATAGCGCAAATGAAAATTTAACTCAATTTCCAAGAATCTAATTTGATATGTTAGATTCAGGGGGAGTTAAGATACATATAAGGATTTTCAAAATCCGATATTTCGAAAATTGATTCTCTTTATTTATCTTACTCATCTGATTGATGCAATTCATATATATTCATTTTGGAATTAACGTGTCATCAATGCAGGGGGAGTAAGTATTTTACATTTGAATCATTATTTTTGATTATTATTTATGTTGGTTTGTCATCACCAAAAAGGGGGAGAATGTTGAATATTGGACTCCCCGGATTTGGTTTTGATGATGAGCAAACATAAATAATCCATGAACTAACAATTTGTGAGCGCAGTATTGGAGATCGTCGCCAAATTCACGAGAACATTCGAAGCGACATCTCAACACTTCCCAAAGCTCGTATTCATGCCCAAAGCTTCGTTGAAGCTCTTGCGCCGTTTTGGAAGTTATAAAGATTCAATCGAAGCTCTCGAAGACCGTTTATTAAGGTTTTATTTATAGTCTTTTTAGCTTCGATATATAGAATGTTAAGCCTTGAGTATATCTTACCATTCTAACTTCATATCACTCATATCGTAGCTCTAGGATCTTAGTACAAGTTCATTCTAACTTCCTCGAAGCGTCGCGCTTCGATCCGGACTTGTATGTGCATGTTAGTTGGTACAAGAACAAGTACTGACCGACTAGATGGTGATCTAGTCGGTCGGCAACTATTCTTGGACCGACTAGTTTGATTCCTTAATTTCTTGGACTTTACTGTTTACAGTTAGTCGGTCTACGTTGACTCACCGATCGACTAGTTTGTGAACTAGTCGGTCAGTGATGCTTCTTTGACCGACTAGTTGTGACTTACTGTTCATGCTAAAATTCTCCTAAGCTACTGTTTATCGTTAGTCGGTCTAAGAACGTTTGGTGACCGACTAGTTGACAATTTAGTCGGTCAACTTTTGTTCTTGGACCGACTAAGTCACTTTGTACTCAGACTAATTCTTTTTGCTCTTAGTCGGTCTACGTTCACTGACTGACCGGCTAGTTGTGAAACTAGTCGGTCAGAAAGTCTTCTTGGACCGACTAGATTTCTAGGTCTGAATTTCTATCTCTTCTCAGATCCTCACTTAGTCGGTCCACGTTGTTTGACTGACCGACTAGTTGATGAACTAGTCGGTCAGTGATTGTTCTTTGACCGACTAATTCTCCCAGATTTCTATCCGTTGGAGAATGACCTAAGTTGTTTTTATGGGACCCTATAAATACGAACCTAGGTCATTTCTATCTAGCTTAGAGCTTCCATTCAGAGATTCATTGAGATCAATAGAGATAGCCATTCTCACTCAAATCTAAAGCTCTCTTCCTCACAAGAAACCCATTCTCTCTCATTTCTAGATCTAGAATCCATCTAGAGAGAAGGTTGTTCTTGGTGAGCTCTTCAAGCTATTGCTTGATCCAAGTCTCCAAATCATCCCTAGGCACCGATTGCTGGTCATTTCCTTGGTGCTAGGTCTTGGTGACTTCATCTTCCTCAAATCCTTCATTTCACCATTTGGGTAAGAAAAACTCAAGGTATAGGATTTTGTGGTAAGATTGTTTATTTCATATTAAACTCTTTAATATTGCTTTGTGATTCTCTCGGTTGTGAGAGAAGGTTGTGATCCCGGGTTGTGGGATTCACGTTTGCTATTGCATGTATGATTTGATCTTGTGAAGGTTTTTCACAAGATATTCATAGTGGAAATCTTGAGTTAGGGTTTCTAACTCAAGTATCCGGAGGGGATCCGGGTGGTTGGGACGTAGGATCACCGGGAACAAGTCGGGGAGACTTGGGTGGATCCGAACCCATTAACATCATTTGTTTGCATTGTTAATTTTGTGTTGTCATTCAATTTAAGCTTCCGCAAATTGATTTGGTAGTTGTTTGCAATTTAATTTGGAATTATACTCCTTATTATTTTAAAGTACTATTCACCCCCCTCTAGTACTTGTGCAGTAGCTAGTAGGGCATTACATCCCCGACTTGTTCCCGGTGATCCTACGTCCCAAACACCCTGATCCCCTCCGGCTACTTGAGTTAGAAACCACTAACCCAAGTTTGCACTATGAAATTCTTGTAGAAAACCTCTACAAGATCAAATCTTACACAAAAGAAAACGTGACTCCCACAAACCGGGATCACACACAACTCTCACAACCGAGAGATAAACTTGCAATAACAATGTAAATGAAACAATGAAATACTTACACACAAAATCCTATGCCTTGAGTAAACTTACGATTTTAGGACAAGGAGGATTTTGAGAAAGAAGTCACCAAACCCTAGCTCCACCAAGATGGACAGCAATATGTGGCTAGGGAGAAGTTGGAGACTTGGATTCAAGCTCCTAGCTTGAGTGGCTCACAATCAATGAGAATCTCTCTTGAGGAATACGAGTGAGGGAGAGATTCTTGTGAAGAGAGGGAGCTTGGAAATAGGAATTAAATGCTCTCTCTTTAATTCTCAAAGTCTCAATAATATCAGCCTTGAATACAATGAAGAAGCATTCCAAGATTATATAGGATAGAGAGAAGAGAGAGAGAAAATTCGTGCAATTAATGCTCCAACGGATCTATTTCTGAAGCAGTCTAATCGGTCTAAGAAGGATCACTGACCGATTAGTTTTGCAACTAGTCGGTCGGTGATTCCTCTTGGACCGACTAAACAGTTCACAGCCAATAAGGAAAGTTCAGGAAGTATAGAACTAGTCGGTCTAAGAAGACTTGCCAACCGACTAGTTTGACAACTAGTCGGTCGGGGAGTGTTCTTTGACCGACTAAGAGTTGAAATATAATAGGCTAAATTCAAAGAGAGCTAGTCGGTCTAAGAACAAATTCCAACCGACTAGTTTCACAACTAGTCGGTCGATGAATGTTCTTGGACCGACTAACTATAAACAGTAGCTCAGGCTGAGAAATGAATATATAACTAGTCGGTCTAAGAAGGATTCCAAACCGACTAGTTTGACAACTAGTCGGTCGGTGAACCTTCTTGGATCGACTAATTGGTCAACAATGAAGATGCTGAATTGAGCAAGGAGATCTAGTCGGTTCAAGAAGGATTACTGACCGACTAGATGATAATCTAGTCGGTTGGTTCTTCTTCTTGAACCAACTAAGATGCACTAGAAGCCGCGAGAAGAAGCGTGAAGCTTCAGGAAAGTTTCTATGGGCTTCTAAGATAATCCTAGCTCTAAGATATGAGCGTTATGAAGATTTAAATGTAAGACCTACTCAAGGCTTAACATTCTACGAAAAGAACCTAGAAGACTATAAATTAAACTAGACGAACCGTCTTCAAAAGCTTCAATCCGAATCTCTTGACTTCAATAATGCTCCTTTAGCTTCAACGAAGCTTCAGGCACTCGATCATGCGCTTTGAGAAGTCTTGAGACGTCGCTTTTGATGTTCATATAATTTTGGCGACGATCTCCATAACTGCGCTCACAAAGAGTTAGTTCACGATATTTATGTTTGTTCATCATCAAAACCAAATCCGGGGAATCAATACTCAACAGAGTTCTTTGCCTATTGCTGACTTGGAGTTCCAGTTTTCTAGTTTGGGTGCGTAGCACCATTTTACTTTCTTGTCTAGGTTGGGTGCGTAACACCAGTAGTTTCCTTTTTTGTTGTAGCCATGCCCGAGGCTTTCCTTTTTAGACTTTCCATTGTACTTCTGGATTATATCTTTATGAATGAATGTTGTTTATTTTGAGTACTCTTATTAATCTGAACTAAATGCAAAAGCCTGTATATCGAATGGTGTACCCTACAGACGCTTATTGGGTCCGAGCTTTACAGCTACAGCCCATGCGGACCTGCGTCTCGTTCTCGCTCCCGTATTATGGGAAGCGGGACATAACAGGTATCCTGTTACATTAAACCACATATACCAAGAAATTATTACAAAAAAATTCATATAAACCAATGTCATCCACTTAGTACACCTATGGTTGTACGTTCTCTGGATGTACATAAAGCCCTTTCCATCTCCTGGAAGAGGGGGAGGATATTCTTGGTCCTGAAGTCTCTTATCTAAGTGCGATTGGAGCAGTTTTTATCTGGTCAACTGCATGCATCCTAATATAGCATTTGCAGTAAATTTACTAGCCAGATACAGTGCTATGCCAACAAAGCGCAACTGGACCGGAGTTAAGCATCTTCTGCACTACCTCTAAGGATCGATAGATTTGGGCTTATATTATAAGAAAGTGTCATCCTCCACACTTGTTAGCTATGTAGGTGCAGTTTACAGGTCCGATCCCCATAATGAAAAGTCACAAACTGGGTACGTGTTTGCCTACGGTGGTATGGCCATCTCCTGAAAATCTCTAAACAAAACTATGATGGCGATCTTATCCAATTATTCAAAAATTCTCACCGTCCATGAAGCTAGCAGAGAGTGTGCTTGGTTATGCTCAGTTGTGCATCACATTTTGGTGACGACTGAAATTTGTTAAGCCAACCACCATGTTTGAAGATAATGCCGCCTGCATAGCCCAACTACGAGAATGTTACATCAAAGGCGACAGGAGAAAGCACATCTATCCAAAGTTATTCTAGACACATGATTTGTAAAAGAATGGCGAGATCGATGTGAAGCAAGTACAATCTAGTGAAAATCTGGCTTATATGTTCACTAAGTCTCTTCCAACATCCACTTTTCAAAAATTTGTACAAAAGATTGGTATGAAGTGCCTAATAGATCTGAAAGCCTAAGAGTTTGTACAGATCAGGGGGATTTAAATAGAATGATACTCTTTTTTCCTTAGCTATGGGGTTTTCCACTGGGATTTCCATAGCCAAATGTTTTAACGAGGCACATCTCATTAACTCTACAGATCACAGAGTATCCACCCCTTATGATACTCACCTAATATTTAAAATCTCGGAGTATTCATGAGTATGAGTTCACATTTATGGCTGGATAAGAGGGAGTATTATGAATGTGTTATGTAGGCCCATTATAGGCCCCATGTAGGGCATATCCTATCCAGTAGCAACCTAGGAGTTTGTATCCCACACAAACATTGTATCCTACCATTATATGAACTCTTCCACTATAAATAAAGGCCTGGGGTCTTCCCCAGAAAGCACTTCACAACAAACATGAAAATAAATTAGTTGGTGTACCTTTACATATTTGTTTAAGTTTTTACTTCCATCTCTATTTGTATCCTAACCATTATAATTAATTGTCAGCACACTCTCTCAATCTCTCTCCCTCCTTAACATTTAAAAGAATCTATTACAAATCGACAAGGTTTCTTTGATAAAATTTGTTTTTATTTCAAATTAATAGAAGCACTATAATTGCTGAGATATAATACAAATAATCATTATTATGGTCTCATGTGGTTTAGAATATTTTCACATTAAATAATTTAGAGAAATGTTGTGGATATAAATAGATGGACGATTTTTTTGAAAAAAAAGCCAAATATTAAAAATTTTTAGCAGATTCAACTAAGTTCAAAACTAATTAGAAAAATCGACCAAGTATTCACCATGTCAGTGCTCAGGGATGACTAGACGCTGACGGGGATTGTTTATGTTTTGGCTACGGTTACAAACCACAGCTGAATGGGATAAGAGGCGGTTCCCACCATTTGGTCGCGACTGCCAACCGCGGCTGCCAACCGCGGCCAAAATCTATGCCCTAAATAGCAGACTGGCAGTGGAGTAGCCCCACTTCTAAATCATTCGATCACTGCTCTGCTATGCCAAAATTCCGGAGATTGAGCTCACCTCAGGCCCAGTGTCTGACGTTTCATAGAGAAGAGCGATCGACACGGCTCCACATCTCTGATCTAACCGTAAGTTTCCCAATTTGATGAGATTACATATGCTTCCTTGATTCTGTTGATATTCGAATTTTTATCTTAGATTATATTTTTTGTTAGTATAACATAACAAAATTTTATCCCAATTTTGATTATAATCTTTGTTAGAGTAAATTATCTTAGATTATATTCAAATTTTATCTCGGTTTATATTTTCAAATTTTTGTTAGAAATATCGTGGTCATTTTAACGTTGAAGCTCATTTGTAATTGTGTTAATACTTTGGAGTTTACTTGGTGGAGGAATTTCAAGGGTTTAAGCCAATCATATAATTATGGTTATAAAATATTTGAGATATCAATTTCAAATGCTTTGTTAAAGAGTATGATTGTAAGGTTATATATCAATTATAATCATAAGTTTCAAAGTATATGTTTAGTATTGTTCAAGTTTGTTTGCAATTATACGATTGCATCTTATGGAGAAGGTAGATCTCGTATCTGATGTGGTTTTGTATGATCAGGCCCGATATCGTTCTGCACATATATAGCCTGGCCAGGTATGCATATTCTTCTTAATATAAACGGTATAAATTTTCATTAGTCTTTCATGAAGAAAGTAAATCATATATTGGTTGCATGCATATATTATTTTAGTTGTGGATCATTCACGCAAACATTTCGCATGGGATATAAATAAGCATGTGGTGTAGTATATTGAAATGGCCAGGCTACACATATGTGCTATGTTGAAGTGGATAAGGTTGGACTGTGCATTACTTACAATGTTGGTTAAAGATGGAGGCCCAAGACCAATACCTTCCATCTTCTCCAAGGTGAGATGATGATCACGCTGCAGGATGAATCAGTCATCATAGACCTACCTATTGACAGATCCCCATATAGAGTTGTGAAAGACATATTAGTTAGGGGAATTTGATGAAGCGGCTTCTTGGACATGCATCCTCAGAAAACCAAGGAGCCAATGTGAAGCTTAGCTAGCTACGAGGAACTTTTATTGATTTGCATGCAGGAGCCACCGTGGTGCAGATTAGCAATATGCTCAGGCATGTTGACTGTTGAGTTCAATATCAATGTTGGTTTGATGATCATCAACATTATGTTGTGTGCTAATCATCTTATATGTTTTAGTCTCAAATAATTAATAGTGATTACATCAAGGGGGAGACAAAACATTTGGTGATGTCCTGATGTACTCAAGGCATGGATCAATAGAAGCATTAAAGCCATGAAGAATCATGAAGTTTATGTAAATCATTTTTGCTTCTTTATGTATTTTTCTATTCATTTAGTAGAATATTTGTATGCCTTGATTAGATGGACACACACACAAAACATTTGGTGATGTCCTGATGTACTCAAGGCATGGATCAATAGAAGCATTGAAGCCATGAAGAATCATGAAGCTTATGTAAATCATTTTTGATTCTGTATGTATTTTTCTATTCATTTAGTAGAATATTTGTATGCCTTGATTAGATGGACACACACACACGCACACATCTTCATGTCTTTTCCATCTTAGAAATCCATAGGATCTTCCTAGAACCCATCATAATAGGTTCATTGACCAAAACACTCTAGATTGTGTTTTTATACCAGGACCAGACATCTGGAATTCATTCACCAGACATATGTCGTATCCATTTTTTAAGATGGCCAAAACCTAGGATGGCATGTCATCTAAAGTTTAGATACCAGGCGTCTACACAATACAACAGATGACTGGTCAATGAACTCCAGTCGACTTAACAGGGTGAGTTAAATATCCTAAACTCTCAGTGTTTTTCACCTATAATTATCAGTCATCTGTTGGAGGCTTACCAGGTGACTAAATAATGCATCAGGCATCTGACAAGTGTTCTGCACTGGTTGCTTGGAGTTTGGTCTTCAGTTTGATTAATGACCAACTCGTGACAATCGTTTGTTGAAGGAGGACCAGATGACTGCACAGTTTACCAGCCGTCTGGTCACCCTTCTCCAGACGTCTGGTCGCTAAGAAAATTGTCCATTTATAGTTGTCAGACTATAAATTTCGGGGTTGATTTCTTGGGTTTTGAGCCGAGTTTGTGAGTGCTATTTAAACCCATAGAGAGGGAATTTTGGTGAGCTCTCCACTGATATAGAAAACATTTAGATAGCCAAAATTTTGAGGATAAAGCTCATCATCTTCACTCTCTCTTTTCCTACTCTTGTTGAATGATCTAGTGGTTGAAATCCCTAGCCTAAGCAGAAGCTCTGAAGTGCATCTAGTTCTTCATCGCAAGCACTTGGTTTCCACACTTCTATACCTTCATATTCATATAGGTAATATCTATTCAAGACATAGGTACGTGTGTAATTTGTGTAACATTTGTTTCGTTGTAACCTTGTTCCCGGGTTGTCAGAGTGTCTCTCTAAAAAGAGAGGTTGGCCCTTGGAATATGGTGTGCTTTTGAAAAAGAGTGTAGCACTTGGAATAGTGTGTGCTGGTATCCCAGAAGGGATTTTGTATGTGTGCTCCTATTGTATGAGAATTGTCAATCATGCTTCGGTTTGTGGTGTTAGCTGTTTGTGCCTTGGAGAAGGCTTGTTAGTGGAATCCACATAGCGCGATTGCAACGTGGAACTAGAGCAAGATCGTCTTGGAATAGGGATTCGAACCAGGATATGCCTTGTGTGTTTGCATTTTTCATTGGCATATTTCTATTTGTGTTTTTTGTTGTTGAGCTATTCGTTTTCATTTTCGCTGCATTATGTGCTTAATTTTAGTAACTTTTAATTACGCACTTTTGTTTGCCATTACACTATTTTTCCCCCTTCTAGGATATTATGTATCCCCAGGCCCCAACAATTGGTTTCAGACCTTTGGTTTGGTGGCTTTTGAAAGCAAGACGTGGTTGTCTCAACAAAAATTCGTTCATCCTCCCATCTTCAAAGGCAACCACTTCTCAAAATGGAGGAAGAACATGTGGAGTTGGCTTGAAGAGAAAATGTTGTCAAAGTTTATTACTTCGGATGCTCAAGCCCAAAATGCTTTACTCAATGCCCTCTCCTCGCAAATTACAAGAAGCTAATGGAATTCTAGACGACATGAGAATATCTTGAAGTGAACTTCGGAAAGGAGGAAATCGATTCAATCGAGTCTTGTGATGATGAGAGTATCGGTGGCAATAGGGTATCTCATAAATCTCTCTTTGAACAATGCTATAATGCTTTATTAATTAAGTTTGACTCTCTTAAAGCGAAAAGTAAGAAGCTTAAGAGAGATGCACGCAGACCCACATCTTTATCATCCGAACTTCATGATAAGACACAAATCATTGCATTGAATCAAGAAAAGGTTGCTCTTGATTCACATGTGTGCATGTTGAGTAAGGAGAATGACTCTATTAAAACTCAAATTGAGTATGTTCATGATTTTCACAAATTTGTGAAAGAGAGTTCGTATGCTACGCATAACATTGAATTGCATTCATTGCATATCAAGAAAGATGGACTTCTTTTCCAGATTAGTGCTTTGAGAGATGAGAATGCTTCTCTCAAACTCCAATTGGAGAATGTGCACTCTGATAGTGACTCCGTCAATCTTGAGAAGGATTCTCAAATTGATGTTTTGAGAAATGAGACATTGGCTCTCAAATCTTAATGTCTCGAGCTTAGCTCATGTCTATCTAAGAGGAATGCTGACATTTCTTCACTTTTGAAGAAGTCCAAGCTTTTGTCTACTCAATTTATGAGTAAGGACAATGTTTTGGGATCCTCAACTTTGAGCGTGACTAAAACAAGCTCTTTTCCTAGAAGCACCCAAAACAAATTTGTGGGGGAGCTTTCTAAGGGGATAGTCACATCTAAACATCTTCTTGGCAAGAAATCAATAAAGATTATAAAGTCAAAAAGGAATCATGCATTTTATATTCCGGTTATGCGGTTGTTGAGAAGCCCGTTCATACACATATGCATGATGCTTCTACCCATATGAATAATTTTTTGTTACCATGCTAAAATTAAACCCGCTTTGTAACGGCCACTTTCCGGTCGTGTATTTTTAGCACGTAGGTTGTCCCGTTTGTGTATTTTTTTTCGCGTTCGGTTTAATTATTATTTTTCCGTAGCTCAGACGCGTGTTCGGACCCTGTATTCGCGATTCTCTCGAAGGCGCGATCGTCCCGGTATTTTCCTTGTAATTTTTGGATGGCGAGGGCCCAATCTACTTAACACATTAATAAGTTATAAAATATTTCTTATAAAATAATTTTAATTTTCGTAGATGGGCTGTCGTTTTATTTCCAAAACTAACTAATTAATATGATAAACCCTAAACTAATTCATTCCTATTAAAAGATGGCTCCACTCAATGTCAGATGAAACTGACATCTTTAAAATATCTAACTAAATAACTAAGGGATCTTTTTACATCCAAAGACTCAGTCACTCTCCCCTTTTCCACGTCGCCCACATTCCTCTCTCTCCCACGTGCAAGTGCAACTTCCCCACGTTCCCGTTTCGAACTCTACTGTCCCTTGAATAAAATAAATCCTAGGGTCATCAGTAACCTCTACCTCCTTCATTTATAACCCTACCTTTCGTTTTCTCCGCAGCCGCCCCTATCCCCTATCTCCTCTCCACAGAACGCACAAACCCCAGCTTCGCAAACACCCGACGTCGGCCCTACCATCTTTCACGTCGCCCAACAACCCAACGCCGCGGCCCCCTCTATCTCCCCTCGCCGAAAGCCCAACGCCACCTCCTATTTACTCGAGGCGCAACACCCCAACTCGCCCAGCAAACCCTAGCAGCACTCTTCAGACCACCACGCGCCTCAGGACCGCTCAAAGCTCCAAGCTCGACACTATCAACGCCCTGTCGACCCCGCCTCCTCCTTCGGACGACTGCCCGTAGTGCTGCCGTCTTCGTCCCCGACGCCGGAGCACCCTACAACGCCGCATCACGTAAGTGATTAGTAGGCTGTCTTACCTTTCATTATACGAGCAGTGACACCATGCATGTAAAGTTTATAAAAATGAGTTAAATATTAGTTGTAAGTTATTAGCTGTACACCCTAATCTTTCATATTCAAGTCTTCCTTATGCTGGCATCTAAACTGTTTTAAATTAGTAGAATATTAGTAAGTTAGCTTAACACTGATAATTAGCATGTTAAAAATATTCATATGATATCAACCCATGCGTCAGTAAGATGGGTCACTTTATAATATCACTCCCATGCAACTGTGGAATTATTTAACATGGATACATGATAGAGGATTATATTAATAAGACTTGTAACCTAAGTTAGTAAGTTATGTTAATTAATAACCCATAATGTCCACAGTTAGTTGTTTGTTAAGTTAGCTTATTATTAATTAAGTATGTGCAGTGTATATATACCTCCGCTCGCGGCCACCATCTTCCCCTTGCCCAGAAACTTCGCACCACCCTTGTAACCCCGATCTCCGTTCGCCCCTAGCCTCGCTCCGCCACAAACCCCGACCTTCACTCCATAGCACCTCACCTCCTCCTCCGTTCCGAACCACAGCACCGACCTTTCATCTCATTCTCGCCATCGCCGTCGCCTTCCCCGGTGGGACACACACCGCCGAATCCCCAAGAGCCGCAAGCGCACAGACCTCCGAGAGCCCGCGGCACACTCTCTTCCATCCGACGCCGGTAACCTCACAACCACCGTCGCCCTGTCGTGTCGCCTAGCCGCACGCCGTTGCCGCGCCACCTTGCTGCTTAGACCCGCCAACTCGCCGTCCACGCCGATCTTCCACCTGCAAGCTAATGGGTGCAACAAACTGTGAGTGGTTACTATTACACCAGTAAATTATAGTAATTAGTTTAAAAATATTAATAGTTAGTTTATGTTGAATAGATGTAAGTTATGTTATACATTACCTGGTACTCACATCTAGGTTAGTCCACATAAAATCATTATTTAATACGTTAGTTTTAAATGAATGTAGTTATTATATATTCTATGTTTTATATAAGCTTCATGTAGGTCAGTACCCTACTACCCTATGAATCTATAAAACGCTGAGTGTAGCCTTGTAGGAAGGCTGTGAGTCCGATGCTAATATTAGGCTCTCATTCCAACTGCCCCTTTAGGCCTATGTCTATGTTAAAACATATAGACTAGTACCTCCTTGAGGTTATGAACAGTACTATCCATGCTATGAACAGTAGGTTGCTGTACTACTTTTGGTCACTGATAATGACATTTGAGATTATAAAACATGTAGGTTAGCCTATGATGTAGTCAGTTATTTTTGTTGGTATATAAGTGCATGCTAGTTACACAAACAGGGTACTTTATGGGCTGAACAGTAACCTTACTTAATGAACATCACCCTAGGTTAGAAAACCTAATAGATTGAATATTTATTTAAATGTGTAGGAGCGAACCTAATTCAGACATGTGTTTAATCAAACAGAGAACCAGTTGTTCCATAGCGTAACGCCGTCGAGACGAACCCACGAACAACCGACATCACCGGAAGCAGGCAAGTGAAACTTGCCAACTTTTCTTTAGGCCATGTCTTTAGGCCAATTCCTCGTACTAGCGTGAAAGAGACTAGATCGTGAAATGATAGCGATCTAGGCGCAACTTTGTGATCTAGCTTGACAACGAAGCTAGATCCGACACCTTGCCATATCATTTATGCATTGATATCTGTCATGTTTAAATTCCTTAACTGTACGCATTTGAATTGTCAACTGCCATGCATTGCATCATACATGTCATCCTAGTTAAACTTGCATCGTAGCACACGCTACACTACTTGTATAATCCATGTTTCCGTGTTACCGGCTAGGCACCCGTTATGCGGGCATAACCCTACGCCATCCGTGTTAAAAACACTTCCTGGCTCGTGATCCAGAAGCGAGCATTCCGTGTTCGGGGGTAATGCCCTGGCTCGACACACGTGGAGGGGTAGGGATAAACGGTCACTTGAGCGTAAGAGTTGGCCCGTACAGCCACTCTAGCCAAAGGGCGGAATCTCTGTGCACGACGTGATTACAATTCCAGTACTTGTCCTTTACTTGTTTACTTTCCATGCCATGTTATTTGCCATGCTATACCATGCCATACTTTACTTTAGAACTGCTAGGTTGCTTTACTTTCAAAGTTGTCATACTTTACTTTAGAACTGTTAGGTTGCTTCCTTTTATAGTTTCCTTGCACAAGTCTTTTTAGACTTGCTGACATGTGCCCCTTCTCTTTGGGTGACGCATGTTAGTTGCTGAGCCAGAGACAGTTGCGGAGAGTGACGAGTTCGTGGAGTTCGTGCCCGAACCTGTTGGTGACGTAGAGTACGAGGACACCGGTGATCAATCTTAGAGACCTCCCGTACTTTTCTTTGTTAGCTGTGGTTGTCGGTGAGTAGCACCGTTTTGTTAGTTTCTTTTGGCCATGCTGGGCCTTGTACTTTTGACTCTTTTGTTGCCTGGTGGCATTTCTGGTTGTGGACTTTTGTTGGACTATGAGTTGAATGAATGCTATATTATTCGCCTCTTTTGCTATTATTATTGTTGTTGTTCTGAGTCACATTACAGGGACCTGCTACTTCGTTTTATTTGACGCTTATCGGACTTGCAGCTTTGCAGCTTCAAGTCCGTGCGGACCTTCTCACGCTTCGCCTCCATGTTTTTGGGAAGCGGGGCGTGACAGGTTTCTTTGGTGGCCCATGCAGGTCCCGTTTTTCTGTAACTGTGACTTAATCAGAATAACAATAAGAATTATAGAAAGTCCAATAAACAAAATTCAACGCCGTGCCTTGGGCTAAGAGTCTGATCTGTTTTGTTTCCGGTGTCAATAGATGGCTGGGAGACTGAATGCCCGTGGTGGTCGTGGTGTGCCCCCTCGCGACCAGGAGCCGGACCGAGAGCCCACCACCGGGGAGATGATGAGGATGATGCATCAAATGATGCAGGTGCAACAAGGAATTCTGCAGACTGTCCGGAATGATCCGCCTGCTCGTGCAGCGCCGGTTGTTCAGGCTGCCCCTCGCTTCGAGCCCGGAGCGAAGCAATTTCGGGAGCTGGGTCCCGCTTACTTCGATGGGACCGAGGGACCCCTGGCTGCAGATGAGTGGACCAGGAACATGGAAGACAATCTGAAGATGTCGAAGGTCGACCCAACTGGATGGGTTGATCTGGCGAAGCGACAGTTGAAAGATAACGCGCGAAACTGGTGGGACGCCGAGGAAGAGTTGCTGGAGGAGCCGATTTCTTGGGCTACCTTCAAGTCCAGATTTAATGAGGAGTATTTTCCTAAGGCCGCCAGGAGGGAGATGGCTCAGCGCTTTATTGACTTGAAGCAGGGAAATTTGACGGTGGATCAGTATCACCAGGAATTCACGAGGCTGAGTCGTTTTGCACCGAAGATGGTGCAGGATGCTGAGGAGAGAGCCCAGAGGTTTCTGCAGGGGCTTTCGTTGGATCTACAGAGCTATGTCACTTCTTCTGATGCGGAGACTTACCAGAAGGTTCTGATTGCGGCGAAGAGGCAGGAGAGGATTGTGAATCAGAAGAGAGGACAGATTTCTGGCACTGGGAAGAGGCCTATGGAGCAGGCCAGAGCAGTGGTGAGACCGGGGCACGGGCCCAACCAGCCTGTGCAGTTCAAGAGGCCTGGAGGACCTTCTACTTTAAAGACTTGCAATTTCTGTGGCAAGACGGGGCATATCAAGGATCAGTGCCGGAAGATGCTGGGGCAGTGTTTAGTTTGTGGTGATCCTGCGCACACCATGAAGGATTGCCCGAGGTCGAAGCAGCCGTGGAGGGCACCTGTTGCAGCTCAGCCGTTGCAGCAGAGGGCACCTGTTCCTGCTGGTCGTGGAGCGCCTCTCGTTCCGCAGAGGCAGGCGTTTCAGCAGGCTGTCCAGCCGAGACGACAGGCGTTTCTGATGACTGCTGCTGAGACCGAGACGCTGGATGAGGTTATCGCAGGTAACTTTCTAACTAGCTGTTCCTTTCTTAGTTAGTTTGGTTGTTAGATATGATTAGTTGTTTGCATATGTTTGTTTGATAAAATAGAATTTGATTGTTTAGACTGTCCGTTAGGTGTGATCTTGGTCTGCGCTTTTCCTGCACGAGTTCTCTTTGACTCTGGTGCATCCATGTGCATCATTTCTCGGAGCTTCGTGGAGAGGCATTCCTTGTCGACTTCCTCTCTTCCCCAGAGTTGGAACATCGTCACAGGGAATGGCGTGATCTCGGTGCATCTTGGGTGCAATTCCTGCCCGTTGGTGGTCTGTGGACACGAGCTGTATGCTGACTTTATTGTCCACGACATCATCAACTATGATGCTGTGCTTGGGATGGATTGGCTTGCAAGCTTCTACGCTACGATCGACTGTCGGAGGAAGAAGGTGGTGTTCGAGATTCCCGGACATCCAGTGTTTGAGTTCAGCCGTGGTAGCAGTTCGCTTTGTCCGGTCAGGTTTCGGGCCAAGCCGGTGGAGGCTGTGGCTATGCTGATGGAGCAGGGTAGGCCTGCTGTGGTGCGTGAATTCGATGACGTCTTCCCTGAGGAGATGTCTGGTCTGCCGCCCGATTGAGCTCTAGAGTTTTCGATTGACCTGATTCCGGGAGCGCAGCCCATTTCGAAGGCACCTTATCGAATGGCTCCAGCGGAATTGGAGGAGTTGCGGAAGCAACTGGACGAGCTTTTGCAGAAGGGTTACATAAATCCCAGTGTGTCTCCGTGGGGAGCACCGGTCCTGCTGGTGAAGAAGAAGGACGGTTCGCGTCGCATGTGCGTGGATTATCGAGGGCTGAATGCGGTGACTGTAAAGAATAAGTACCCATTACCGCGGATTGATGATATCTTTGATCAGCTGGGAGGATCGAGGGTATTCTCCAAATTGGACCTGAGAAGTGGATATCACCAGCTGAAGGTGAGGAAAGAGGATATTCCGAAGACGGCATTCAGGACGAAGTATGGTCACTACGAGTTCGTGGTTATGCCTTTCGGTGTAACCAACGCACCCGCAGTTTTTATGAACCTGATGAATCTGATCTTCTATGACTATTTAGATAAGTTTGTCGTTATTTTCATTGACGACATTCTGATCTATTCTAAGTCAGAGGAGGAGCATGCGTCGCACTTAAGGACGGTATTGGAAATTCTGAGGAGGCATCGGTTGTATGCCAAGTATTCGAAGTGCGAGTTCTGGCTGGATAGAGTGGCTTTTCTTGGACATGTGGTCTCGGGAGATGGCATATCTGTGGATCCGGAGAAGATCAAGGCCATCAGAGAGTGGCCGGTTCCACAGTCAGCGACTGAGATCAGGAGTTTTCTTGGGCTTGCAGGTTATTACCGGCGATTCATCAAGGATTTCTCCCGTATTGCCGAACCGATGACTAAACTGACGAGGAAGGATATACCGTATGTTTGGTCCGATGCTTGTGAGGAGGCTTTTTCTGTTCTGAAGGAGAGATTGACGACTGCACCGGTTCTAGCAGTGCCTGATCGTAGTGGAGGATTCGAGATCTTTTGTGATGCTTCTGGCAAGGGTCTCGGTTGTGTGTTGCACCAGCATGGGCATGCGGTTGCGTATGCTTCTCGTCAGCTCAAGACTCATGAGAAAAATTACCCGACGCACGATTTGGAGTTGGCTGCTGTTGTGTTTGCGCTCAAGATTTGGAGGCACTTCCTGCTGAGTGAGAAGGTGAAGATCTTCACCGATCACAAAAGCTTGAAGTATATTTTTACACAGAAGGAGCTCAACATGCGACAACGTCGATGGTTGGAGCTCATGGCTGATTATGAGATCGACTTGCAGTACCATCCCGGCAAAGTGAATGTGGTTCCTGATGCGCTGAGCAGACTTCCAGCGGTGATGATGTTGACTGCACAGTGGAGGTTGCAGCAGGATTTCTGTGAGTCTGGAATTGAGATTATACTTCCTGGAGAGTCTTCGTCGTTGATGTGTATGCAGATACAGTCGTCGATTGTGGATAGGATCAAGGCTGGACAGGCTGGAGATCCGAAGCTAGTGAAGATTCGGGAGCAGGTAGAAGCCGGTCTGCGGACTGACTTTCGGATTCATGAGGATGGCTCGCTGAGGTATGGAGCCAGAGTTTGTGTGCCAGCTGGAGATATTAGAGAGGAGCTGTTGGTGGAGGCACACAGTTCGCCGTATTCTGTGCATCCTGGTGGGACCAAGATGTACAAGGACCTTCGTTTGAATTTCTGGTGGCATGGGATGAAGAGGAGCGTGGCTCGGAGTGTGGCCAAGTGCTTGGTTTGCCAGCAGGTTAAGGCGGAGCATCAGCGTACGGCAGGGTTGCTACAACCGCTTCCGATTCCGGAGTGGAAGTGGCAACATATCACTATGGACTTTGTGACTGGACTGCCTCGGAGTCCGAAGCAGAATGACGCGATTTGGGTGATCGTAGACCGATTGACCAAATCCGCGCACTTTATTCCGTTCCGAGTAGGACAGTCCACTGAGGCGCTGGCGAGAAGATATATGGAGGAGATCGTTCGACTGCATGGAGTCCCTGTGAGTATCGTGTCGGACAGAGACACGAGATTCACATCTCAGTTCTGGCAGAGTCTACAGAAGAGTTTGGGTACGAGTCTGAGTTTCAGCACGGCGTACCATCCGCAGACAGATGGCCAGTCCGAGAGGACGATCCAGATCTTGGAGGACATGCTAAGGGCGTGCATGTTAGACTTCAAGGGATCTTGGGAGGATCATCTCCATCATGTGGAGTTTGCCTACAATAACAGCTACCAGGCAAGTATTGGCATGGCGCCATTCGCCGCGCTATACGGGAAGAAATGTCGATCGCCACTGAGCTGGGATGACATTGGAGACAGGGAGCTGTTAGGACCAGAGATGATCGTGGAGGCTGTGGATGTTGTGAGGAACATCCGGGAGAAGCTGAGGATCGCGCAGGACCGTTTCAAGCATTGGGCAGATGCTAAACGGAGGCCTTTGGAGTTTCAGCCTGGAGATCACGTCTTCCTGAAGATTTCTCCGAACCGCGGAGTTATCCGATTTGGGAAGAGAGGCAAGCTGAGTCCGAGGTACATTGGGCCGTTTGACATCCTGGAGAGAGTTGGAGCTGTGGCTTATCGCTTGGCGTTGCCACCGTCACTGGAGGGAGTTCACGACGTATTTCACGTATCTCAGTTACGTCGATACGTCAGTGATCCGTCTCATGCTGTGGATTTCTCGGAGATCACGGTTCGTCCGGATCTTACCTATGACCAGCAGCCAGTTGAGATTTTGGATCGACAGCAGAAGCAGCTGAGGAATAAGACCGTCGACTTGGTTCGAGTGCAGTGGCGTCATGGTTCCCCTGGGGAGTCTACCTGGGAGCGTGAGGAAGACATGAGAGAGCGCTTCCCGCATTTGTTTCCTGAGCATTAGTAGAGGTAGATTCCGAGGACGGAATCATTCATAAGGTGGGTAGGATGTAACGGCCACTTTCCGGTCGTGTATTTTTAGCACGTAGGTTGTCCCGTTTGTGTATTTTTTTTCGCGTTCGGTTTAATTATTATTTTTCCGTAGCTCAGACGCGTGTTCGGACCCTGTATTCGCGATTCTCTCGAAGGCGCGATCGTCCCGGTATTTTCCTTGTAATTTTTGGATGGCGAGGGCCCAATCTACTTAACACATTAATAAGTTATAAAATATTTCTTATAAAATAATTTTAATTTTCGTAGATGGGCTGTCGTTTTATTTCCAAAACTAACTAATTAATATGATAAACCCTAAACTAATTCATTCCTATTAAAAGATGGCTCCACTCAATGTCAGATGAAACTGACATCTTTAAAATATCTAACTAAATAACTAAGGGATCTTTTTACATCCAAAGACTCAGTCACTCTCCCCTTTTCCACGTCGCCCACATTCCTCTCTCTCCCACGTGCAAGTGCAACTTCCCCACGTTCCCGTTTCGAACTCTACTGTCCCTTGAATAAAATAAATCCTAGGGTCATCAGTAACCTCTACCTCCTTCATTTATAACCCTACCTTTCGTTTTCTCCGCAGCCGCCCCTATCCCCTATCTCCTCTCCACAGAACGCACAAACCCCAGCTTCGCAAACACCCGACGTCGGCCCTACCATCTTTCACGTCGCCCAACAACCCAACGCCGCGGCCCCCTCTATCTCCCCTCGCCGAAAGCCCAACGCCACCTCCTATTTACTCGAGGCGCAACACCCCAACTCGCCCAGCAAACCCTAGCAGCACTCTTCAGACCACCACGCGCCTCAGGACCGCTCAAAGCTCCAAGCTCGACACTATCAACGCCCTGTCGACCCCGCCTCCTCCTTCGGACGACTGCCCGTAGTGCTGCCGTCTTCGTCCCCGACGCCGGAGCACCCTACAACGCCGCATCACGTAAGTGATTAGTAGGCTGTCTTACCTTTCATTATACGAGCAGTGACACCATGCATGTAAAGTTTATAAAAATGAGTTAAATATTAGTTGTAAGTTATTAGCTGTACACCCTAATCTTTCATATTCAAGTCTTCCTTATGCTGGCATCTAAACTGTTTTAAATTAGTAGAATATTAGTAAGTTAGCTTAACACTGATAATTAGCATGTTAAAAATATTCATATGATATCAACCCATGCGTCAGTAAGATGGGTCACTTTATAATATCACTCCCATGCAACTGTGGAATTATTTAACATGGATACATGATAGAGGATTATATTAATAAGACTTGTAACCTAAGTTAGTAAGTTATGTTAATTAATAACCCATAATGTCCACAGTTAGTTGTTTGTTAAGTTAGCTTATTATTAATTAAGTATGTGCAGTGTATATATACCTCCGCTCGCGGCCACCATCTTCCCCTTGCCCAGAAACTTCGCACCACCCTTGTAACCCCGATCTCCGTTCGCCCCTAGCCTCGCTCCGCCACAAACCCCGACCTTCACTCCATAGCACCTCACCTCCTCCTCCGTTCCGAACCACAGCACCGACCTTTCATCTCATTCTCGCCATCGCCGTCGCCTTCCCCGGTGGGACACACACCGCCGAATCCCCAAGAGCCGCAAGCGCACAGACCTCCGAGAGCCCGCGGCACACTCTCTTCCATCCGACGCCGGTAACCTCACAACCACCGTCGCCCTGTCGTGTCGCCTAGCCGCACGCCGTTGCCGCGCCACCTTGCTGCTTAGACCCGCCAACTCGCCGTCCACGCCGATCTTCCACCTGCAAGCTAATGGGTGCAACAAACTGTGAGTGGTTACTATTACACCAGTAAATTATAGTAATTAGTTTAAAAATATTAATAGTTAGTTTATGTTGAATAGATGTAAGTTATGTTATACATTACCTGGTACTCACATCTAGGTTAGTCCACATAAAATCATTATTTAATACGTTAGTTTTAAATGAATGTAGTTATTATATATTCTATGTTTTATATAAGCTTCATGTAGGTCAGTACCCTACTACCCTATGAATCTATAAAACGCTGAGTGTAGCCTTGTAGGAAGGCTGTGAGTCCGATGCTAATATTAGGCTCTCATTCCAACTGCCCCTTTAGGCCTATGTCTATGTTAAAACATATAGACTAGTACCTCCTTGAGGTTATGAACAGTACTATCCATGCTATGAACAGTAGGTTGCTGTACTACTTTTGGTCACTGATAATGACATTTGAGATTATAAAACATGTAGGTTAGCCTATGATGTAGTCAGTTATTTTTGTTGGTATATAAGTGCATGCTAGTTACACAAACAGGGTACTTTATGGGCTGAACAGTAACCTTACTTAATGAACATCACCCTAGGTTAGAAAACCTAATAGATTGAATATTTATTTAAATGTGTAGGAGCGAACCTAATTCAGACATGTGTTTAATCAAACAGAGAACCAGTTGTTCCATAGCGTAACGCCGTCGAGACGAACCCACGAACAACCGACATCACCGGAAGCAGGCAAGTGAAACTTGCCAACTTTTCTTTAGGCCATGTCTTTAGGCCAATTCCTCGTACTAGCGTGAAAGAGACTAGATCGTGAAATGATAGCGATCTAGGCGCAACTTTGTGATCTAACTTGACAACGAAGCTAGATCCGACACCTTGCCATATCATTTATGCATTGATATCTGTCATGTTTAAATTCCTTAACTGTACGCATTTGAATTGTCAACTGCCATGCATTGCATCATACATGTCATCCTAGTTAAACTTGCATCGTAGCACACGCTACACTACTTGTATAATCCATGTTTCCGTGTTACCGGCTAGGCACCCGTTATGCGGGCATAACCCTACGCCATCCGTGTTAAAAACACTTCCTGGCTCGTGATCCAGAAGCGAGCATTCCGTGTTCGGGGGTAATGCCCTGGCTCGACACACGTGGAGGGGTAGGGATAAACGGTCACTTGAGCGTAAGAGTTGGCCCGTACAGCCACTCTAGCCAAAGGGCGGAATCTCTGTGCACGACGTGATTACAATTCCAGTACTTGTCCTTTACTTGTTTACTTTCCATGCCATGTTATTTGCCATGCTATACCATGCCATACTTTACTTTGCTAGGTTGCTTTACTTTCAAAGTTGTCATACTTTACTTTAGAACTGTTAGGTTGCTTCCTTTTATAGTTTCCTTGCACAAGTCTTTTTAGACTTGCTGACATGTGCCCCTTCTCTTTGGGTGACGCATGTTAGTTGCTGAGCCAGAGACAGTTGCGGAGAGTGACGAGTTCGTGGAGTTCGTGCCCGAACCTGCTGGCGACGTGGAGTACGAGGACACCGGTGATCAATCTTAGAGATCTTCCGTACTTTTCTTTGTTAGCTGTGGTTGTCGGTGAGTAGCACCGTTTTGTTAGTTTCTTTTGGCCATGCTGGGCCTTGTACTTTTGACTCTTTTGTTGCCTGGTGGCATTTCTGGTTGTGGACTTTTGTTGGACTATGAGTTGAATGAATGCTATATTATTCGCCTCTTTTGCTATTATTATTATTGTTGTTCTGAGTCACATTACAGGGACCTGCTACTTCGTTTTATTTGACGCTTATCGGACTTGCAGCTTTGCAGCTTCAAGTCCGTGCGGACCTTCTCACGCTTCGCCTCCATGTTTTTGGGAAGCGGGGCGTGACACGCTTATTCGTTGCATGAATCACATGTTCCTATGAATGGTAGAAATGTATCTCGTGTGAATAATTTGAATGCTCACTATCATGCTTCACACACGGGGACATGCTAATGTTTATGTTCCACCTCATAAGCATGCACCCCACCTCCTATTCATCCCCCTACACGACCTCTACATAGGAAACCCAAATCACTCTCTTTGTGGATTCCTAAGTGTTGGGAGATGTGTATGCCCTCGAGGAAATTTATCTCTATGTATATGTATAAACATCTTGTTCGAAATAACCATAAGCTGTTTGGTAAAAATTTGCCTAAGTAAATAATAATGTAGTCTTCATCAGAACTTAGGTAAAGTCATGAGACTTAATACAAGGTCAACTAAGTATTGAGATGAAGATCTCGATCATGGAGAAGTGCTTGACTGTTTGTAAGTCTAAAATCGTTTGTGGTTATAGATATTTCGAGAAAAGGATATAGACACATCGGATAGACCATTGTGTCTTTCTCTTCACCTTGGATTGCTGACGATGATCTCGTGGTCGTTTGACTTGGCGAAGTTGGAGACGAGACACATGTGCTCATTGGAGAATGAGTTTACTGAACGACCCAACGAGAGTTATTATATGCTTAACATAAACTCATCTGTCAATGATAACTCTCGGTGATGATAGGCAAGTTGGTCCTAGACTTGAGGTTATTGTACAAACCTGTACGTAAAAGATATCACTTAGATCTCCGACCTAGCTTCGAGGCAAGGCCTATCGAAAGGTCTTCGGTTGGGTGACACTTGAAGCATGCGAGGAGAGTAATGACCAAGAAAGAATTCGTTTCTCTCATTTATGGAGAGTTAGTATTGCATGTGTTAGTTCGGTCTTTAGGAAAAACTTTGATAAAAGTATGTTGGAAGAAGTCCAACATTATTAGACTAAAGACATATAGAGAATAACCGATTTCAAGTTATTATGGTTGACAGTTGACCATACCTTAGGCTTGGTTAAGCGACATAGTTATGACGAAAGGACTAAACCTGTGGCATTCATCACAGACATAGTCAGGGTGGTCCCGAAAATACCCATGTCAATGGGCTAACCACATAATGATGATACCGAAACAAGAACGACACATGTTTCTCGTGGTCACTGCTGTCTGAGGTTTCGAGCCCCACCTGTAGTAGGGTCAGGCTTGGTCTCACACAGAGTGAGACATTCATCAAGTAATAGGTAGGATTAGGGAGATAATGCATATGATGTGTGAGAATTAATTATATCGCAAAAGTATTGGGATAAAGGCCTAAGAATAATTTATGATGGGGAATTAGTAGGATTTAAATATGTCGTAAAATTTTTATAAGTACAATAAAAGCATGGAAAATGGTTACATGGGTTTTAGGAATGTCCAGGTCAAAACCCCTTATTAAACGGCTCTCAAACGGCTCGAATAGAGCCAAATTTCAGCAAAAAGGAGCCCCAAAAGGAATGTTGGGGAGGCCCGACCCAATGCATGCTGGGGCTCGCAAGGGCACCATGCAATGCCCGCTGGGCACGTGCGTGGCACACGCCTGGTGCCCGGCGGGGCCCATGAGCCTAGGGTTTTGAACCCTGTTTGGTGGCTGGTTGTTTAGTGAAAGTACAGTTTGGCGCCCAACTTCACACGCATGTTTGAGGGGTCAAAAGAACTTGGAATCGTGCACCGTTTGTTTATATACGTTCACCGTTCAATGCTCTTCGATTTGATATAAGATATCGCTTCCGAAGATCGGCGGCAAGTAAGAAAAAATTCGTTGTAGTTTGGCTATCATAGAGGGCAAACTTATGATTAACCCCTAATTAATTAGTCCCACATCGGTTATTTTGCGAATAGGAGGGGTTAGCTCCCTATATAAATAGGGGCTAACTCCCTTCCTTGAAACTTGTACCAAGCCTTGGATCAAGGGAGCTCTCAAATGGTAAGGAAAAACCTAGATCGAACAGACTAAATTGTTATTACTCATTCTCCCTCTTTCTTCGTTGCTCCTGTTCGGGCCCTAGTAAGGCTATAAATGAGTTCAGATCGGATCCGAAGTCTTGATGGAGGATGCACTCAAGGTGAAAATTTTTGGAGCACGTGGCTGACTCGGTGAATAGGGCATTGCTCGCCTTGGGACGCGGTGTGGTTCAAGGAAAATGGCTCAGCCTTAACACGTGGCATTGGTTTGTGGGATTCTGTGCTTTGCTAACGTGCAAAGCAAATGTTAGTAATTTCTATTCATGCATTTTAATTGCAGTTATTTTTATAGATATATCTTTAAGGGTTGGTCAGAACCACCCCACGATAGTAGAGATTCTGGTAGGGTTTCAAATAGGGCGTTCTTAAAATAGTTTTACGTTATCTTTCCGCTAATTGTATGTTTTTGTCGTCTGCCCGACTTAGGCCAGATGTCGATTTTGAGCCCTAAGGACTCCAGAGAACCCAACACTAAGAATGTTTCTCGGCATGATAGAAACTCGTATATAGAATCGTATGTTAGGAATGTTATATTTTCATGCGACTATATATGAAAGCCAAACTCCATGTTTGTTTGGTTTCCTTCTTGCTAGCACTTACACACGTACTTTATTCATTGGGTACCATGCATATTGATTACTTTATGTACCCACTTTTAGTGTGAGATTTTCATTGCTCCCAATTTCGCATGATTGGTATGATTTAGAGGGAGTATGGAATTATTTGCTTGCTAGCATGTTTATTTCCATTTACATGCCATGTTTCATGTCATTTCATTATGTTGTGCATGTGGATTGGTTTGTTTTCAAACTCTTTGTGTATATTAATTTGGCACCTCCCATCTTTTTGATATGCCAAAGGGGGAGAAATTGTGGTTATGTAAAAATATATACCGTATATAACATATGCTTTTATGCATAATTTTCTTTGGTACTATTTTTACATAAACACCCATCAATATGCCTTAATCTTTAATTGTTCATTTCGTGCACATATGCATATTGATAGTGGGAGTTTATTAGCACACATTGCATTTTCAATGTTTATGTTATATTTTTACAAAATGTTTTGTCATCATCAAAAAGAGGGAGAATGTTGGCTCTTGAGTTCAAGACCAATGTTGTTTTGATGATGATCAACATTATGTTGTGTGCTAATCATCGTATATGTTTTAGTCACAGATAATTAACATTGATTACAATAAAGGGAGATAAAACATTTGGTGATGGTTTGATGGACTCAAGGCATGGAGCTATAGAAGCATTGAAGCCATGAAGAATCATGAAGCTTATGTAAATAATTTTTTTTGATTCTTTAGGTATTTTGCTCTTCATTCAGTAGAATATTTGTATGCCTTGATTAGATGGATACACGCACTTCTTCATGTCATTTTCCATCTTAGAAATCCATAGGATCTTCCTAGAACCCATCCCAATAGGTTCATTAGCCAAAAAACTTTAGATTGTGTTTTTATGCCAGGACCAGACGTCTGGAATTCATTCACCAAACATCTGGCATATCCGTTTTTGAGATGGCTAAAACATATGATGACCAGTCGCTTGAAGTTCAGTTACCAGGCATTTGCACAGTACAATAGACGTTTGGTCAATGAACTCCAGTTGACTTAACAGAGTGAGTTAAATTTCCGGAACTCTCTATCTTTTCAACCATAATTAGCAGTCGTCTATAAGAGGCTTGCTAGGCGACTGAACAGTGCATCAGGAATCTGACAAGTGTTATACAGATGTCTGGTTACTTAGAGTTTAGTCTTCAGTTTGATTCATGACCAACTCGTGACATCCGTCTATTGAAGGAGGACTAGACGACTGCACAGTTTACCAGCCATCTGGTCACCCTTCTCCAGACGTCTGGTCACTAAGAAATATGTCTGTTTATAACCGTTAGACTGCGAATTTCTGGGTTGATTTCTTGGGTTTTAAGCCAAGTTTGTGAGTGCTATATAAACCCATTGGAGAGGGAATTTTGGTGATCTTTCCACTGATATAGAAAACATTTAGAGAGCCAAAAGTTTGAGGATAAAGATCATCATCTTCACTCTCTCTTCTCCTATTCTTGTTGAATGATCGAGTGGTTGAAATCACTAGCCTAAGGAGAAGCTCCCACGTGCATATAGTTCTTCATCTCAAGCACTTGGTTTCCACACTTCCATGTCTTAATCTTCACACATGTAATATCTATTCAATGCATAGGTAAGTGTGTAATTTGTGTTACATTTGCTTCGTTGTAACCTTGCTCCCGGGTTATGGGAGTGTCTCTCTGGAAAGAGAGGTTGGCTCTTGGAATACAGTGTGCTCTTGGAAAAGAGTGTGGCACTTGGAATAGTGCGTGTTAGTATCCTGGAAGGGATTTTATATGTGTGCTCATGTTGTAATAGGATTGTTAACCAAACACCGGATTATGGTGTTGGTTGTTTGTGCCTTGGAAAAGGTTTGTTAGTGGAATCCACGGAGTGCGATTGCAACGTGGGATTGGAGTATGATCGCCTTGGAATAGTGATTTGAACCAGGATACGCATCGTGTGTTTGTGTTTTGCATTGCCGTATTTATATTTATGTTTGTTGTTGTCGAGCTATTCATTTTCATTTCTGCTGCGTTGTATGCTTAATTTTAGTAACTTTCAATTACAGACTTTTTCTTGCCACTACACAATACACAACAATTTAGTGTATGGTGTAGCCATAAGTCCCAATAGGGCCTAATTGTACATATGATTGGAATCTTATTGGTTCCAAATCCAAGCAAAGGATCGGTACACCTCCGTTGGTTAGCGAAGCTGAAGAATTTGGATGGCATTAGAGGGTATTCCTAGGAAAGTGTTGTGCTAGCATACATATACTCAGAGTTAACTAAGGTGATACAAAGGAAAACATCTGGTTTATATATATGCTCCACCTTGTTGCATGTATACAATTTTTATCTTAGGTAACATTGTGATATATGTATACATATAGTAAAAGTCGCTGACAAATTCATATTTATGGGTATGGTCATGGGAGAGATTACATATAGGAAGGCCTACATACTCATGTATTGGATGGCACCCTCCCCTTAGAGTGTAAGTTGATTGTGCCGAGAACATTTCGGGCAACTTCTCAGTGGAACCTCGACATGTATAGAAACGAGCTTGACTCATTCGAGAGTACACATGTCTAAAATTCTAAACTTTATATAGCGATGTGAATTACTGATATATACATATTATGGAGTCTTATGGGTTATTTATGTTTTTCATTCCCATTAGGTTATCTGGGAGCCATACAATGAGCGATTCGAGAATCTTTCTGCGTTATGTGTAGCAAATTTCATGATCTGGTATGCGTGTGTACCCTTATGTTGTTGGTATGCTGTCGGGATGCATGTCTCGTGTTGTGTTTTGCAATAATTTGATATCCCTCAGCATATTTCAATTGTGGTCTCAGTCATATCGGTGAGGCCGGTAAGAACCAACGACAATGGGAGCAAGCTACTTTTAGCCTCCCATTGAATGGATGCACAGAGAGCAACGCAGTATTGAGCAGGGAGATGCCATAAATTTAAAAGATTATATGGAATGTTATTAAGGGATCACAAGGTGGTGGGTATATACTAGGCATTAGCCCATGTTCACCTACATGCCCTGTGGTCCCATCGAGTAGTAAGTGGTAAATAGTATCTTCATGATCAATATTTATGTGTTTATTTTATACTTATTGTATCTAATATATTTTTATCACTTGGTTTTCCTGACTAACTCATTACTTGATATTGATGATATGGTGTTATGTGGTTTAGAGGAACAGTTCCTAACATACTACAATTTAATTAATAGTATGATCACCGAGGTGCTCCATCATCAAGGGCACCTTCTAGAAGGTGCAGAGATGAGTCATGTTCACTGATTTCATGCAAGAAGGATATATACGGTCATGGATGACGTCGGCCCGTCTCAGTAGCATCAAATTACCATGGATGACACCGGCCCATCTCATTAGCATCAGACCGAAGAGGATTATATGGGACTGTCTTAGCAGCAGCAGACAGAAGTGGATGATGTCGGATCTTCTCAATAACATCGGACTGAAGTGGATGATGCCAGTCCATCTCAGCCTCAACACACCCAACCAAAAATGCAAGGTGACACAACAATACATCAAGCATGTATGCTAACATACAGTCATCGGTCGATCATGCAAAGATTTTTACGTTGGAGACAATGAATGTGTTCATTGACGGGCTGATTATGAATGTAGTTATATAGATGTGAATATTATCAAATTTTAACTTTTTCTATTGTTGTGATTCGTATGTCAGCTTTAAATTTGTAAGCTGTAAGTGCATGGTGTAGTTGTAGCGATATACGGGTCGTCCTCTTGGAGGCAGTTGTTGTTACTAAGTTCTTTATAAATCAATAGCTACGCGATCAAATATGAGAGGAAGTATAATAAAAACTAATAGAAAATGTCAATAATAAAAAGCTCTAGGGCATGGATATCCTCACCATTGGATTAGACTAGGACTGCTTAATGTTAAACGATTGTTGAGTTCGTAAGGTTCGGGAAAGGTCGGCTAATCTAAGGGTATTCTCTCATACCCTACTCTCGTGACGCAAGATAAGATATCCCCTTATATTAACCATATCCCACACTTCCGCAGCGCATGATAGAACTACCTAACACGAATCGATATCGACGCTGATCGCGCATCGATACGTGTTAGATGCATTACATCCGACGAATGTCCCCAATCTTCCTCCACGCCACTCTCGTGGATTAGGATTAGGATCTATGTTATGAGGGCTTTAATCGAATACCGACCCTGATCGTGTATTCGATAGTATCAATCAATGCATTCGAAAACCCTAGATTAACCCTGATGCTGATCGTGAATTAATCTAATTATCCATAAAGGAAGAATTCGATCTATATTGATAATAATCGTCCTAACATACCCTTAATCCTCAATTACTCATCAAGTTACCAATAATTCATCAATCCATAGTTTCTTCCAATGTGGTTCAACCCATTGGCCCTAGATGAATCACTACTCACGATCCATGCAATAATAGATGATAGAAATCACTGAATTAACATTCATTACAACAGATAATGATATAGATTCAATAGTAACCCAATCCATAATCACAAGATGCAACAATAGATGGATTACTATTCAAAAATCAAACTAAAACATAAAGAACAATCAAAGGTTGCAGAGAATAAGATGTTTTACACCTGAAAAAGCTTTGAAAAATCTGCCAAAAAGCATCCAGAAAGGATCTTCTACACAGAGAGGTCACAAAAAGTATTTATAATACTCAAAATTTCCCAAAACTACCACTTGATGGTGCGTCCACAGTCTTCGAAGGACAATTAGCGGTGCGTCCTCCGCGTTTCAATGGCACAAATTTCGGCTATTGGAAATGCCGGATGGAGACGTTCCTAAGGAGTGTTTCCCTTTGGAGAACCCTCTATAAGGAATATGTCGAGCACACCGAAGAGGATTTCAACAAATGGACGCCCTCCGAGAAATTTGCCGAAGTCAACAACGCAAAGGCAATGAACGCTCTTCATTGTGCGTTGGATCTGGATGAGTTCAACAAGATATGCACATGTAAGAGTGCATATCAAATTTGGATCCATCTCGTCGTTACCCATAAGGGAACGAATAAGGTAAAACTTTCTAAACTATATGTTGTTGTACAAAATTTCGATATGGTCCACATGCAGGAAAATGAGAACATAGCAACAATGTATGGAAGATTTACCGACATCACCAATGAGCTCAAAGCTCTTGGGCAAGTCTACTCCCAATAAGATAAGATAGGAAAGATCATAATGAGAATGACCTCCAAATGGGAAAGAAGAGCTATCGCCATCGAGGAGGTCAACGACATGAAGAATGACAATGTGGTTAATCTCATCGGGACTCTCATGTATTACGAAGTAAGACAGGAGAACCAATTGAAGATTCGAGCTATGATGAATCCAATGGAGGCGAAGAAGGCATTAGCATTCAAAGCTAATTCTTCATCATCTGAAAGTGAAGAATAAAAAAAAGAGATGGACTTGGAGGAAATGGAGTAAATGGCAAAGAGGTTTCAACGCTTCTTTTGCAAAGGTAAATTTTCCTCCAAGAATAAATTTGATTCTACTAATAACTCTACATCTCTTTGTTTTAAGTGTAACAAGCCAGGGTACATCAAGAAGGATTGCCCAATGCTCCGAAACAAAGAGAAGTGGAAGGTACCATAGTACCACAAGTCAAACAAATTCAAGAAAGACAAGAAGAAAGGACTTGTCGATACGTTTGATGACTCAAGCGAGGATTCCTCAAGCGAATCTGAGGATGAGAAGGGTGAAAGCGTCCACATGTGCTTCATGGCACGAGAAGACCCACTCTCCGATGAGAGTGATAACTACATGGATGAACCCGAGGTAACTATGGATGAACTTCGAATAGCTAACGGAGAACTTTTCTCTAAGTATCAATCTCTCATGCTTAGATATATTAGTTTAAAGAATATATATGTTAGCAAACCATCCATACTATGCATTATCAACAATGACACCATTGTTGATACACTAACTCTTGAGAAAGCAAATTTGGCTTCTCAAAATGTCACTTTGAGAAATGAGGTGAATACCCTCAAATCGCAACTAGATCAAACGTGGCCCAAGGGTAATAGTGATCTAGCTTCATGACACACACAATTGGGTTTAGAGAGTGATTCTCTTAAAACCCAAGTGCACGAGCTCAAAGTACGGATGTCCACCTTGGACACCAATATTTCTTCTCTTAAGGAGAAATATGAGCTCATGTCCTCCCGTGTTATGAGATTTAACAAGGGGAAAGGACAATTGGATGATTTGCTTGCAAACCAATTTCCGGCCACACATCATGTCGGACTTAGTTATATGGAAGCGAATGCATCCAATGTTTGCACCTCCTATAGTGGTATTATTATAGATTTTGTGAGGCCATTCTCCGGTGCATCCACAAGTGGTATCAAAGACACTATGGGTAGAAAACCTACCAAGAAAGACACCACTTCACCATCGCTTCCTTTTGGCAAGAAACCCGCTAAGGGTGGAAACCAAAAGAGAGGCCATGCTTACATGTACACCAACCTTCATACACGTAGGAAATTTCCTACTTCACAAGTGGACACACATGAACATTTTATGATCCACACCCACGGACACGTACAAATCCACTCATGAGAAATACTCATGCACGTATCCTTACACCCTCATATGCTCATGCACATCATTCTTACATGTATGCACATCTATCACATGTCATGCATGTCCCTTATGCTTCATACAACATGCATGTTCCTAAGCATGCATACAACCCACATATGTCTAATGCATATCCACCTCCTTATTCTTATGCTAGAACTCATGTTCCTAAGAAGCATGCACTACATAGAAATCAAACAATTGTGCATGCAACTAGGAAAGGGACTCCCAAAACTTACATAATTTGGGGTCCCAAGAACACTAGTTTAAATGTTAGGAATGCGTATGTTTATTCCTACTTTAATGATGTAATTAATAGTGATACCTATGTTGGGAAGCGGAAGTCCACTTGGACTTGGCTTCCAAAGGGCTAATCCCCTTGGACCCACAAAAATTGGGTACCATGAGCTTATGGTATACTCGAATTAGTTCTAAAAGGAAAGGATGGATACTCGACAGTGGTTGCTTCAAACACATAACGGGAGATCACTCATTGCTCTCCGAAGTGATTAGCATCAAGGATGGTGCAACGGTCACTTTTGGAGGTAATCAAAAGGGAACCATCATTGGAGTAGGTATAGTCGGTAATCCCTCCAAACCTCTTATTACTAATGTATATCTAGTTAATGGTTTATGTCATAACCTCATCTCCATTAGTCAAATTTGTGACAAAGGTTACAAGGTTAACTTTGGAGAAGGTCTGCGTAAAATTGTTGATTTTGATTCACATGTTTTATTTACAGATATTAGGCGTAATTACTATTTGAGCTTGCCTAAAACCGTAGAACATTGCTTAGTTGCTAATACAAATGAACAACTATTATGGCATCGCCGTTTTGGTCATGTTCATTTTAAGCACTTATATAAGTTAGCTAAGCATGATCTTCTCAAAGGTTTTCCAAAAATTACTTTTAGTAAGAAAAACTTTTATGATTCATGTCAAAGAGGTAAACTTAGTAAATCATCTTTCAAACTTAAAGAAGGCATATCTTCTAAGAGGCCACTAGAATTACTTCATCTAGATTTGTTTGGGCCAACTAGAACCGCTTCTTTAGGTAATGCTCATTATGGATTAGTTGTCGTTGACAACTTCTCTAGATTTATTTGGGTCTTATTTTTAACTAATAAGAATGAAACCTTTGAAGAGTTTACCATATTTGCAAAGAAGATTCAAAATTTCTTAGGATCCACCATTATCACAATTCGTAGTGATCATTGAGGAGAATTTGAGAATGAGTCTTTTACAAAGTTTTGAGATGACACCGGGATAACTCACAATTTTTTTCCTCGTGCACCATCACAAAATGGTGTTGTAGAGATAAAGAATAGGACCCTAATTGAGTATGCACGTATCATGCTCCATGATAGTCACCTTGGACTACAATTTTGGACAGAGACGGTGCACACGACATGTTACGTGCTCAATAGGATCCTAGTGAGACCCCGAATGAATAAAACTTGCTTTGAGCTATTTTATGACAAAAAGCCACAAGTTAAATATTTTCGTGTTTTTGGTTCAAAATGTTTTATCAAGAACACCTTTGGTAACTTAGATAAATTTGAGCCAAGATCCGATGAAGGAATTTTTGTTGGATATTTCACACGTAGCAAAGCCTACCGGATATACAACAAAACCTCTTCAACGATCGAGGAATCACTACACGTATCATTTTATAAAGATTTTGATTATCCTCATGTTATTGATGATAGTGTAGATGCTATATGTGATTCTCTTAGTAAAGTCAAGATTAATGATTCTATTATGGATACTAACACTACTAATGGGATTGTTAAAGATGTTCCAAGTGATGCAGAGATTCCCAAAGCTTACCCAACCGTTCGTAATCATCCCCATGACCAAATTATTGGATATATTGATGTGGGTGTTTGAACGAGGTCAAGAATTGAAGAATTCTCTCATTGCGCATTCGCCTCTTCCATTGAGCCAAAGAACGTCCAAGAAGCGTGTGAAGATAGCTCTTGGATAGTGGCAATGGAAGAAGAACTCATGCAATTCGAGAAAAATAAAGTTTAGGAGCTCGTTCCTCTTCCAAGTGGTCACCAAGTATTGGGACCAAGTGGATCTTCAAGAACAAGACCGATGAGAACAAAGTCATCACAAGGAACAAAGCAAGGTTAGTAGCTCAAGGCTACCTGTAAGAAGAAGGTATTGATTTCGATGAATCTTTTGCCCCTGTAGCTAGATTAGAAGCTATTAGATTGTTGTTATCTTTTGCATCTCATAAGAATTTCAAACTATTTCAAATGGATGTTAAAAGTGCATTTTTTAAATGGTATTGTTAATGAAGAAGTGTATGTTTCTCAACCACCCAGTTTTATACATGAAAAATTTCCAAACCATGTTTTCAAACTTAAGAAAGCGTTATATGGGTTGAGACAAGCTCCTAGAGCTTGGTATAATCGATTCAAAACCTTTCTTTTGGATTTAGGTTTTAAAATGAGTGAAGTTGATTCAACATTTTTTATTAAGGATTATGAAAATGACATCCTATTGATTCAAGTTTGTGTAGATGATATTATATTTGGTTCTACTAACTTTAATCTTTGCCAAGAAATTTCTAAGTCTATGAAGGATGAATTCGAAATGAGCCATATGGGTGAGCTCAACTATTTCCTTGGACTGCAAATTTGGCAAATGAAGGATGTGACTTTCATACATCAAACCAAGTACACATAGGAGCTTATCAAGCGATTCGGGATGGAATCGTCTTCAAACAAAAGGACTCCCATGAGTACGACAACCCATCTACACAAGGATGAGAACAAAAAAGATGTAGACGTTCGTCTATATCGAGGTATGATTGATAGCTTACTCTATTTAATTAGTAGGAGGCCAGATATTATGTTTTCTGTATGCCTTTGTGCTAGATATCAAGCTAGACCTAAGGAGTCACACTTGATTGCGGTTAAACGAACTTTTCGTTACCTCAATCATTCACTAGATTATGGGTTACTTTACCCTAAATCTAGCACATATGAGTTAATCTCATATAGTGATGCCGACTTTGCCGGATGCAAATCCGATAGGAAGAGTACTAGTGGCACTTGCCATTTTCTAGGAAATTCCCTAGTTTCTTGGTTTTCCAAGAAACAGAACTCGGTATCTGTAACGACATGTATTTTTAGGCATGTTTGATCGTGGTGTGTCTGTTTTTCATTTTTTATAGTCCGAGTTTTTATTTTGATTACCGCCATAACCTAATTACTATTATTTTAAACTAATTAACCTAATTAATTCTAATCAAACTGTCGGCAGCCTCCTCTAATTTCCATCTGTCGACAACCACCTTCTCCCCCTCTTCAATTGCCAGTACACACGCCCTCCCTCCCACGGCAACCTCACCATTGGGTTTTCCCCTTCATTATAACCCCATCCCCATTGTCTGCAAACAGATCTACAAACCAGACAATCATCATCAACCTCAGCATCCACATTCTTCTTCAATACAACAAACCCAAATACATTCCTCCTCCAATTTTAAACAGCAAACAAACCTCTTTTAACCCCAAAATCAAATCAACCAGATTAAATTCAGAATCAGAAATTGAGGGGAAAAGAAGAAAAAATGGAAAGTGAAATCCCTAAATACAACCCCCATTGAACCCAATTTCATCATTCTTCCTCCCCCACTTCGAATCCCCACTGCCCTAGTCCCCGCGCGCAACCCACGTGCGCCGCCCAACCCCGGACCACTGGCCACCTTGCGCCAAGCCCCGACTGCGCCGCCTTCTGCCCTCTTATCATGTGTCGCCGCTGCACAGGCTGCCGCCCAGGCTGGCCCCCTTACGCACGTTGCTGCCCAGCCCCTAAGGCCACCGGCCCCCTTGTGCCCAGACCGCCGCCCTCGTCGCCCCCGCAAGGCCACCCCGTGCCCTCGCATCACCGGTCCGCCCCAGGCCGCCGCCCACCATGCCCTTGCACCGTGCCCCCCTTGCCGCCGGCCTCTGCAACCCAAATCAAGAAAAAGGGAAAGAAGACAGAACGAGAAGAACACACACACACACAGAGGTAAGTTTATTATATTATGTTTAGAGTTAAGTTATTAGTTAGGTTATTATTTAAGTTATGATTTTATATATAAAGTTAAGTTAAGTTATTATATTAGTTAAGTTAATTATTTAAGTTGAGTTTTTAATTTAAGTTATTATATTAAGATAACTTATTATAAAGTTAATATATAAGTTACTTTATTATAAAGTTTTATAAGTTAGTATTACACAGTTAAGTTAATTTATATTAAGTTATATAAGTTAAGATGTTTATAAAGGTATTATTTTTTTAGTTAAAGTAAATTTTTAATTAAGTTAATAAGTTATTAACTTAAGTTTTTTGTTTAAGTTAAATATTAGTTATTTTATACAGTTTTTAATATAAGTTTTTATAAGCTATTATTTTATAAACCTATATAATTTATATAGTAGTAGGTTAAGTTGTGTAGCTAACTCATTTTGATCAATTGTGAAACCAGGTATCCCTACCACTGACCAAAACGCACGTTTCGCTACAAGGCAAACAGAAACTCATCGTACACTTGCTATGTCTGTTAAAAAATAAATGCATGCCAATCTAGTGTCATTTCAATTTCATAGTGTTTCCATTTTTAACTGTTAGATAAACTCGTAAATTGCACAGTATCGTAAAAGAAATCGAATTGGACTACAAGACATGCTTGACAGGAAGATGTAACTGGAAATGTGAGAATAGTAAATGACTTGTAAACTGCAAGAATGGTAACCTGCACAGACACTGGGTTTGTGGTAACTTATAATAGCGAGGTAGCGGGAGCGAATAGTTCAGGCCTTGTTGTCACCGTGCGGGTTCTAGCAACCCATCACAGTAGCCGGTGACAACCATCACAGATCACAGATTATTGCACAGTTCTCAGAGAATGGTTCGTCTGGGTAGCACTCGTGGCAAGAGGTGGACTCTTGGTTGCTTACTGTACCCCGCATTATAAATCACGGTTTAGGTACAGCACAGTTAGACTCTCGTAACATGGTCTCTTTTAATAAAGTACTTTGAATTGCTGGAAATTGCTGATAGTTGTAAAATTGCAAAGTTACGTTTCTGCTCTATTTCCTTACCACTATTGTTCGCACTGTATTTATTTTCTCTTAGATTGCCATGCTTGCACATTGTATTAATATCCATGCTAAGAGATACTTTGAGTTACGTCTGATCCTGGCGATCCTTCTCTTTGTGGTAGACCCGCCAGATTTCTCTCAGGTTGAAGAGTTTGCACCAGAGGCTGCAGACGCTGAGTTTACGGTTGAGTTTGACCATCAGGACTTGTAGGATGCTGGGTATTGAGAGTGAGAGTGGGAGATTTACTTTGTTGTTTTCTGAGTGGTTTGGTGTATCATCTGTATTTCGGTTGTATTTTCCTTTCCTGTATGCGGACGGTCTGTAATAAGGTTGTATTCTATTTTCATGTAAGAGTATTTTGGCGTATTTCTGCAACAGAGCCTGTGTTGACTTCATTGGTGCCTAGTAGGACGTGCACATATTCCAAACAGTAACGGGCCCCAGAGTGGGTCGTTACAAGTTTGGTGGCCCATGTAGGTCCGCGCTAAATACCATATGAACAATGCAGGAAGTTCAGAATATGTTGTATAAAATACTCATTGGAACTGATCAAACCTTATAAAACGCAGGTAAGCAATGGAAAGGAACACTTCAAGAAGTGAGGACAGTGCTTTTGGGTCCGGGATCAACCACCTGAATGGGGGTCCCAACCAGAATGATGCTGGCAATGGAGCCAACGGTCCAGACGCGACAACATTCCTGAATGCACCTCTATATGCATAAGATTGCATGCGAGGCATGTATGCCCTTCATCGGTAGCTTGGACAGGCTTTGGGAAGGCTTTGCTTAGAGAGCAGAAAGCTGACCCGAGTGCTTATCACTTTCGAGGGATGAGCCCTAAGACCTTCGCAGGGACTGAGAACCATCTTCAGGTGGAAGAATGGCTTAGAGGCATTACTAATGATCTGAGGGCATCTCAGATCCGAGAAGAAGCATGGGTGGCTACTGCCAAGAGGCAATTGACTAATGGTGCTCAAGACTGGTAGCTGGTGGTAGAAGACCGCTTGGGATTGCCTATTTTGTGGGATGTTTTTACAAGTACATTATACGCTCAGGACTTTCCCCCACATGGAAGGATTATGATGAGGAAGAAGTTTATCAACCTAAAGCAGGGTTCGATGACGGTGGATCAGTATGACGTTGAGTTCTCCAGGCTCAGCAAGTTTTCCCTAGAGATGGTTACGAATGCATTGACTCGAGCCCAGCAGTTCCAGCAGGGGCTCAATATTGAGATTCGGAGGAAGATGGTCTCTGCTAATCCGACCACACATGCTGCAGTTCTGACCATTGATCGTAACCATGAAATGTTTGAAGAGGATGCAAAGGAAGAGCTTAGGCTGGCAGCATCTGCGAGGCCCCCACCAACCTATGTTGGGCCAAGCAGACGGCCATAGATGCATCGCCCTATTCAACAGATTCAGTTTAAGAGGTCAGGACAACAGCAGTAGGCCCTCTCGGTCTGCCACTTTTGTGGAAAGCCTGGACACTTCAAATCTGAGTGCCGAGGATTTTTAGGCCTTTGCCTGGTTTGTGGAGACCCTGTACACGTGGCTAGGAATTGCCCGCATCATAAGCCACGTGCTCCAGCTCCAGCTCCTCGTGCTGCCCCGACTGGGATCGCCCCACAGCGTCCACCTCTACCACCATAATAAAGGGTGTTTCAGCAAGTAAGGCAGCCACCATCGAGATGCCAGGCTTACACCATGACCGTCGAAGAGGCCGAGGCTATCGGTGAGGTGATCACAGGTATATTTCATGCATAGTGAGTTCATCATTTCTTTCATTAGCATTGGTTGCATAGATTAGTGTTTGTAACCTAGGTGTCGTGCTAGTAGCTAGAAAACCCACCCTCTCCTTGTTCGACTCAGGAGCATCACACTGCTTCCTGGCGAGTCGATTCGTTCGCACCCACACCGCTCCCGTCAAAACTTTAACTACTGGTTGGAATGTCAACACAGGTGGCGGTATGATAAAGGCGACCGGTGGGTATCCTCAATGCGCCGTGGTGATTTGTGGGCGAGCTTTATTCGCTGACTTCATAATGCTAGATATCCTGAACTTTGATGTTGTATTCGGGATGGATTGGTTGGGAACTTTCTATGTCACCATCGACTGTTGTCGAAGGAGGGTAGCCTTCGACATTCCTGATCATTCAAAGTTCAAGTTATTTAGTGGGAGCAGATCTATAGGCCCGATGAAGTACAAAGCCAGGTCGACCGAAGCAATAGCAGCCGCGATGGAAGCTGAGCCCAAAATACCATAGGTGGTTCGATAGTTCATCGATGTGTTTCCAGACGACCTTACAGGTTTGCCTCCAGATCGCACCCTCAAATTTGCCATCAAACTAATGCCAGAGCTCAGCCGATGTCCAAGGGACCATATCATTTAGCACCATCTGAGCTAGAAGAATTACGGGTCTAACTTGATGAGCTACTAAAGAAGGGATGGATACGACCCAGTGTATCTCCCTGGGGATCTCCTATATTGATGGTGAAGAAGAAACATGGATCCCTTTGTATATGCACCGACTACTGCGAGCTGAACAAAGTCAGCGTGAAGAACAAGTACCCTCTACCACGCATCGATGATCTTTTCGACTAGCTCAGTGGGTCAAGCATTTATTCAAAACTGGATCTGAGGACAGGGTACCATCAAGTGAAGGTGAAGGATGAAGATGTTACCAAGACTGCATTCAGAAATAGATACATACATTATGAGTACTTAGTAATGCCGTTTGGTATGACCAATGCACCTGCAGTATTTATGAGTCTTATGAACCAAGTATTGTATGAATACTTGGACAAGTTCGTAGTAGTCTACATCGACGACATTCCCATCTACTCGAAGAATGCGGTGGAGCATGCAGAGCATCTCAGGAAGGTTCTCGAGACCCTTAGAAGACACTGCTTTATGCCAAACTTAGCAAGTGCGAGTTCTGGCTAAACAAGGTGGCGTTTCTAGGTCACGTGGTGTCCGGAGCAGGGATTGCTATTGATCATGAAAAAGTAGCCGCTGTTCAAAACTGGCCAGTCCCCCGAACAGTGATCGAGATTCGGAGTTTCTTGGGACTTGCTGGCTACTATCGGAGGTTCATCAAAGACTTCTCGAAGATCACGAAAGCCATGACGTGATTAACGAGAAATGATATGATGTTTGTTTGGTCGAAAGCATACGAGGATGCTTTCCAGGAGCTGAAGAAGAAGTTGACGACTGCACCCATCTTGATCATTCCAGACCGATCAGGAGGATTCAAAGTCTATTGTGATGCATCTGGCAAAGGACTTGGATGCATGCTACATCAGCATGGTCGAGTCGTAGCATATGCATCCAGGCAGTTGAAGATCCATGAGAAGAACTACCCCACTCATAATCTTGAGTTGGCGGCAGTGATTTTTACATTGAAGATTTGGAGGCATTTTCTATTGGGAGAGCACGTGAAGGTGTTCTCAGATCATAAGAGTCTGAAGTATCTCTTCACTCAGAAGGAGCTCAACATGCGTCAGAGACAATGTGTCGAGCTCATGGCAGATTATGACATTGACCTTCAGTACCATCCTGGGAAAGTCAATGTTGTACCTAATGCATTGAGTCGTCTTCCAGCGGTGATGACCCTTACAACTCAGTGGAGGTTACAGCTAGAGATCTGGGACATCGATATAGAAGTGATTCTAACAGGGATGACTGCATATTTGATGGACATGCATATCCAGTCGACCTTGGAAGAGAGGATCAAGTCTCCTCAGGTGGACGATGAGAAGCTGCGGAAGATTAAAGCTCCGGTGATAGCAAGCCAGAGGCCAGAGTTTAAGATTCATGCAGATGGATCCTTGAGGTTTGAGGACATGATTTGTGTACCGTCTGGTGCCATTAGAGAGGAGCTGTTGGAGGAAGCTCACAGCTCCCCTTACTCTATACATCCTGGAGGTACCAAGATGTATCAGGATCTGTGACAGCATTACTGGTGGCATGGCATGAAGAGAAGCATCGCACGGAGCGTGGCAAAGTGTATTCTGTGCCAACAGGTGAAGGCTGAACATCAGAGGACTACCGGCCTATTACAACCATTGTCCATTCTGGAGTGGAAGTGGCAGTGCATCACGATGGACTTTGTGACTGGTCTACCAAAGAGTACGAAGCAGAATGATGCTGTCTGGGTGATCATAGACCAATTGACCAAGACAGCGCACTGTATTCCTTTCAGAGTGGGCCAGTCAACAGAAGTATTGGCCAAGAAGTACATGGATGAGATTGTGAAGCTGCATGAAGTTCATATCAGTATTGTCTCAGACAGAGACACCAGGTTCACATCTCGTTTCTGGAGGAGCCTTTAGGAGAGCTTAGGGACTCACTTGAGTTTTAGTGCGGCTTACCATCCATAGATAGATGGTCAGTCAGAGCGTACTATTCAGATACTGGAAGACATGATGCGGGCATGTATGCTGGACTTCAAAGGATCATGGGAAGACCATCTCCATTTGGTGGAGTTTGCATATAACAATAGCTACCAGTCTAGCATTGGCATGGAACCTTTTGTGATACTGTATGGGAGGAATGGCCGATCCCCCTTGAGCTGGGATGATGTAGGAGATCGAGAGTTGGTCGGTCCTGAGCTAATCACCGAAGCCGTGGATGTGGTTCGGACCATTAGAGAGAAGCTACAGCTGGCTCAGGACAGGTACAAGCAGTGGGCAGATGCAAAGCGTCGACATCTGGAGTTTCAGCCCAGAGATCATGTATTTCTGAATATCTCGCCCAACCGAGGATTGATTCACTTTGGTCGGAGAGGAAAGCTTAGTCCTCGATTCATTGGACCTTTCGATATTCTGGAGCGAGTAGGAGAAGTGGCCTACAAGCTTGCACTGCCCCCTGCCTTGGAAGGAGTGCACAATGTGTTCCACATCTCGCAGCTGCGTCGTTATGTGAGCGACCTGTGTCATGTCGTGGACTTTTCAGAGATCATAGTTCGTCTGGACTTGACATACGAGCAGCAACCAGTGGAGATCCCAGATCGACGCCAGAAAGTCTTCAGGAGCAGGACTATTGATCTAGTCAGGGTGATATGGCATCGCGATTCGCCAGGAGAGTCTACCTTGGAGCGAGAGGATGAAATGCGAGGACGTTACCCTACCTTTTCCATGCCCTGTAGAGAATTCCGAGGACGGAATTATTCTTAGGAGGGTAAGATGTAACGACCGGTATTTTTAGGCCTGTTTGATCGTGGTGTGTCTGTTTTTCATTTTTTATAGTCTGAGTTTTTATTTTGATTATCGCCATAACCTAATTATTATTATTTTAAACTAATTAACCTACTTAATCCTAATCAAACTGTCGGCATCCTCCTCTAATTTCCATCTATCGGCAACCACCTTCTCCCCCTCTTCAATTGCCAGCACACACGCCCTCCCTCCCACGGCAACCTCACCGTTGGGTTTTCCCCTTCATTATAACCCCCTCCCCATTGTCTGCAAACAGATCCACAAACCAGACAATCATCATCAACCTCATCATCCCCGTTCTTCTTCAAACAATCAAATCCAAATACATTCCTCCTCCAATTTCAAACAGCAAACAAACCTCTTTCAACCCCAAAATCAAATCAACCAAATGAAATTCGGAATCAGAAATTAAGGGGAAAAGAAGAGAAATTGGAAAGTGAAATCCCCAAAATCAACCCCCATTAAACCCAATTTCATCAATCTTCCTCCCCTACTTCGAACCCCGCTGCTCTAGTCCCCGCGTGCAACCCCCGTGCACTGCCCAACCCTAGACCGCCGGCCCCCTTGCACCAAGCCCCGACTGTGCCGCCCTTTGCCCTATTGTCGTGTGATGCCGCTGCACAGGCCGCCGCATAGGCCGATCCCCTTACGCACGCCGCCGCACAGCCCCCAAGGCCGCCGGCCCCCTTGCGCCCAGACCGCCGCCCTCGCCGCCCCCGCAAGGCCGCCCCATGCCCTCACATCACCGATCCGCCCCAGGCCGCTGCCCGTCGTGCCCTTGCGCCGTGCCCCCTTGCCGTCGGCCTATGTAACCCAAATAAAAAAAAAAGGAAAAGAAGACAGAACGAGAAGAACACACACACAGAGAGAGAGAGAGGTAAGTTTATTATATTAAGTTTAGAGTTAAGTTATTAGTTAGGTTATTATTTAAGTTATGATTTTATATATAAATTTAAGTTTAGTTATTATATTTGTTAAGTTAATTATTTAAGTTAAGTTTTTAATTTAAGTTATTATATTAAGATAACTTATTATAAAGTTAATATATAAGTTACTTTATTATAAAGTTTTATAAGGTAGTATTATATTAAGTTATATAAGTTAATATTTTTATAAAGGTGTCATTTTTTTAGTTAGAGTAAAGTTTTAATTAAGTTAATAAGTTATTAACTTAAGTTAAGTTTAAGTTAAATATTAATTATTTTATAAAGTTTTTAATATAAGTTTTTATAAGCTATTATTGTATAAACCTATATAATTTATATAGTAGTAGGTTAAGTTGTGTAGCTAACTCATTTTGATCAACTGTGAAACCAGGTACCCCTACCACTGACCAAAACGCACCTTTCGCTACAAGGCAAACGGTAACTCATCGTACACTTGCTATGTATGTTAAAACAAAATAAATGCATGCCAATCTAGTGTCATTTCAATTTCATAGTGTTTCCATTTTTAACTATTAGATAAACTCATAAATTGCACAGTATCGTAAATAGCACGGTATCGCAAAAGAAATCGAATTGGACTACGTGACATGCTTGACATGAAGATGTAACTGGAAATGTGAGAATAGTAAATGCCTCGTAAATTGCAAGAATGGTAACCTGCATAGACACTGAATTTGGGGTAACTTATAATAGCGAGGGCACGGGAGTGACTAGTTCAGGCCTTGTTGTCACCGTACGGGTTCTGGCAACCCATCACAGTAGCCGGTGACAACCACACAGATCACAGATTATTGCACAGTTCTCAGAGAATGGTTCGTCCTGGTAGCACCCGTGGTAAGAGGTGGACTCTTGGTTGCTTACTGTATCCCGCATTATAAATCACGGTCTAGATACGGCACAGTTAGACTCTCGTAACATGGTCTCTTTCAATAAAGTACTTTGAATTGCTGGAAATTGCTGATAGTTGTAAAATTTTAAAGTTACGTTTCTGCTCTATTTCCTTACCACTATTGTTTGCACTGTATTTCTTTTCTCTTAGATTGTCATGCTTGCACATTGTATTAATATCCATGCTTAGAGATACTTTGAGTTACGTCTGATCCTGGCGACCCTTCTCTTTGTGGTGGACCCGCCAGATTTCTCTCAGGTTGAAGAGTTTGCACCAGAGGCTGCAGACGCTGAGTTTACGGTTGAGTTTGACCATCAGGACTTGTAGGATGCTGGGTATTGAGAGTGAGTGTGGGAGATTTACTTTGTTGTATTCTGAGTGGTTTGGTGTATCATCTGTATTTCGGTTGTATTTTCCTTTCCTGTATGCGGACGGTCTGTAATAAGGTTGTATTCTATTTTTATGTAAGAGTATTTTGGCGTATTTCTACAACAGAGACTGTGTTGACTTCATTGGTTCCTAGCAGGACTTGTGCATGTTTCAAACAGTAACGGCCCCAGAGTGGATCGTTACAGTATTACTATCCACGACTGAAGCGGAATATATTACCGCGGGTCTTGCATGTGCACAAGTTCTTTGGATGAGACACACTCTTAAGGACTATGGTGTCAATTGTGATACTTGTCCTATCATGGTTGATAACCAAAGTGCTATATGTCTTTCCAAGAATTCGGTACATCACTCCCGTACCAAGAACATAGATGTGAGACACCATTTTATCAATGATCATGTAGCTAAGAAGGACATCATTTAGAGTACATTGAAACCCAAAAGCAAATCGCCGACATTTTCAGTAAACCTCTTAAAGTAGATTCATTTGTGAGGTTGCGTGGAGAATTAGAGATTATGGGTGAATCTGAAATATAGAAGTTCAACCTTCATGTTATATTATACTTGAACTCATATCATCGTTTTACTTCTCTTCTTTTGATAAATTATATGTTGCATATATATTTATTTTTAAGAGATGTATTTGAGAGTTTGATAATTTCGATTATCTGAATTGATTTATGAGATTTATACGCAAATCTATTATTTTTCGATATTGATTTCATGATTAGATTTGTGTTAGAGTATAGGTCCTAGGGTGAGTTGTCTCTATCCTCTGGATTTTAACCTCATGTGCAGTTCTGGACCAGGATAGACGACTGTCATTCATTCGACAGTCGACTGCCCAACTCAATTTTATCAAAAAGCAGTCTGTATTTTTTTGCACATGCGATTATTGAATATTTACAATCGACTGTCCTTGTAACAGGCGACTGCAATTTGGTTATCAGGCGACTGTCCAAATTTTCAGAAGTCTCTATTTTTATCATCATATTTTTGATTCTTTATTAGTCAACTGATGTGTAACTTACAGTCGACTGTCGCTCTGACAGGCGACTGTGAATTACCCACCATTCGACTGTCTGTCAACCTAAGCCTATCTTAATTCCATCAACTAGTCGACTGACGATTGTTCATCAGTCGACTGTCAACTGTTGTGGCGGTTCGTTAACTTGATCTGAGCCGTCGATTTTGATGGAAATTGGATTCCATCCCCAAGTGATTTTGATGATGAGCACACCAAATGAAGCTTAATGTACTAACTACACTACGATTAAGTGTGCAGGTTGTGCGACAGATGAAAAGCTTTATGCATACTCAAAGAAGTGCAATCTACGCTCAAATACAATTGCTGAGATCAATGATGAAGCTCAAAGCTCAAATAGAACAAGAAGCTCAAGTGAAAGCTCACATCTACTCCATCAGTTGATCAAGCTTTCGAAGACGTGTCCTAGTCTATAGTGAGTGTGTTTTGTCTTTCTTAGGGTAATGTTAAAGCCAATCGTATAGACAAACACATACACACAAATGATTTCAAAAACATTTTAAATATCTTTTAAATCATTTTCAAAAAGATATTTAGAGCTTTTTCTAGTCGTTTTATATTTCCGTAGTGAAACTCCACTACACCCTGGAGTTAACTACTTGGTTGACTAGCTGTGGTTCAGAAGAAACTCCTCTGAGAGTCGACTACAAGCTGAGAATCAATTTCTCCTGAAACACACTGGGAGTCGACTACCACTCCTAGGGAGTCGACTACCAGCTGTCGAAGTTTGACATTTTGACTTGATTTTTGAATTTTTACCCATGATTTTCGGGACAAAAGTCAAAGGAATTTTAAATTCAAATTCTCAGATTTCTCCTATAAATAGAGGACCATTTTCATTGAGAAATAACAACTATTGAAATCAAATTCTCTTGTGCAAAACGCTCTCAAAATTCTCAGCTCTCTTTCTCTCTTAGCCAAATCTGTTTTTACTCTTGATCTTGCAATTTCTTTTGTTATTATTTTCTGAAGATCATAATTTTATTTGGCTATCTGTTTTTCAAATCCATATTGTTTATTCTCGAATTTTTATTTAAAGGATTTTTGAAAACATTTGATCTGGATCACAAAGACTTTATTCGTATCTTTGTGTGATCTAGAATCTTATTCTATCAAGCCACTACACACGTAATTGTCTATTAATATTGGCTATAGAATTTGGGTGTAAATCCAATCTCCACCAATCTATTGTGGTGAATTGGATATTGATTTTATTTGTGATTACCCTTTGGTGTAAGGGTGTTGTTGTTGGAAACCCTAGACAAGTCTAGGTGTTGCGGTTGGAAATCCTGGTCATGACTAGGTTGTTGGAAATCCTAACAAGTGAAGTTAGGTGCTTGTATTTGCCAAGGCAGATAGTGGAAATCTCGTACCGGATTGGTCAGGGACTGGACATACCCAAGTTGTGGGGAACCAGGATAAAAATCCTCGTGTCTGTGTTTGCTTATCTGTGACTGTTTATCTTTGCAAGTCTTCCTTATTTAACTTATAATTATTCTTTGCTTAACATTCTTGTAACTCTCTTATAATATACAGCAAATATCAATTTTGTATTTATACTTCTGTGCAAATTTTATATATCTTCATTAAGTGTTTGATTATTTGAGCTGTGCTTAATTTCCCTCTGGGAGTCGACTACTGTTCATAGGGAGTCGACTACTAGAAGAATTTTATCTCTGATTTGATTTGAATATTTATTGAGTTGATTAAGAACCAAGCGTAGATCACTCTACTTGGTTTCTTAGGCAACATTAGAAGGTTTTGGTTTGTGTTGATTGGTTAAAGAACGAAAAAGTTTTATCTTTATACAACACTATTCAACCCCCCTTCTAGTGTTGTTTGCCATCCACAGGATCCAACAGATTTTTCAATCCAACAGCCCAGATTCTTTGGACCCCTATTTATATCTTCGAGAGCCGTCGATTCGATCATTTGTTTTCTCTCTCATACGACCAAAACTCCCTCGTCTTCCTCACTACGAAATCCACTGTAGCGGTCGTTTTTCATCTGATTCGAAGCTTCACTCCTCTGATCTATCGATTTCTTGGTCGATTATCTCCCTCTCAGTCGTTCATCACCGATTAGGTATCGTTCTCTCTCGTGTTAATTCATTCGTACTGTTTGTTCTTTCGCTTCTTTCGGCTGATTACACAATGGCACACAAGACCAAGGGGAAGGCTATTGCTCCTAAATGTCCTAGGATCTCTAAGCCAACCATTGTCAAAACCAAACGTTCCTACAAAGCCTGCACCAAGAACACTAATCATCCATCTGACTCTTCGAGTGGCTATTCCCCTTCTTCTTCCTCCTCCGAAGCTGAGCCTCCGTGAAGCGTCCGCGTAAGCCCGTTAGTGTTCACATCTAGAGCCTGTTGCTGAGGCCGAACCTACTCACCCTGAGTCTAGTTCCGGTTCTCATCAAGACCAAAATCCTGCCATGCCTCCTGCTGATCCTCTAGTTCCTATTTGCCAAGACGATTCGTGTCTGTTAAAGTTCCACTCCATACTAGGGATCAAGCTCCTTCGTGAGTGATTTATTGTCTATCAGGCCTTCACTGCTGAGAGTCTCTCATCTACTCACTTGAGTGATCTCTTTCGATACTCCCATATCGACTCCCCCCCCCCGTGCCTATTCCTTCTTGGTCAAATTTTTCTATGCCAACCGCATTCACGGTGAATATGCTGACAAGGAGAGATAGACACATTTGTTCAGGGGACCCGTATCCATCTTGAACCTACTCTCTTAGGGACCATTCTTAGGATCCCCTCTATTGGATCCCTTCCTGCTAACATCTCTATTTCTGATGTTGGTGATCTCGATCAGAATGTCCTTCAGGACATGTTCCGTGTGATCCCCTCTTTTCTTTATTCTGGAGTCCGTGCCTCCATGTTCATGGCTATGGGTTGGGCTGTTCACCTTGTGGTGAAGTCCAACATCCTGTCGAAGTATGGCTCCTTCGACCAGCCCTCTCAGGAGATCATCAGATGCATGTATGCTATCTTCTCGGGTATGGCAGTAAACTCGGTCGGTGTCCTCCTTGATCAGATGGACAAGGTCGAGTTTACTTCTGCCTCCACTCATATCCCTTATGGAGGTCTCCTTACCCTTGTTTTTCGTCATTTTGGTATTGATTTGACTCCCTACGAGCCTTTGCCTCTTGGTTCTCTCTTAGATGCTTATGCAAAGTCGAAGTCCTCTTCAGCTCTGCAGTCAGCATATAAGAAGAGGCAATCTACCTCTGCTCTGTCGTCATCCACCATTCCTCCAGTTGATCAGCTGTCTACCTCAGTCGCACCCTCTCATGACCTTTTGGACGAAGTGATTTCTGGTTTATATGAGTTATTCTTTCTGTCGTTCCAGCATCAAGGAATTCCTTTCCCTGAGCACCTCAGACTCTTTGTTCCACCTCAACCTACTCATCCTCCTCCACCTGCCTTACTGAGATTGTGGAGCATCCTGGTGTTATTGCTCCTCGAGATGTTTCTGCTCCTCCTCATCCTCCTCCTCCTGAGGATTCCACGGTTGATCCAGAGACTCAGGAGTTCCACATTGTTTTGGCCTCCTCTGCTGCTGATATGGACACTCACCCTTAGACTTAGATTTTGTGTTAGGGTTGAGATTTTTTCGGTGTTAGTTTGTATGGATCATGTACTCCTGTTTTGGGATGATGTCTGTATGTTGATCATATAGATGTTGTATGTATTTTGATCATTTTGTGGATTAACATGAGTTTATGGATGTATTTTGTGCGCATGTATCTTTGACCATATATATATATATATATATATATATATATATATATATATATATATATATATATATATATATATATATATATAGGGTAAAGGGATCCTAAGGTGCCTCCTTAGATTCAATCTAAGGAGGCGCCCCCATTTCCCACCATCTCACACATTTTTTTTGAAATTTTTTTTCATGGGTTTATTGTTCACCTTATGGATGATCAACATACCAAATTTCAAGAGATTCCAATACGTTTTGAGCCCCCATCTACCCCTTGCAACTTTGTGGGTTTTTCAGCACGTTTTTAGACCGTTGAAATAGTAAGGGGTAGATGGTGGCTCAAAAAGTATTGGAATCCCTTGAAATTTGGTATGTTGATCATCCATGATGTGAACAACAACCCCATGAAATTTGTTTTCCAAAAATATTGTAGGAGATGGGGGAAATGGGGGCGCCTCCTTAGATTTTCATCTAAGGAGGCACCTTAGATCCCCTTTTTCCATATATATATATATATATATATATATATATATATATATATATATATATATATATGAAAATGCAGTTTCTTCATTTTCTGTTTCACACATTGTCTCATTATTTATGTTAATTGTGTGAATATTGTGAAATTGTCTCTTTGTATGCTATATCATATACATGATGTGTTGTGAGACGTTTTTTGCATTTGGATTGAAATGTTGATATTGGATTCTCGTTCCCTTAGTCAACTAATATTTCTTATGTTTTATGAGTTTTCGTATGTATGTCAATAAGATGCCTCTTTGTGATTAGTTTTTCTCCAAATATTTGTTGGCATCAAATTGAATATACACCATATCTTTATCTCTCATGATAGTTTTTGTACTTATTTAGCACGATTGTTGTTGTTATTTTACTCCCATTTTTGGATAATGCCATAAGGAGAGAGAAATAAACAGATTCATAATGTATGTGCTAAGTAAATTCTAATTCTAAACTTGAATCTAAGATTGAAGTTGCCTTAGATTGAGGGGGAGTAAGATATAATGAATTTGGATTTTAAAATCCTAAATTTCATGGATTCAAGCATATCATTCCATTCATGCATATCTTACTCATTTTCTTTATTTGATCTATAAATGCCCTAATATTTATTGACTAACTTGATTGGCATCTATTTAGGGGGAGTAAGTTTTCTTTAAGCACAATGATTTACCTTTTTGTTTATGTTTGTTTGTCATCATCAAAAAGGTGGTGAATGTTGAGTATTGGACTTCTCTCTACTTGGTGTTAACGATGAGTAAACATAAATACTTGTGACTAATCCCCTATTTGCAGTTAATCCATTGCCCAAGCATATCATGAAGTTCAATTAGCAATGGATGACACTTATAGATCAATGAAAGCAAGAAAAGTGGATTGGATGATCAAAGATGGTGATTGAAGCTCCTAGAAGACTTCAAGCTCATACTTTGGAAAGAAAAGCGAGTTTTACAAAAGTAATCTTCTTTTTCTCTTACAGTATGTAGCTTAGAAGTAGAACTATGATGGAGCACACACACATCTTCATTTCAGTCATAGGAAATCATTAGATCATTTTTCCTTTGACTCCAATTCATATTTTCTCAAGAATGTGCATAATGTGATCTCAACAGTCAACTGCTGAACGTTTTACAGTCGACTGTCTAAAAACAGTCGACTGTGTTTTGTTCTACAGTAGCCTGTATGCACATACTTAATCAGTTGATTTTTGGGCTTCCAAGCTTTAACTCTTTCAGGCGACTGCTGTACATTTTACAGGCGCTTGTCCAAGAGACAGTCGACTGTGATTTGTAAATTAGTCGCCTCTATATCATCTGCCCAATGATCATTCCATTCAATTTGCCAGTAGACTGATGTTATATTTACAGTCGACTATCCAAGGCACAGTCGACTGTGAATGCTTCAACAGTCGCATGTCCATGATTACTCTGCAGAAATTGCTCTCTGGAATGTTTGTTATTCTAGTACCAGTCGACTAATGTTGTATTTACACTCGACTGTCCAATGGCACAGTCGATTGTCAATGCTTTAACATTCGTCTATCTTTGAGCTTCTCTACAAACTCAACTATCTGGAAGATGTCAGGGTTTGTGACAGTCGTCTGTAGAAGGAATTACAGTCGCCTGTTGTATTTACATTCGACTGTCTTCTCTTCATCAGTCGCATGTCATGTATTCCCAGACTTTTCTGAGAATTTATCAGCTTACCATTTGTGCTGTCAGTCGCCTGTAGAAGGATTTACAGTCGACTGTATTCTCTTCATCAGTCGACTATCCATGTGGTAAGTTACCGTTTGAATTCTCACCTACCATCTGATATAGTGCAGTAGTCGACTGTGTTTTGTTCAACAGTCGACTATCGCATGTGTAAATTATATCAGTTGGCTGTTTCTCAACGGATTTCAAAGGGGCTTTTGGGATTTTGTTTGAGGGCTTTAGGGAAACTATAAAGGCATCCTCTACTGTTCCATTGAGGGGTTAGCAACTTACTCATTCATTCATGCTTCCATTCTTCCAAGATCAAAGCTCTCAAAATCCTAAAGCCATAGAATTCCTATCTTTGAATCTCTTTCTCTCCAACCAAGAACCAAAGAGAAATCTTTTAGCCATTTGGTGCAGTCAAGAGAAAGGGCTTTTCTCTCTTCCAATAGAGTCATTCAACACACAACACACTCTCCTTCAAGTTCTACTTCAAGAGATAGGTGATTGTAAGTGTTGCTTATTTCATATTTCATAACTTTCGTTATTTGATTTACTCTCAGGTTGTGAGAGTGGTTTGCTTGCTCCTAAGTTGTGGGAGTCAAGGACATCGAGTGTATTTCGATTTCAATTGTAGGGTTGCTACAAGTGGGTATTAAGAAAACCTCAAGTTAGGGTTCTAACTAGAGTATCCGATTGTATCTGGGTGGAAGGGACGTAGGATTACTGGGACAAGTCGGGAAGTGACTTGGGTAATCCGAACACTTGAAACATCCTTGCGTTTGCATTTTTTCATTTTAGGGTTTATTTTCATTCCGCATTAATTGTTGGTTATGAATTTAATTTGGTGTAATTATCATTTTAAATTGCATAAACACTATTCAACCCCCCTTCTAGTGTTTTCCTCATAGCCATGGACCTTACACCCTTTTCTTCACGTTTTGAGCATAAAAATCCATGATTTCTCCTGCAACATATGAGAAATACCAAAAAAGCATAAAAGGAAACAAAACGGATAAAGTGGCGTGAAACGGGGGATGAAATGATATGGGATGAACGTGAAAAGAGTGTAAAATATGTGTAAATATGGCACACATCAAAATCCCCCAAGCTAAACTCTTCCTTGTCCTCAAGGAAGACATGAAAGGGTAGATCTTGGAGAAATGCAAGCAGGCAAGCAAATGATGACATGAAGTTTGATAAATTCACGAAATCGAGCGTATATATGTGATTGAATGAAAATTTCAAATTCATATAAACAAATACGCCGGTCCCTCTCCATTGGTTAGAATATAATCCTAGGAAATCGCTTCTAGCTCAAATCGTCAAGTAATATACTAAAGTCGTGACTACACTCAAGTCCTAGGATATTTCCTCTAACCTGTCTCTAAGTCGAAAACAAAAGAATCGAAGTTATTCTATGGTCGATTGAAGGATATCTAGGATAATGAGTTATTGGCCCAGCGAGGAAGTGGTTCATATGGTGTATCAAAGTTCCTTGATTCATGACGTTTCTATCACATTCACGCTTTCGATTTTTCCTCTTTTCATTCATTTTTTGGGATTATAGTTGGTTCGTGTAAGGAGCGTTGGGTCAATGACTCCCAGTCAGATGACCTTAGGGTATTAGGCCAAAAAGAACCCCTCAGACCTACTAGCTCAAACCAGTAAAGATCCTTAGGGTGTTGGTCCTTATGACTTGAGATCATTGTACGAAGCTGTGCGTGAACAGTGTCACTTAGGTCTATGATCTAGCTTCGAGACAATGCCTGCTGAAAGATCTTAGGCTGGGTGACACTTGAAGCGTACGAGCTGAGTAATGATCAAGAGAGGATTCGTCTCTTCCGTTAATGGGAAGTTAGTGTCGCAGGCTCAGTATGGCTCTCGGTAAAACCATGGCCAAGGTATGTTGTAGGATGTACAACATGAATGTACCAGAGACCGATGGATACTGACCACTGCTAGCTAGTGGGGTTGACAGATTCCCATACCCTAGGCTAGGCAAGTGACATAGTTAAGACGAAGGGACTAAAACTGCGGAATTCATCATGGATACAATCAGTATGATTCCGACGGCACTTTTGCTAACAAGTCAATCACATAAATATGATTCTGAAACAAGGATGACACCTGCTGCTCGTGGTTACTGTCGTCTAGGGACTTCGAGTCCCAACCTGTAGTAGGGTCAGGCTGTATGGTCTCACACCGAGTAGTATTCACGTCGTAGTAATAGGAAGAACGTAAAGAGGAATGCATTCGATGCAATAGAATAATTAAGTACACAAGTTAGTTGTGAGATTAAAGCATTTACGATTGAAGAGGACTTCCTGAGGAATCCACTGGAACAAACCGCGTTGGAATCGGAGCTCAAACGAGCCCAGAAACGCAAAAACAGCACAAGGCAAAGGTGGGTTAGACCCACTTAGACAAGCGGGTCCACCCGCAAGAGAACCTGTATTCAGCAGGCACAGGCGCCCACTCCGGGTATTGCACTTGGCGGGCGGCTAGCTTGGCGGGCGCAGGGTTTTACCGACGGCACTTTTACCGACAAGTCAATCACGTAAGTAGGATTCTGAAACAGGGACGACACTTACTGTTCATAGTTACTATCGTCTAGGGACTTCGAGTTCCAACCTATAGTAGGGTCAGGCTGTAGGGTCTCACACCGAGTAGTATTCACGTCTTAGTAATAGGAAGAACGTAAAGAGGAATGCATTCAATGCAATAGAATAATTAAGTACACAAGTTAGTTGTGAGATTAAAGCATTTGGGATTGAAGAGGACTTCTTAAGGAATCCACGAGAACAAACCGCGTTGGAATCGGAGCTCAAACGAGCCCAGAAATGCAAAAACAGCACAAGGCAAAGGTGGGTTAGACCCCATTGGACAAGCGGGTCCACCCGCAAGAGAAACGGGCGCGGCTTGCTGTGTTCAACGGACGTGGCCCGTTGGGAAAAGCAGGCCAGGCACCCGCTCCAGGTGCGCCCAATGTGGGCGTGGCTATTGCACTTGGCGGGCACGCATATTGCACTTGGCGGGTGCGCCCGCTAGCTTAGCGGGCGCACCCGCAACTTAAGTTGTTTTTGGCTAGGGTTTTTGAAACCCTTGACGGCTACGAAATGTGTGACTTTTGCTCAACTTTGAATAATTGTTTGAAGGATCAAACAAAGTCGGATTTCGTCGCCGTTTTTTCCTACGCGTTCATCATTCCTAGCTCTTCGAAATGATAACTTGTATCGTCTCTAGAGCTCAATGGTGAGAGAGATTTAGTTGGTTGAATTTAGGCCTTTGAGAAAGGCTCTCTAACTTAATTAAATCTCTCTTCATTATTTTTGTCCCATATTGCTCGTGACAAATGAGGAGGGGCCGGCCTCCTATATAAATAGGGGTGCCCTCTCTTTATTGTTTTTACACCAAGTCTCTGATTGAGGAGCTCCTAATTTTTAAGCACACTCAATCAATACTTAAATTATTCTTCCTCTATAGTTCTTTCTATCCTCCAGTCGGATCCTAGCAAGACTACGATGAGTTTTGGATCTGATCCAGAAATCTCTGGCGTGGGTCTACTCAGATGAAACTTTCTTCGGCAAGTGATTGGCTCGGAGGCGGGATGCAGCTCAGGAGGCGGTTCAGCTCGAGGCGAGGTGTGGTGTGGTTCAGAAAGAGGCTCAGATCGAGGCGTGGTGCGAGAAGACGGTGTGGTACATCTTGCCTATACCAAGGCGATTCCGGGTAAGTCCTTTTTATTAGGGTTATTTAGTACCGACCCCCTGTGTTTTCTCCGAAATTAGCAACACCCCCCTATGGTTTCAATAATTAGTAAGACCCCCCTATGGCACCCAATTTTGGACCCCCCTCCCCCTGTTTAGGGGGGTCTTCCTATAGGCGGGGGAGTCCAAATTGGATACAATAGGGGGGTCTTACTAATTATTGAAACCATAGGGGGGTGTTGCTAATTTCGGAGAAAACACAGGGGGTCAGTACTAAATAACCCTTTTTATTATGCATTTCATATTTTGCAGTAGTTAGACCTTTCTTGGGTTGATCAGACCCAACCCGAGTCAGTAGATAATCTTGGCTATGGAGCATGTTTCCTTAGGGTAGCTTTTATTAAAAGAGTTTAATAATATTTTTCCGCTGCTTCTTTTATAATTTTGTTCCCCTGACTTAGGACGAGCTAGAATATATACCCTAAGGGACCTTGAAAACCCCAACATTGGTATCAGAGCCATGTCTACTTTGTTCTACTGCTATAACGAATATGATTTGCATGTTAATTATAAGATAATTAGAAACTTAATTCATGTGATGCCTCTTAAGTAGTTTAAATGGCTAATTTTATTCTTGATTATTTGATAACACAAGAATACCTTGTTTGGTTAGCCATTAAAAATCATCTAATTATTATAAGATAATTTTTAGATTTTCCTGCTATGATTATAAAATTGTTTTTAATGCCTAATGGACGACTAGGGTAGTAGCATATTAAAACAATCCTTATAGTTGATAAGGACCTAATAAAAGTCATTGAACAAATCCATAAAATTCTGAATTTTAAGGATCAACTAGTTGATAATGTCACACACCGCTTGCCAAAAAGACGGAAGCGAGAATGAGACAAAGGTCCGCATGGGCTGGAGCTGTGAAGCTCAAGTCCAATAAGCGTCTGTAAGGATACACTATTCGAAGTACAGATTCTTTCATTACATTTCAGAACAATAAAACAACATTCATATAGTTTAAAAGCCACAACTAGAAATGTCCAAACACAGAATAAAACAACAAGACCTCAGCATGGTCAAAGGAAACTACAACAAGGTACTAAAACAAACCTAGGAAGGCAGCAGCAACACCAGTCTCTAGTCCTCCACTGAGGGCGACCCCTAGTCAACGAACTCCTGCCTCAC